>OZ025289.1:468067050-468439176 GCA_964019185.1 Maratus speculifer
TGTTCTTTAGATATAGCTTGACCATGACCCATTATGACCCATCATGACCCACAAATGACCCTCATAGTCGAAATCTCTCAAACATGTGATTTAGCTCATTAGTTTTCTCATGTCAAAAAAGTGTTACATACAAAATTTCGTTATAATCCATCACGCCGTTCTTTAAATATAAATAGCTTGACCCAGACTCTTAATGACCCAATATGACCCATTAAAATTTTTTCTCTAACATGTAACCTAGCCCAATGTTTTCTCGTGCCCGAAAACCATAGAATGCAATTTTTAGTCAAAATTGCGTGAGAAAATCTCTAGATAAAAATAGCATGACCCACAATGATCCCAAAAATGACCTACTAACCGAATTTTCTCGAACATGTTACCTAACCCAATGTCTTCTTGTAATCCAAAACGATAAAATATAAAATTTGGTCGAAATCGTTAGAGCCGTTTTTTAGATAAAAATGGCTTGACCCACAATGACCCAAAAATGACCCACTAATCGAAATTTTTCGAACATGTGACCCAGCCCAATAGTTTTCTCGTGCCGAAAAACGGTTGGATACAAAATTGCCTTAAAATCCATCCAGCCGTTCTCTAGATATAAATAGCTTGATCCTGACCCATTGTGACCCAAAATGACCCAGTAATCGAATTTTCTCGAACATGTGACCTAGCCCAATGGTCTTCTAGTGGCCAAAAATGGTAAAATCCAAATTTTTGCGAAAATCGTTAGAGCCGTTTTTGAGATAAAATTTACCCACACAGACACACACACACACACACACACACACACACAATTTTTGCTCGCATCATAGTATAAGATATACAGTCGAGTCTCTTTATAACGAAACTCCATAAATCGAATTTCTCTATATAACGAATTTTTTGTAGGAACTGTCCCCTTTTTGCATGATTACATTAAAAACAGTCTCTATATAGCGAAATACTATAACGAATTTTTTCATAAATTGGTCTTAATTTATTCAGTTTTAAAAAAGCTTCGAAATCATTTGGAATCAATTTTCCATCACTTATTTTTGATTTATCGTTCAGTAATAAGGTTTTTTTTTTTTTTTTTTTTTTTTTTTTTTTTTTTTTTTTTTTAAATTTAATATTACTTTTCTCCTTGTTCTTTAAATTCAACGAATTCATCCCACCTCCCACACACCTTTCAACATCCCTCTCAAAACAGAGTCAATTAGATTGTTACATATATAAGAGAGGAATCAAAGAGAGGCACATAAGAGAGGCCTTCAAATGGAGGAAAATGTTAACTACAGTTTTTCACTCCTTGCTAAAATTTGAGCGTAACAATTTTAAAATAAAAACAACAAAAAATTACAGATTTTTTCGTCTGAAATTAATGCAACGTCTTCCTTATTTGATTTTCATTAAGCTTCCTAATAAATGTCTGTTCTCTTTTTTGAAACTGCTTAAATAATTAAGAAATAAAATGTTAAGTTAATATTTACTTTTAAACATTTTAAATTCTTAATTTAAAACATCAAAAATAACATCTGTTCAAAATTTACACATTAAATACGATTTTTAAAATCATTTTCTATACATCGAATTTCTCTATATAACGAATTTTTTAATGGAACGATGGATTTCGTTATATAGAGACTCGACTGTATATGTGTGTGTACACATTATTATTGTGAAGCGTGAGCGTCGGCGAAAGAAAAAGTTTAAGGACGAATTGTTTTATTTACAGTAACCTGCAAAATTAATTATAATAAAAAGTGAATCTTATATTGGTTAGCTCTTTTAATCTGAAGTTTACTGCTAATCTATAAAGACATCTAAATTTTTATAAAACTTTACGTTTTGATTTCAATTATGTGATTTCCAAAAGTGAAGCATTTCTAACTATGAAGTATTTCAAAGACGCTAAAGCGAAAATGATACACTTCTACAAAACATATATCAGTTATAAGACTTAAAATACACGCTTTTGTTTTATACAAAATGACGTCATCTACATCCACTAAAGACATTTATGATTCAATCTTAAACAACGTCATATGCATTAGGTCGTCACAATCGTGGAATAATAGAATACACAAAACCAGCAAAAAAAAACGATGTCGTAAACTTGACAAATAAATTCGGCTCTCTAATGATTCAGATGCCTTCTTTTGTTTATAACATTAATATAGATACTTAAAATTAAATGTATAATCCAAAATAGTTTCGTGTTTTATCAGAGATCATTCATTTATACACTGTTAAAAATTATGCTCTAGTTTGAACCAAATTTTGATGTTCAGGAGCTGCCACCATAAGATGGTGAAATCTCGTACCAACATCTGGAGCTATCTATTTCAACCTCGTTTATAATCTTGGAACTATGCCTCAACAGGAGCTCCAAATATTGGTTCAAGACTTCACCATCTTACAACGGCAACTATTGAGCACCAAAATTTGGTCCAAAATATAGGACAAGATTTTTAATAGTGTAGTTTTTCAAAATAGCACGTATTTTAACTAAAATGCTTTTTTCAACTGTTAGATAATGGCAACAAAACCATCTAGTAATCTATTTTCCGACTATTTTCCTTTTACTTTTTAAAGAAATGAAATACTTCAATTGCCATCATTACAAAAGTGGCCTTAAAACTACAAAAAATTAATGTAATCAAAAATAAATTAATGTGCACTTTTCAAACAAATTGCAGTTAAAAGCCCTTTTTTCTCGCTATACGAAAGTGTAGAAATGGAAAAATTTAGGTTTTTAAAAAGTTTTTTGGATGACCATTTTTACTTGGCTGTTTTCATATTAATCCAACTATTTGTTTAAATTTAATGCAACTGCTATTGGAACTAAGCATTGGCTTTCACATGGTATAGTAATTGATCATCGGATTCGGAAAGTTGCTTTCATGAAGATGTGAATTTAGCATAGTTTAAATCTAACTTAAGGCTGTTCTTAAATCAAAATATGACACACGTTTTAATCATATGACACACGTTTTAATTTCTTTTTGTTTGTAATGCATGAAACTAGAGTGCTGTTGTTCAAAAATTATATAATCACGCTCATTTCCCAGTCTTTTTTAAAACGTAATAAATATTTCAGAAAACAATGTCAAAGTGGGCATTTTGAACTGAATTTCCAAGGGAAGGAAAATTAAAGATACGGTTGTGAAAAAGGGTTCGTCACGTGATCAAAATTGCTAAGTAAATTATTGATAAAAAAATGGAAAATACAGTTCGATATCAAATCGCTTCCATTGTCAAGCTTTCTAATTTTATATATTTTCGAAAAATTATAAAGCTTGCATGAATAAATTAAAAGATGAATTTATTAATGGATCAAAACTTTTTGATCTTGTTGAGCAGAGCAGTTGAGAACAGTGTTAAGAATACAACATAGTTTTCTTTGCATAATGTTCATTATGTGTTTTAGTAAATATAAATGTTTTATAGTGTTGATCGATTTCCTTTTACAGAAAGTAAATAACATAACAGATAATAATGGGTGTGTATGTATAGTAAAAATAAGATGAATAAACGAGTATTTTAAAAACATATTATCTAAACTTATACATCACTGAAACTTCAAAAGTAAAAAAGTTTCTGCTGATTGCATACACTCGTAATATTTCAATGTACATAAAATAAAATAGCAGGGTTCTTACTCATCAGGGGAATATGGGATTCCTGGAAAAATCAAGGGATAAATTTTTGGTTGTAAAAATCAGGGGATAATACAAAAAATTCCCCAAACCTGAGAAAACCTGGCAAAATGATTGTCCAATCTAGAAAATTGAGGGCAATTGTTGCTGTTTGCGTGCTTTATGATATTGCATCTTTCAACATCCATTCAGTTACTACACACATCTCGTAATATCATGAGGTTGACAATAGTTAAAGAAAAAAACACTTTTGACTGATAGTGACGCACTTGTAGCCTTCATATTATTCATAATTCTTTAAAAAGAGATTGAAATTTTTTCAGCAAACTACCAAGTTTTTAAGGACGGCCCCACAAGACATGCAGACGTCATCTCTGCATAACATGAATTAATGTTTTCATTTAAAAGTTCTATTCATATTGTTTATTTAAGTGATATTTAAGTAATAAAAAACTTTATTTTTGAGATTACCTTGTTTTTATTTTATTCCTTTTTTTAATTTGAATTTTTATTAATATTCTACTAATTATTTGGTTTTTTTTTTTGTTATTTAAAATAAAAATTATGTCAATATGTATAATTTGACTATTAGTTTGGCGATTTTTATAATTTGGCGAAATTGGTCGACGGGATAATAGAGAAGTACCCTATTTTTCTCTTTTTGTTACAGGCGGAAAATTCTGGCCAACTACATGTTTTATCGCGTTGTGTTCAATTCGGCTCATTATTTGAGTAAACAGTTCTACAGTACAGTGAATGAACTCTTGGATGCAATTAGAATTGGGCCGCCTACGCCATGGGAAGAATGTGCGAAACTCACCTTACAACTCTTCCCTTTGCCCTTAAGTGCCAGTTATGTGAAGAGATACACCAACAACAGGACTAAAGACGTTGTAAGCATTTAAGTTTTATAACATTAACTTTCATTTTAATGGGAAATTCAGATGTAACTTGGCAGATTAAAAAAGAAAAAAAAATACAAACTGCTAGTAGATGCAGAGTATTGAATTTGATAAATTATGGACAGATCATTTTAGAAAAAAAAAATAATAACAAAAGTTTGATTAAATGTTAACAAAAAAGAAATGTTTTTTTTTTGTGACCGGAGGTCTTTTTTGGCTTACATAAAAAAAAGAAAAAAAAAGAAAAAAAAAACTACTGCATATGAAAATTGATAGTTTTATACAGAAATGTACAATAATTACGCAGAAGCTAATAAATAGTTTCTATACTGAAAAAAAATATTTAAAAATCCATTTTATATTGAAGTTCGACAAAATAGTTCCGTTAAAAAGTTTTATTGAATCAAAAACTATGCATAGCAATTTAACAGTTTTTCGCATACACATGCGTTTGCGATGTCCAGTATGGAATAATTTTTATTTTTAACTTTTGCTAATTTTTTTAAGATTTTCTTCCATTTTTTTTATTGAAAGTTTCATTATCTGAATCGAGTTTTATTTCATATTTCGAAAGCGTAATTTTTTTTGCCTATTGTTACCAGATTTTAAATCAATGCGAACAATAATATTTTCTTTCTATTAAACTATGTTTATGTGCGGTTATGATACTATGCGTAGCTATAAGAAAAATGAACATTAAAATAAGAATTAAATTATTACGTGTTAAAAGCAATAAATGGAGACAATTATGTCATATTTAAAAAAGAGCAAATCATAATTTTACTAAACAGTTTCAATTAAAAAAAAAATATTTACAAGAGGGATTTGTTTCATGATTACAAAAAGTCAATTTTTTACTCATCTTTGTCAAATTTTAAGTCGGGGCAAATAATAACACTTCCTTTTAATTAAAAAGCATTTACATATTAATATTACAAAATTAGTAAAAACTTTGGTGAAAATTACACCCTATTTAAAACGTCCTATTTAAAATAATTTTATTACAGCGTTGTTATAAAACTCTGATAAGCAGTGACATTGTTTACATAAACATTTAATACAATGTGGCTTTCAGCGGTTTAATTGATTTTATTTAATTAATGACGATAACAGTCGTCAATTGTGACAATAATAGTTCATTCGGCTTTCAGAACCAAAAAATCCCTGAATCAAAAACAAATTAATTTAAACCCAATTACAAATGATCATTGCTAGTCATTTATAATTACAACTCATCCTTCCATGATATTTTTTAAATACAGCAAATTAGCGTGTTTTTAGAACCTGCTGTGTCTGAACGGGGGTTGGCCAACATAGCTCTTACAGGTCAGAGCGAATTATATATTAGTTATTTTAAACAAATATCATTAAAAAAAATTTTTGTTTTATCTTTTTTTTAAATTATTATTAAGGATGTAGTGTCAATGAAGTTTTTAATTTGTAGAAAATCACGATATAAAATTTCAAATAACATAAAGGAAAAAAAAAAATAACATGATTTGTCAGTGTATAGTTGAAGTATAGGGGTATAGATAATTATTTATCCTTAACCCCTTGGGGATGAGCGACACGTATACGTGCCGCAAAAAGGCTTCCGTGTTTATTCCCATCAGCAAAATTTTACTATAAAATTTCCCATATATATTTGGAGCATTTTCTCGGTTTGATAAGGCACGAATTTCTGTTTTTAAAAACCGGTGACAAAACTTTAAAAATTTAATAAAACGCTCCTTTCGTGAAGGGATTAATGTTCATATAGTCCTTCCGGCAGTGCCGGGAGGAAGAGGTAGCTTTCATATACTTATATATTTATTTATTTATTTTAAATTAAGTTATATTATTCAAAAATACTAAGCTCAATTTAGTAGAACCTGATTATGATCTTGGTCGAAATCTTAATTCAGGTGCACATGCACACTCATATTGAAATCGATTAATATATATATGCGATAACTCAGTCATTTTTTAAGATACAGACGAAACAAAAAATGCTCTGAAATCTTTGTATGAAGGTCAAATGCATAAAAGAAAAATCTTTTTCAATTTTTCACTTTCTTGTACCTAATTTTAAATTTTAAAATTTATAAATTTTTTTAAATGGCCACCATTTTGAAATAAGATGGCGGATGGAACTGAATATCGAACTCGATTCAGGCCTCAGTATATACTATGTACACACCAAGTTACATCCAAATCGATTCGTAAATACGCGTGTTATCAGGTGAAAAAAATCAAATCGTTTCAAAATGTCAGAAATAAGAAAAATTCAAAGTGCTATAACTCAATCATTTTTTAAGAGATAGACAAAATAAAAAGTGTTCTGGAATCGTTGTTTTAAGTTCTAACACGCAAAAGAAAAATATTTTCAACTTTTAATTTTTTCGCATTGAATTTAAAATGTAATTTTTTTAAAAAATTTAAAATGGCCGCCATTTTGAAACAAAATGGCGGAAGATGCTGGCCAACGAACTCGGTCGAGATATTTGTATGTACTATGTACATAGCAAGTTTCATTCAAATCGGTTCATAAGTACGTTAGTTATCGCATGACAAAAATCATATATATATATATATATATATATATATGTCAACATTTGAACGGAGGGTGGTTTTGGGGTCTGGGGGTCATGATCGGTAAAAATATACCAAAATTTTCCGGAAGTGCTTTACTCCGGACGGCTGCAATAGGTAGCTTTTTACTTTTTGTAATGAAAGCTACCTAATACGTTTTAAAGAGGTGCCAATGTTCTCGTTATTAAGTATTGCACTGAAATAGCATTACCCAACAAAATGTCAGAAATGACTTCATGGTTAATGTGCACGATTTTTCTTTCTGATTTAGCTGGGAGTGATGGTCGAAGATATAAAGAACTCATTGGCGAACGGCATCAAAGCAGCTGATTGGCTGGACAAGGAAACTAAAAATTATGCTCTGCTTAAAGTAAGTTTTCACACTAGTTTTATATTGTAAGGTGGTTCTACTTTTTTGGATCAAAAATTTTATCATTATTTTGCACCCTTCTTGTATGTAGATTGTTATTTTAAATTGGTTTCGTGTTTTTCTAGAAACCATGTTTTTCAAATTGAGTGATTCTTTTTCTCGAAAAATTATTCTGCCGATTTCCTTCATGCTTCATTTAAAAGAAAGGTTTTTCTGGAAATTTTACCACCGATACGATCTTGAGAAAATTTCTTTGTTAAAGCAAACAAAAGACCATTTTTGTTAGAATGACCTCATTTTATCATTTATCTCTTTTTAAATTAAATACTGCTATAAAGATCAGAGAATTGAATGCTATTTAATAATTTCACTGTGACTTCACATCGATGTCACGTGACGTCACATCGACAGTCACAAAGTCACAATGTGACTTCACAACGACGTCACCGTGACGTCACCATGTCTTACCCCATAAGACATGGTACCACAATCATAAAACAATATTAATGTAAACTGTGATTGTGAAATAAAACACATCTATCAGTGATTGCCTGTAAAACTATCTTCACCTTCTAAACACTGTCGTGATTGAGAAGCTAATTCGATACTTTTTGCACAAAACCAGTCGATGAAGTTATTAAGGGTGTATTCGAAAAAATATTTTTCCACCCTCAACAGCTCAAAATTTTCCGATACATTTTCAGACTCATTTTTAAAAGTAGAAACACAAAACTTGCTGGGGTGATTTTTGAAGCGATGTATAAGATGCAGTGTGATTTCATTTTTCGCCCAATTCATTAGAATTCGATTTATAAACGATTTCTTTCCAAATATGATCCCTTTTATCGTTCCCAGATTTCCCACTACTTTAACAGCATTTTATACAATATTTTCTGCATTCATTTTAAAATCGAAAAGCACAGCGCATTGTGCACTTACTAAATGAAATAATTTGCCAGTTTTATGCATTTGAGTGCAATAATGAATTTAAAAATAAATCCGAAAATAAGTAGTTTGGATTAAAATACACCCTTAAATGTCTAGAAAAATGTATGCGGAATTTTCCTAAAACTCCAAGTGTGTAAGCATAATAATACAAGTCATATATTACCGTGAAGAGTTTTCCAGAAACTCCATAGGGGACTGTCAACAACTTGAAAAGTAACGAATATCTTTTGGATAATCCTGTCAAAACTAAACTAGCAAAAGCATTCAAACTGTAGATTATGATTAAGTGGCTTATTGTGTTCATTTTTGTGTGGATAGCTGGTGTACTCGTAGAGAAATTAAGGTTTTTATAAAAATGTCCCAAATTTTTCCAAGTTTTTTGCTTATAATTCACGGAGTTATTAATATAAAAAAATGTTAATTCACAGAGTTTAAAAAAAAATGTTCTTTCCAGAAACACCATAGGGGATCGTCAACAAATTGAAAAATGACGAATATCTTTTGAATAACCCTGTAAAAACAAAAGCGTTCAAATTGTAGGTTATAATTAAATAGCTTATTGTAATAAACTGCTTTAATTTTGTGGGAATACCGAGTATACTCGTAGAAAAATTAAAGTTTTTATATTAAAAAAAGTCCGAAATTTTGCCAAGTTTTTTACTTATAATTTGCAGCGTTCTTAATATTAAAAAAAATGTTCTTTCCAGAAAATATAACAAACAACATTGTACATAATATCCTGTAATCCGAATTAAAAAATTACAGGCAATCAGTGGTATATATGTTTTATTTAATCAGTTACAGTTTTAGTTATTACTGTTTTATTATTGTGGATTTAAATAAAGTTTTTCGTAAATGATTTCATAAATATAGTTTAAATTTTACATGTTTTCTTCAAAAAATATCATAAAATTAAAATACATGCACTCTAAACGTTTAACTATGCATTTTAATATTATACCTAAAACATGTTAAAAACTTCATCTACAAATTTTGTGCAAAAAGTAAGCAAGTAGCTTCTCAACCACGACAGTATTTAGAAGGTGAAGATGTTTTTACATGAGCTGTAGATGTGTTTTATATCATTGGTCACAGTTTTAGTTTTTAATGTTTTATTAATGTTGATTCGAATAATCTTTTTTGTAAACGTTTAAATAAATTAAGATTAAATTTTATCTATTTTCTTCGCAGAATATCATAAAATTAAAATATTTGCACTCTCAGCATTAAACTACACATTTTAATGTAATCCCTAAAAATGTGTTGATAACTTCATTTACTAGTTTTGTGTAAAAAATATCCAAGTACTATCTCAATAATGACAGTATTTAGAAGGTGAAGATAGTTTTATAGGCAAATAATATGCGATAAATGTGTTTAAAATTATAAGTCACAGTTTTATTTATAACTGTTTTATTATTGTGGATATGAATAATCTTTAGCCTAAACTGTTGAAAAATTATTTTTAATTTCATCTATTTTCTTCACAAAATATCATAAATTTAAGATATTTACATTCTAAGCATTTAATTGTACATTTTAATTTAATTCCTAAAAATGCGTTGATAACTTACCTACTGATTTTGTGTAAAACGCATCCGAATAACTTCTCAATCACAACAGTATTTAGAAAGTGAAGATAGTTCTACAGGCAGTCACTAATAGATGTGTTTTATTTCATAGGTCACAGTTTTAGTTATTAATGTTTTATTAATGTTGATTCGAATAATCTTTTTCGTAAACGATTGCTTAAATAAAAGTTAAATATTATCTATTTTCTTCGCAGAATATCAGAAAATTAAAATATTTGCATTCTAATCCTTCGCTACATGATTAATTAAATTAAATTAAATTAAAGAAATTAATTGATTAATTAATTAATTAATTATTTTTTTTGTAAATGAAACAAAAATATTTGAAATATATGTATCTTGGTCTAATAATGTGGAAAATCATAAAAAATAAATAAATGAATTTCAATTTTTCAGCTAAAATTTGATATTTTATGGTGTGTATGTACAGAATTAGGGTTTTTAAAATATTGTATTGCTATATTTTGCAATTAAATGGGCTTAAATTAATATGTTATCTGCTTAATACTCTGCAACTTAGTTATATTAATATTTTAAATTTAGTAAAAATAATAAAAGTAAATTTTGCTTTAATAGCTTGATCGAATTTTTTTTTTAGTTTCCGAAGAACAAATTCTAATTTTTTGCCAAATGTAGCCATCTCACATGGACAAAATAAATGTTATTCCATTCTTTTCACTGTTCTTGATCAGTTACAGCGATCCTATTGGACAAATTCATGGCACATAATGAGAGTTATACACTATAAAAAATTAATCTGTGAATTCACGGTGAAACTACTGGCAGCAAAGTAGCCGAACTTTTACCGTTTTGTTAGTAGATTTTCCGTTATGGGAAATACAACAAAGGAAAACTCCGTTTGAAGAAGCAGTAACTTTCTGTTACAAGGTTTGACTTTTAATGATAATAATTTTTAAAGTTAATGAATCAATTAATGGTCAAAGAATTTGGAGTTTCCGTGTGATTTTAAGCTGCAATATTATTTAATTTTTTTTTGTGTGTGTGTGCGCAATTTACCTCAAACCGTCCTGAGGATCGAACTCGAGACCTTTTGATAGCAGAACAAATCCTTACTGACTGAGCCAAAGCTGCTGATGGCGGTTTGTACAAAGTATGTCTTTTATGAGTTAGTGGGAAAATCTTGCGCTTTTAAATATTTCCTTTCAAATATATTAGTTAGAATATTTGTAAACGTTTTTTTTTATTTTGTTTTAGACTGATGCACAATATTTAATATTTTTTAAAAATCAATTTTAATTTTAGCTAGTTTAAATAAATAAAAAAAATCACTATTTAGAATCACTGTTTTTTTTTCTTTTTTTATGAAAAAAATTATTCAGTTTTTACAAAAATAAAGTTATAGATAATTTTTTGAAATTGCCGTACATTATTTATTTATTTATTTATTGGCTGATTAGTTAAAAGCTTTTTTAAATAAGAAATAAGAGGAAAATAAACAGAAAAAATGTAATTTAAAAGGATTTTTTTTAATGTTTGCATCATTTCATGGCGCCAGTGGGATTCGAACCCACAATCTGCGCTCGCAGGGATTAGCGGTGGGGTGCCTTGACCACTCGGCCACGGAGCGCCCCACGTAGCGGAGTGTCTGCGTTTTTTGTTTATATTTCCATCCATTTCGTTATTTTCAGGAAATATGTTGGAGTTTTCTATTTTTTAATGGAAAATGCCCTCTTTTTGTGAAAAGGGACTTTTTCTGTGAAATTCAGGAAAAAAATATTCGTGAATTTCAAAAATTTTTTAACAGTGTAGTATTTTTAGGAATGTGTGGTCCACTGTGATGTGAATCACAAAAAGTCCCTAAAAATGCGTTAACAAAATGATTAAAATCGCAAGTGGCTGGTTACCTTTGGACATATACTGTATAATGTATCGATAGTTCAAAATACTTTATCCTGGCTTGTAATTACAGCGATATCTTTTGTTCTAAATGTTAAATAAATGAACAATAAAAGTAGTTTTACGATTACCATTAATTTAATGCACTCATAAAAGTGTATTTTATACAATGGGAAATAATTTAAGATAATTTCATCATTTGTTTCCTAACTGAAAAATTACTAAAACTGAAAAAAATATAAATGTAGTTTATATATTTTCCTGGTTGATTGCATTGCATAGAGTATTTCCTCTACAGAGTCAAAGTTTTGTTTATTTTGACTATTGCACGGAATTTTATTTCTTTAATATGAAAAATATTTCTTTAGTAAATAAATATTTTCAGTTACTGCCACTTTTTTGTGGAATTTTAAATTTCACAAAAGTTATGCTAAACTTTTTAAAGTTACGTTCAATTTGAATCATTTTCCGAGCATCTACAGAGTAGAAAATCTACAGGAGTAGAAAATTGTACAGATACAATATGAAATACACAGTAAAGTTATCTTTTAGAAAATGTGTGCAGTATCTTCAAAACCTTTAGGCAGAACATGCCAGCTTCTAATTGCAATAATGCTAACATTATACTGAAAAAAGAAAAAAAATACTGGTCAATTACTGCAAATAAGATATAGTTTAAAATATTTTTCCACCTCAGAATAAAAGTTTTTAGCGATATATATATATTTTTTTCCTTGTATGAGAGCCGAAATAACAATAATAAGAAGGATACTGTAACATTTATAGTCTCTTTTATAAAATATTTTCACTCAAATGTTGCCTGTTTCATAAGAACGACCCATAACCCGACGATCCAGCGCAATATTTAAAACCAGACTAATAACAACACTGTATTAAAAAAAAAATTGTAATTTTTACAGAAAATAATTTTATTTTTTACAGAAAATACTGTTTTGAAGAAAAACAGTGTTTTTCTGTAAAAGAAACTCAATTTCATAATTTTTACAGAAAAAGCTGTATTTTTTACAGATAAAACATGTTTTAAATAAAAATTACAGATATAATTTTCTTAATAGTAAATGATTTTAAGCTGGCGCCAAAATTAACAGGATTTTTTTTTTTTTTTTTTTTTTTTTTTTTTGTCAATTTGAGAGATTTTTTTTTATTACAGTGAATTCATATAGATGGTTTTATTTTTGCTATAAAAATAAAATTTGCGATGGGCACAAATAATCCACCCAATCGTAAAATCAAGAACATTAAAATTAAAATGTGTATTTTTTATATGTAACATCTATATTATTACTATTACTAGTATATAGCTCCCGTCAAAAATGGCAGAATGTTGGAGGTTAGACTTCATACAAATGAAGCTTTTGATATTGAAGAGTTGATATTGTAGAAAAGTCCGTTCTATAAAATGACAATGCGTTCTACAAATACAAATGATGAGGTTAATTTTATTAATCATTCTTCAAATTATAAAATAGTTTAAAGAGATTAGCTTACGCCAACTTATAATTTCATAGTATTGTGAATAAATTTTATATTTCTTAAGAAATGCAATTAAAATGTAAGTAATATACAGGGTGTCCGAAAAGTCTGGAAACGGTCGAATAACTCGAAAAATACATATGAGATTGAAAAACGTAAATATACGTGTTAAATATTTTTAAATAAGCTACTCAGTGATACCAAATTTGACCTTCGTAACCGACCCCTTGGGGGTCAGAGGGGGTCCAACTTTGAAATCGTAAACTATAACCCCCATTTTTTATTGCAGATTCGGATTCTACGGACAAAAATACGTAACTTTTGTATTTGATGTTTATTTCGAATCCTCGTTTATCACGGTGTAATTGAGCATATTAAATCGATACATATTTCGGTTTTTCCAACGGGATTTTCCCTAATCGAAACTAATTGGGGAGAATTTATGACATCAAATTCCTCGTCTTTTGCAATAATAGCGTTTCCTGAAAATCACCCGTGCCGATTATTTCGGTAGTGCTACACAGTTAAAAATTTGATCCATTTGCTGCAGCGTCACTCCACAGCTTTTATAGAATATCTCTTTCATGACCAATGAGAATGTTCCATAACACAGTAAAGTACACTGTAAAAAAAATGACTCTTTTGCTGCATTGTCACTCCACCGCTTTTATAGAAAACGATTACTTTACTGTGTTATGGAGCATTCTCATTGGTCACAAAAGAGATATTCTATAATAGCTGTGGAGTGACGCAGCAGCAAATGGGTCAAATTTTTAACAGTGTAGCACTATTGAAATAATCGCCACGGGTGATTTTCAGGAAACGCTATTCCTACAAAAGACGAGGAATTTGACGTCAAAAATTCCGCCCAATCAGTTTCGATTAGGGAAAATCCCGTTGGAAAAGCGGGAATATGTATCGATTTAATATTCTCGATTACACCGTGATAAACGAAGATTTGAAATAAACATCAAATACAAAAGTTATGTATTTTTGTCCGTAGAATCCGAATCTGCAATAAAAAATGGGGGTTATAATTTAAGATTTCAAAGTTGGACCCCCTCTGACCCCCAGGGGGTCGGTTTCGAAGGTCAAATTTGGTATCACAGAGTTGCTTATTTAAAAATATTTAACACGTATATTTACGTTTTTCAAACTCATATGTATTTCTCGAGTTATTCGGCCGTTTCCAGACTTTTCGGACACCTTGTATAACACCATATACTACAGATACTAATTATAGATATTATACCAATGCAGATGAAATTTCGATTTTTAACGTAGTAACATTCGAACATAACTTTGGAGTGAAAATAAAATTGAAATTTAATAAAAGGATGTGAAAAAATTATTTTCAGTCATACAAATGCACTCTCATAATTAAATTACATCTGAAAAAGAAAAAACAACACTTTTTTACTTATCTTTATATATAAAAATCTTCTGTGCGTGTGTATGTCACTGAACTCCTCCTAAACGACTGGACCGATTTTAATGAAATTTTGTGTGTGTATTCCAGTGGATTTGAGAATGGTTTAGATTCACATTTCATCGAAATTGATTCAGTACTTTTTTAGTAATTAGGCAAAAACTAACAGTTAGTGATTTTTCGCTAATTAAAAGTGCTATATATATAAAAAAAAATTATGGATTTCGTATTAATCACAGCACAAAAAAATCTACCGAACCAAAAATCTTGAAAATTGGAGTAAAAATACTTCTTTATAACATCGAGTGCCGCTAAGAAAGGATTTTCGAAAATTCCACCCCTTAGTAGGGTAAAAAAAGAACGAACTTTTAAAAAATTCCTTTAAAATCGCCTTTTGTAGATATTTTTCAACTGATAACATATTTTAGTGTATTTTTTCATGCTGAATCGAATAGTACTAAGCAAATTCGTTTAAATCTAGTAGTTCGTGAGATAATTCACCCTTTCCTAATTTGGCGATGTCTTCGGCGCAAAAACCTGAAATTTTTCAATGCTTATCTATATATATATAAGAAAGTCTGGATTTCGTATTAATCACTTCACAGCACAAAAAAATCTACCAAACCAAAAATTTTGAAAATTGGGGTAAAAATACTTCTTATAACATCGAGTGCCGCTAAGAAGTGTTTTTTGAAAATTCTACCCCTAAGGGGGGGTAAAAAAAGGACGAACTTTTAAAAAATTCCTTAAAAATCGGAATTTACTGATATTTTTCAACTGATAACATATTTTAATGTATTTTTTCATGCTGAATCGAATGGTATTAAGCAAATTCTTTTAAATCCAGTAATTCGTGAGATATTTGACATTTTCCTAATTTGGCGATGTCTTCGGCGCAAAAACCTGAAATTTTCAATCCTTATCTTTATATATATAAATCTTCTGTGCGTGTGTACCGGGTGTTCCAAAAATAACCGGTGGATTTTAAAATTCAATAACTTGAAAACGGTGACAGATATTAAAAAAAATTTTGCAGGAGGGTTATGTATGATGTCACAAATTTTTTCTGCGTGATTTTTGATTTTAGTTCGGAAATCAAACAATAGATGGCGCTGACGGCGATTGGCGCTCAGTCGAAGCCGAAACTGAGCTCACTCAGCATTGATACAAAGGAAGGAGATTAAGGATATGGAGTGCGTCTCATTCGATTTGATTTCAATGGAATGCATTTTTGCCATGGATGTAACAGATTCTTCAATAGTGGAATGCAGCGTTCAGAAATGGGTATAAATTTCGCAAACAGTATTTGAGTTTGCAGGAGATTTTACATTTATGAGGTTTTATTTGTCCGGATAAAATTACTTACTTATGGCATGATTTAAAGAATATTTTATGCATCGTAATTTAAAACTACACTGTTAAAAATTTTAAACCTTTGCTGCATCATCACACCTCCGCTTTTATAGAAAATGATTACTTCACTGTATTATGGAGCATTCTCATCGGTCAAAACAGAGATATTCTATAATAACAATCGAGTGACGAGGCAGCAAAAGTTTCAAATTTTAACAGTGTTGGTGAAGATGCAGAGTGTCACAAAAATGACCGGTATATTTGAAAAATCAATAAAATGTAAATGGGCAACGTTAGAAATATACCGTTTATTACAATATGATTGGGACAATAGTAAATTTTCAGGTATACAACTTTCGAAATCAGTTAAAATTTTCAACAACAGATGGCACTGCAGGCAATTTGAAAGCTATAATAGAAAACGCAATCTGTGAATTTGCCATTCTGTAAACCCTGTGTCCCTGCCCGCGAAGAAAGTCGCGAGCTAAAGCTATTCACTGTAAAAAAAAATTGACCCATTTGCTGCAGCGTTATTCACTCCGCCGCTTTTATAGAAAACGGTTACTTTATTGCATTATGGAGCATTATCATTGGTCATAAAATACATATTCTATAAAAGCTGTGGAGTGACGCTGCATCAAATGGGTCAATTTTTTTATAGTATTCTTTTGGAGAGGCATTTTTGCAATAACTCTTCGCATTTTGACATTTAAATTTTTCTTTTTTTTTGCACTGCATAGATAAGGTCCTTCTCAAAATCACTGCTTGATTACATTTTCGATTTTAGTTGCAGATATTTTTTTATAAAGTTAATTTCAATTAAAAATCGGTTTTGGAAGTAAAAGTAACTTTATTCCGGCTGTTTCAAAAATGACGGTATATTTGAAAAATCAATAATACACCATTTGTTGTAATGTGCTTGGGACAATAGTAAATTTTTAGACAAACTTACGAAATTACTTACAATTTTCAACATCAGATGGCGCTGCAGTCTGGAAAATCTAAAGAACGATATTTTCCACATATCCACCATGCGCAGCAATAATATGGCGTAGTCTCTGAACGAAATTACCAGTAACGTTTATAAACGTTTCAGGGGGGATGGCTTCACATACAGAAGAGATGTACTGCTTCAGTTCTTCGACTGTTCCTGGATTGTGGCGGTACACCTGGTCTTTCACGTGTCCCCACAGATAGTAGTCACAGGGGTTCATGTCTGGCGATAAGGGAGGCCAATCCACGCCGCTCCCTGTATGTGTGGCATAGCCCAAAGCAATCACACGATCATCGAAATGTTCATTCAGGAAATTAAAGACCTCGGCTGTGCGATGTGGCCGGGCACCATCTTGCATAAACCACGAGGTCTTCGCAGTGTCGTCTAAGGCATTTTGTACCGCAACAAATTCTCGAAGAATGTCCAGATAGCGTGGTGCAGTAATCGTTTCGGATCTGAAAAATGGACCAATAAGCCCCTTGGAAGAAATGGCGGCCCAAACCAACACATTTGGAGGATGTAGGGATGATGGGACTGCAACATGGGGGTTTTCAGTTCCCCATATGCGCCAGTTCTGTTTATTTACGAAGCCGTCCAGGTAAAAATAAGCTTCGTCACTAAACCAAATGCTGTCCACTTGGATATCGCCGACATCAATCCTTTGCACCATATCATTAGCAAATGTTACTCGTGCATCAATGGAAGAAGCGCTGAGGGGTTTCCGAGTTTGAATTTTGTATGGATAGAGGTGTAAACTCTGGCGCATGAGACGGTACGTGGACGTTGACTTTATTTGGACCGCAGCTGCAACACGGCGAATGGAAACCTGGGGCCGCTGTTCGATCACCTTCTGCACAAGCTGAGCATTACTCTCTGTTGTTGTCGTACGCGGTCGCCCTACATTTCCAGCACGTTCATCCTTCACGTCTCCAGTCCGTTGAAATTTTTCAAACAAATTCTTTATTGTATCGCTTTTCGGTCCTTTGGTTACATTAAACTTCCGTTGAAAACTTCGTCTTGTTGCAGCAACACTGTGTTCTAGGCGGTGGAATTCCAACACCAAAAAAATCCTCTGTTCTAAAGAATAAACCATTTTTACCTGCAAACTTGCAGTCTGTGAACAGCATACGCTTACAGCAGAAAGACAACTTACAGAATAGCGAACTCAGAGACTGAGTTTTCTTCAATAGCTTTCATCACACCTGCAGCGTCATCTGTTGTTGAAAATTGCCAAAATAATCAAAAAATAATCAAATAATCAAAATAAAATAATCAAAAAATATAATAAAGGAGAGATCTTGAGAGGGACCTCAGCTATGCAATGCAAAAAAAATATTATTAAAAAATGTCAAAATGCGATAGAGTTATTACAAAAATGCCTCCCCATACACTGTTAAAAATCTGTCGCATTTTGTTGCAACGTACTCCCCTGCTTGTATAGAAAACAAACGGTTACTTGGCCGTGAAATGGAGCTTTCTCATTGGTTGGAATAGAGATATTATATACAAGCGGTGGAGTGCAGCAGATTTTGACCAGTGTAGAAACACTGCAAAAACTTTGACCCATTTGCTACATGTCTGCAATGTCACTCCACAGCTTTTATAGAATATGTCTTTTATGACCAATGATAATGCTCCATAACACAATATTGTAATCGTTTTCTATAAAGGTGGTGGAATGACGCTGCAGCAAAAAGGTCAATTTTTTACGGTGTAAGAGCACACTGTTAAAAATCTGCTGCATTTTGCTGCAACGCCTTCCACAACTTGTATATAATATCTCTATTCCAACAAATGAGAAAGCGCCATTTCACGGCCAAGTAACCGTTTTCTATACAAGCAGGGGAGTGCGTTGCAGCAAAATGCAGCAGATTTTTAACAGTGCAAGATTGTAGCAAAATATCTTCACCAACATTGTTAAAATTTGAAACATTTGCTGCATCGTCACTGCATTGCTATTATAGAATATCTCAATTTTGACCAATGAGGATGCTTCATAATACAGTGAAGTAATCTTTTTCTATAAAAGCGGAGGTGTGATGATGCAGCAAAGGTTTCATATTTTTAACAGTGTAGTTTTAAAATACGATGCATAAAATATTCTTTAAATCATGCCATAAGAAAGTAATTTTATCCGGGCAAATAAAACTTTGTAAATGTAAAATATCCTGCAAACTCAAATACTGTTTGCGAAATTTGTACCCATTTCTGAATGCTGCATTCCACTATCGAAGAATCTGTTACATCCATGGCAAAAATGCATTCCATCGAAATTAAATCGAATGAGACGCACTCCATATCCTTAATCTCCTTCCTTTGTATCAATGCTGAGTGAGCTCAGTTTCGGCTTCGACTGAGCGCCAATCGCCGTCAGCGCCATCTATTGTTTGGTTTCCGAACTAAAATCAAAAATCACGGAGATAAAACTTGTGGCATTATACATAACCCTCCTGCAAAAATTTTTTTAATAGCTGTCACCGTTTTCATGTTATTGAATTTTAAAATCTACCGGTTATTTTTGGAACACCCGGTATGTCACTGAACTCCTCCTAAACGACTGGACCGATTTTAATGAAATTTTGTGCGTGCATTCCAGTGGATTCTAGAATGGTTTAGATTCACATTTCGTCAAAATTGATTCAGTACTTTATTAGTAATTAGGCAAAAACTAATAGTTAGTGATTTTTCGCTAATTAAAAGTGTTGAATAAGTCCGATGAATAGAGTGCGGACGGAATGTCCGAGCGGTCTAAGGCGCCAGATTTAAGCTCAGCTTCTTGAATAAATAGATCGTATGATCGAACCCCACTGCTGACAAACGTGTATGCTTTACAACAATATTTCCTGTATTATAATTTTGATTAACCGACTTCAGAAAATCGTTAACTTTTAACTAAAAAGAGAAAAATAAACTTTTCTATCAAAAATTGAACCGACTTCAAAAAACACTGAAGAGTGAAAAATAATTTCCTTACATAATTGTAATAAGAAATTAAATTAAGAGCGTAGTGTTTATCGTGCGTATTACCATATTTACGTACATTTATTTGGTTTTCTGGAGTCGGTGCCAAGAAGGACAACGTCTGTCGGTAACAGGACAGCGTCTGTCGGGTCCGCTAGTAATGTAAATAAAATTTTAAAAAATTAAGCGGATAAATGTTAAAAATTAATAAAGCTAAATTTAAATTCTAATACACATTTCATTTTTATTGAACGAAATTTTAAAATAATCTGAGGTCTAGGTATGTAGCTTCACAATTTCATTGGGTATAAATAAAACCAAAATTATTATTATTATTATTATTTTACTAAAATTTTAATTCAATTTTGTCACTTCTTAAGAGATTAGCTTACATCCACTTGAAATTTATTTGCATTATAAGTAAAAGTTATGCTTCTTACAAAATGCAATTAAAATGTAAGGAATAGATAACACCATCTACTACTTATATTAACTATACCAATGCAGATAAAATTTCAACTTTTAACGTCGTAGCATTCGAACATAACTTTGGAGTAAAAATAAAATTGTAATTTAACAAGAGAATGTTACAAAATAATTTTCAATCGTACAAATGTAATATCATAATTCAATTACTTCTAGAGAGAGAAAAAAAAAACTCTTTTTATTTATAATGCAAACAAAATTTTTAAAAATAAGCGGATAAATGTTAAGCTCTTAAAAATTAATAAAACTAAATTTAAATTATAATATTCTTTTCCTTTATACTGAACAAATTCTAAAATTATACAACCAAATAAATGTAACCGGCGTTTAAAAATAGATATCGAATGATTGCAGCCTGAATTTTTCTTAAGTTCTTTTATTTATATCGATTGCTAATAGATGGCGCCAAACACTTTTAGTTTGTTTTGTATCTGATTACCCATTGCTTATAATAGCTGTTATCCATTATTTTTAATTGAAAATTTAAAACATTATAATTTGATAGTTTTTAAATATTTTGGAGAAAAAGAAGGAGAATATATGTGATACAGTGCAGATTATGGATATATTTTCATATGTTGAACAGTCGACATACTTATGGCATCTGAATACTTATGCCTAACATGACACCCATAAGTTGCTTTTCTCGAAGATGAGTGAAACCCGGAGTCGTCACATTAGCGTATTATATAAAATATAAATAGATAATGTGTCGCCTTTTAAACAAAACAGTGAATTTTTCAAAGTTCGTATTCGTACTTTTTGTGATTGGGTCGAGGGGAATATTGCATTTCGTCTTACGATTTTATAACTGTCCAATTTAGTATGTTTCATTTTGATTGTTACAGTTTATTTATAAATTAAATTTAGTTTTTGCAACATATTAGGTCCAAAAAATGAAAGCTGCAATTGGTTATCGAGAGGAAATTATGAATGATGACAATCTAGACCATTATTACGAAAGTGTAAGTGATATTTATAAAATCATTTCTTTTCTTTCTCTCATCTTTTTGTTTCACTCGACTCATCGTCACCTGAGAATAATAAGGTTCTAACTGACATTTTGAAAAAAAAATTGACTTTTTGGCATAGGAATGTTTTATTTGTATCAATGAATGCATTTCTGCATTAAAATTTCGATATATATAATTTACATCCGCTTGCGAAAGAGAATAATATAGTTCCATCAGAAATTGTTGAAAACAGTCAGAATAACAAAGTTCTATGTGCAAAGTAATCGCAGACAGCATATAAGATAATATATTATTTTATTTTACAAGATATAATGAAAACCGGCGATCTTTTATTTCTTGTGTGAAAGAGTATATTATTTCGATAATTAAATCGTTTTTCAGTAAAATATAGAGGAAATTTTTATCAGTAAAAATATTTTTAAATATTTATTTTAGCACATCGATATGCGAAACGAATTGTGTTTAATTTTATTAATGGCCTTGATCCAAACAGGGATGAAGGACTAATTCTAATTCATTTATATTTATAAAATCATAAGAGAAGAATGGATGACAGTTTAGACGAAGCACCAGCTCTAGATATTCTTGATGCTAAAACACTTTAAAAAAATCAGTAAAAGTAATTCCTACAAACCCAACTGATAGCAGGCCTATGAGTTTTTCGTAAGTTAAAAGTGCCTTTGTGTAGTTATGTATATCCTACTGACAAGCCTTGTCTCCAGCTGCGAACAAAATACCCGAGATAAATTTTCAAGCAGAATAATCTCAAATGATATCAAGAATAAAATAAAAGCTCATAATGAAAGTTTTCCCAAAACACTACAACAGAGCAAGCACTAAAAAAATTACTTAGAATCAGGGCTTAACTTACTGAAAATGCATGACTTGTACTTTAAGAAATGCAGAAAAAGCAATGTAGAGCCAGTGAAACTTTCATTGTTATAGGAACATATTTAGTACTCAGTTCAACATAGAATACAATGGACCAAAGAAAGATAGGTGTGATCACTGTGTTGAGTATAAACATGCTGAAACCCAGGGAGAAATTAATAATGACATGCAATTTAAATATGATCTGCACAAAAAAGAAGTTGAATCCACTAGAACTCTCAGAAATCATGACAGAAATTCCCCTGGTAGTCAGTCTTTTGCTTTGTATTAGAAAAGTTATCACATGTCTCAAAAGTGATGTCAGCAACTTTTTCTGTAAAGAAAATTAACTTGTATAACATGAAAGCATATGCAAGATGGAAGAAAGAAAAGAAAGCATATTGTTGCTTGTGGACAGACGACAGCTGTATCAACGACTGTTCGGAAGATACCGACAAACTTTCCACATACTGATATAGTTTAATTTTATATTGTGACAGCAGTTGTTCCTCAGACTAGAAACCAAGTGACATCTTATGCAATTGGAATACTTATATAATCTCATCCACATATTATGGACATTACTCTAAGATATTGTACACCTGGACATTCATGTGTGCAAGAAGTGGATAATATTCAGAGCACAAATAGAAGGAGCAATGAATGTAGCAGAATATTTTTCGCCACTTTCATTTATACATCTGTTGCTGAGAGTAAATCGCAGTAATCTATTTAGAACTCTGAGAAAGAAATCAAAACAGTTCTTAGATTTCCACTCGTGTAGCAAAAAAATTGCCTATAATCTCGTTCTGTAGACCAAGGTGATACAATTATGTTTCACACAACTTCTTTACAATAAGTTTCAGACAAGTAACTGTTGTGACCAGAATTTCACAGAGGTGAATTTGCAAAGGATCCCCCCCAAACGACGAGGAGTATCAGCATCATTTCCACAAAGTACTTTACCAAATCCTAAAGTAGCACAGAGAAAGAAGAACTGCATTAACAAAAATAAAATAAAAGACCTGGAGAGCATGCTAAAGTTGTTTCCGAGAGATGAAAGGTTTTATTTTCAAAATATGTTTAAGAGAAATTAGCCTAACTGTAATAGAAAGTAAAGCATGGTTTATAGAACATTCCAAAATTTCGACTAACAAAAAAATATCAAACTTGTTTTTTTGTTTTAAAAAGAACACGAAAGTTTTTTCATTAGAGATATAAAGTCTTTTCTTTTGATCAAGAGTATACCTGACTGTAATACGAAAATTTCATCTATCAATATAATCACAATTTTTTGTATTAATTTTCATACTCCCCCACTGAAAAAAAAAACACGATAAAAGAGCAAAACTGTTGGGTTCCTATTTGATAAAATTAAATATTTCTGCTATTTTATGTTCAGTTAATTTACGTATATTCATTAGTTTAATGAAAATAGTTTAATTAGTAGGAATAAGTAGAAGCGGCAATTTGCTGTCATTGTGCTACAATATAGATAGTAATAAATATTTTACTGTCCAGTGAAGTTTATTCGAATTAATCAACGAAATTTCACTTTTTTAAAATATAAAAAATTACACAAATTAAGAAAAATATTGTTTTTTCATGATAGAACCATCTTATTCTAAGGATAACACGACGTTTGAGAATAATATGGTTCTATCAAATTTTTTAAATGTAAAAAAATCCATGAAAATGTTATTTAAAAACTTTGATTTTGTAGAATTACTGTGTATACCTAAATATGAATCTATTAGTGCCAAAAGTTTTTTGCAAAATTTAATAGCTGCACGTACACAGCATGCTGATTTTCAAAGTCTTCTAACTCGAAATTGATTTTTGGCCAGATAGAACCATCTTATTCTCAGGTGACGTCATGTCAAACGTGACAAACATATTTTTGTGGTTTTTGATAGGTCAATGTTACGGACAATCACTTCAGGAATATCAAACAAATTATTTCGTTTCGATTAAGGCAAAGCATGAAGGGACTGCATGAAAAAAGAGTTAGATTTAGGTAACGATTTCCTTTCTTTAATTTATAGACATAATAATTATATTGCATAATGATACTGCTTTAAAAAATTTGATTGTAAACTATTTAAAATTTCGGTTACGGACAAAAGTTTTAATATGATTGAAAAGTATTTATGGTAGTGCTTTACCAGATTGTTTGTTTCTGCTTTAATAATTATTTTTTAAATATTTCTGATGAACAAAATAACGCATGAAATTTTAATACGTTCTTCATAGTAAAACTCAATATTGCGAAAAGTTTTTATTTTATTTTATTTTATTTATTCTTTTTTAAGAAACATTTTGAAATGAAAATGAATTAGAATCTATTGGTAATATTCGAATTATCTTTTTAATGTTCTGATATTTCTTTAAAATCAGCGAATATTTTCGTGATTTTTTTAAGTTAAAGTTATTTTTGAGCTGAAGATCAATCCAACTGTGAGTACTTGAAATACATCATTATTTAAGTAAAGTTTTTCTTTCTTTCTTTTTTTTTAATATTTTCGTTTTCTGTAGTTCCATTTTAAAGAAAATGAAATGTTAGAAACATACCATACTCAAACATAAGACCTTTTGATCGGTTCAGTTTAATGCAACTGGTGATTTATATATCAACAAGCGTTTAGTGTTGGTCTGAGCGAAATTCATTAATTTACATCGTATCGTTAATTGCACGTATCGTTACTCGAGATCTTTTTTTTTTTTTTTTTTTTTTTTTTTTGGTTAAATTTTTTTAAGGGGACAGTTTTTTTAACCGGTCAAAAGTGCTAGAAAACAGATTCAATTTCCATACCTTTTCACAAATTAACTAATAAAGGAAATTCAATTTAATATTTTGGATTGTTAAGTATAGCATTACTTGTTATAATAAATAAAACGGATTAATGAAAAATATTTAAATTAATTAGGAAAACTTAAGTAACCTTTTGTTTTTTCATACGATATATGACTGCGTGCATGATTTCTCAAAAACAATTAAAGATAATGGATTGAAATTTTCTGTGTGCATTAACCCCTTGGCGACGGCAGCCTTTCACGAAATTTTTAATGTTTTGTCACCGGTTTTTTTTTTTTTTCTTTTTTTTTTAAAGAAATCTGGGTCTTGCTAAATCGAGAAAAATGGTCCGAATAAATAAGGCAAATTTTACTGTACAATTTTATTGGTGGGGATAAACAAGGATTGTTAAGCCTTTTTGCTGCACGTATGCGTGTCGCTCGTCCACAAGGGGTTAATATTATACTTCTTCATGAAATGAACATAAATCTTAGAATTATCTTAAATAGTAAACATTTTATTTAAAAAAATAGGTAAAAAAATCATTAAATTTTCTCTTTTTAATTTTTATTATTAAATAAAAATTTTATAAATGAAGATAAATTAAAAGATTCTAGTTCATTATGTTAAGCGAAGTGTTATCTTTATATTAAAATCTATTTAAAGTTGCTAAATTTAAATGAACACACGATATCATTCGCGCAATGACTTATAGTAATTACGAAAACAAAAAAATCAGTAGGTAACTTAATTAAGTTTTCCTAATTAATTTAAACGTTTATCATCAATTTGTTTAGCTTATTGTAACAAGTAATGCTATATACTTAATCGTCCAAACAATTACATTAAATTTGCCTTATTAGTTAATTTGTGATAATGCTATACTTAATCGTCCAAACAATTACATTAAATTTGCCTTATTAGTTAATTTGTGAGAAGATATAGAAACTGAATAGGTTTTCTAGCAGTTTTAATTGGTTGAAGTAGAACTGTCCCCTTAAATAACTGGATTTTGAACAATGCATTTATCATTCCCTTCAATGTCAGTGTACTTTTTTTCAAAATATTTTCAAACTTTCAGGTGGTTTGAAGTAGATAATCTTCTGACAGCGAATGCTTATTATAGACCAACCGAAAATACCATTAGTGAGTATGAAGTATTGGTAAGGAGACACTTGAAACCCATTACTGATTAAATTCTTATTCTTATTATTATCATTAATAAACACAATGTTTTATCAGCCATTATAACTTAACATGCAAAAGAGACAGTCAGATAAAGCAAAAAAGGAAAAGCATACGGAAGGAATGAATATGAAATCGTTTCTAACACTTTCAAAATAGTTTCACAAACTTCTCAGTTAAATAAGTTAAATAAGAAACCTAAGTAAACATTTAAAAAAATGCATAACAGATTTTAAAAACAGATTTCAGAGCTTACCGCCTATCGCCAGAATAATAATTTAGAAAAGCTTTCGTGTACCAGTGGTAAACCTCACTGACATTTAAGCAATTAATAACCCGCCCCCCCCCCCCAAAAAAAAAAGTGTTGTCAAAAGACATATGACACCGGAATTTTTGAAATAATGGATTGAGATTGAGATGAAACACGATTCCACTTTGTGACAGCTTTAATGAAAATATCTGTATCGTATATTCTATTGTATATTTATTTCTAAATAATGAAACAATTTTCTAACCAATCGAGATTTGCAGCCAAGTACAACATTTTACATAAATTCGTTTGGAGATATTTACATACAACTGGCAACTTTTTGTTCAAATTTGGTCATAAATTTAAATATTTCGCAGTTGCCAAACTTCAAGTGCCCTTCATTTGAATTGTCCTAAATAAAAAAATACTTACAACCAAATTCGCATTTTCGTTGAATTTTTAATATTGTTGCCGTTGCATAATGGTGCAACGGGTTAATTCATATGACTAAATTAAATTCTGCCGACTTTGATAAAATAAAAATGGTACTTGAACTAACATTTAAATATATATATATTTAGACTTAATAATCTATAAGTAATTCTAAAAACTGGGGGAGCTCTTAGACGCACGCAAATTATTTTGGAACGAGAAGGTAATAACCCAAACAATTTGGTGGTATCAAAAGTTGAGCTTAATTGTGTTTTATTATGCAACTTTCTGTATATTAAAAAAAACTGAGTTTTTTTTGCGACATTAAATATGAAGTAAGAGCTGATAATTGCAAAGCTTATGCACATAAATCCGATAAAATAAAGTTTAAATTTTGTTCGGAAGTTTTCATAGTCGAACAGTACATTTTATTCTGCTTCAAGTAACAGATTAAACAACTGTACTCAAATTGATTAATTCATTTACAACTAACATGCACCAAATTTGCACTAGTCTATTAGACCGGGGGCGACAGCACATACAATAGGCTTAGTTAAAGCTCGATTCGAATAATTTCGATTCGGATTCAATCGATCTGCCAAGTCATATCTTTGTAGAAAACACCTAAAAACACGATCTTAGCGGTTGACTCGTAGGTTTACCATTATGTTTTCCTGCTCCCAATCCTCCTTGTTTTCATACTTTTGGGTGCAGGAAAGCACAATGGTAAACCTAGGAATCAATCGCTAAGATAGGTTTTTTAGGTGTTTTCTACCAAGATATGATTTGGCAGATCGATCACGTTTTAATATGCGGATCGAGATTCAACTAACCCTAGATTTTCATCCGTGAACACGATGAGATGATTATATTGTGCTGTTGCATCCCGGTCTATAAGGTCCATACAAATATATTTATATCAAAACTAATAGCAGGGTACAATGCCATAACTAGTCAGCTATGATAGACAAAAAATAATTTACGCTGGGATAAACTTTTAAAAATTGAATTTTTACTAGCTAGAATCAGTAAAAACACCCATCATGCCTCGGTTTTTGTCGATAATCCATGTGAAAACCATCGACGAAATTCGAAACCGACTTAATTATTTCCATATAAATATTCCATTCTATATAAAAACAATTAATTCGTTCTTAACTCTCCAAAATTCGCACCAAAAACATATTTTAGGAAGAATAAGTATATGGTGTTTAATTACACTAGTTTACAGTACATTTGTTGCCGAAAAAATTTTAGCTGTTGCTGACTGCATATGATATGCTATTTTCAAAAATATAGTTAGAAAATTTCAATCAGCTCTAGTTTCTGAGTTTCAGCTATGTAGATGTTAAACAGAAAAAACATGTATTTACCGAGAAAAACCTTATAAAAAAATAATTAATCATTGAGTTCTAAAAAACTTTGTTTTAAAGCTCTTCTCTAATGTGTAGGCTTTGGAAAATGACATATCAGAGACCAACAATAGTCAGACATCATATTTTTATCCCAGAAACCCTGATAGCGCTCTTCCATGACGCGTAAGTCCTGATGCATACGATCTCCCTGCTCTTCACTCATATCTCGTACTTTTTCTGGAAACCTGCCCAAGTGACTATGGAGGAAGTGGAGTATTATGCTCATATCGCACCCCATATTTTTTAATTGTAGCAGAAGGTCTTCTACAAGTTCAATATAATTTTCAGATTTTTTATTTTCGATAAAAACTAATTTTAGTATCTGTGAAAGCAATTTTTTTTCTTTTAGTCTTGATGCTAACAATTCTGAAGCTTGTTTAGAAAGATTAATCTCTTACAAGATCATCTACTCATTTTAGGAAAAGCATTTTGACTCATTTGACATACCTTCAAAATCAGCATCATTTTTGTGATGAGCTTGGTCCTTCAATGTCTTGTTCTAATGGTTCAGATACATTTTTAGCCTCTGAAGAGTCAAGTGAACGCTGCAGTGGACGTTGAACACAACTAATGCTTGGGTACTGCCATTTAGCACGATTTTTAGTGTTTAAACAGTTTACGTTCACGCTACAAGAACAACAGTCTTCGAGATGGTTTCGTAGTTTTCGCCAAATAGTCGGTGTTCCTGGCACTTATTTTACTCCTTTTGCATATCTTAAATATTAAACACACGATTTACAAACACAATTGGGAGGCCAAGACTTCTCATTTTTATCCAAGAGCATCCCAAAATACTCAAAATAGATATTTTTCACCAACTCTGATATAACTTTTCTACAATTGTTAAACACATATTATCCGCATATATAGCAAAAATGATCTGGATTGTTTAAACAACGTCTTCTTGAACTACTCATGACACAAAAACTTGAGAAACTAATCTTAACACAATAAAATATGCCCATTATCAATTAATATGTATGCTTAAATGATAAAAATCAAAAATAAATTAACTGAAGCTGCTCAAAAAATTTTCCTGTTACATTTGACAAAAACAAGTCATAAGTGAACATTATCAACCACAGAATCAGCAGCAACAGACAAAAAATTTAATTTTGTAAACTAGTGTTATAAAAAAAAAAAAGAAAGAAAGAAAAAAAAAATTGTAATTTAAGAAATTACACCAACCATTTGAAAAATGTTTCACTCGAAACATTCATCTATCATTTTAAGCTAAATACCAGTTGTTTTATTGTGTATTATCCGTGCCAATGCTGTAAATGACTTTATACATGCTGCAATTTGAAGCTACGGTTCGTTTAAGTTACATCACTCCATTGTCGCCAAGTATAAAAGTTGGCGACGAAAAAAACATTTCAAACTATGTAACATTGTTGGTGCAAAAGTAATCATTATTAAAATACAGCTTTGGCATATACTGTTATACTTGTAAGACTTTGGCATATATTGTTTGATTTTACAGAGCAGAATTTTGGTAATGGAGGTTTTAAACCAAAGTCGATTGCAGCACATGCATCTGTGAATGGGTCCATCAGACATTGAATCAAAAAAGTTTTTTTCCAGTTTTTCCCAAGCCGATTGCTTTTTAGTTTTCTTTTTAGGTGGTGGAAAATCAAGAGTAATAGCTATAACATTTTCCGGCTTGTTAGAATCACTATTGGCACTCAAATTTTCCTGGTTATAGCCGACCGATTGTAAAACGCCATGGCTAGTGGATTGGTCGCCCTCGAGACATGATGTTTTACAATTAATCGGTTCGGCATTAAATTGTTTCCTTTTTCGTGATCGCCTTTCAACACGTAATTGGTTTTCAGCGGCTCGATAATCTTTTGATTTTCTCGTTTTCTGCATTGAAGACATTTTTGCGCCAAACCAAATACAGTACTACTTAGTTATCCCGTCGACCAATTTCGCCAAATGATACGAATCGCCAAACTAATAAGCAACTTATACATGTTGACTAAATTTTTATTTTAAATAACAAAAGAACAAATAAATTAGTAAAAAATTAATAAAAAGTCGAAATAAAAATCGCTTTATGATTGTTTAAATACGCGCATTGTGTTTAATGTCATTGAATGCGACATTCACAGTCATTCATTTCTTTGGCTTCGGTTTTTTCCGTATCTCTTTATTTCCGTCTACCTTTTTTTTTAATTTGTTAGTTTTCTCCTTTATTACAATGACTTTAAACATTTTAATTTCCTATTCAAATAAAAATTCTTCTAAAAGTAAATAATTTAATTTAAATTCAAATAAAAATTCTTCTAAAAGTAAAGAATTTGATTTAAATTCAAAAGTGACCACATCATTTTGTCAATCCTCCACCGAAAACAACAACCATTTTTCAATGGTTAATAAACAATAAGGAATTAATATAGTGTTCTTGACGTATGGTATCAAAGAAATGTATATAGGACACTTCCCTTTTAAGTCTTTTTCCTTGTGCTTTACTCCACATGGAGAAAATATCCTTAATCTCTGAAAAACACACATTCTCTCGTCTGTCTTCCGACACATTTGAAAAAAAATTTTCGCCTGCCATCTTTTGCACTTCTAGGTGAAGATTTTGCGGCTCTTCACAGCGGTCATCCATCAAGTCTTTCACATCCTCACAACTCATATCAAAAACACATCCATCACATTTATTTCCCGAAATCAACAATTGATAGCATCATAAGTGTAGAATCATCATGGGAAGACTCAAACACTTCGAAATCTCTCTCATGCACACATTAGAAATTTTAAGGATAAGAATGTCACTGTGATAAAATTAAACTCCTCCGACAATGTATCTTCCAGATATGGAGCATGTGTAGGGCATTGTCCTTAAAAAGAGACACTTAAAGGGCAACTAATTATCCTAGAGGTATTTTTTTCACAGTCGGGCCAATCATTTCATTCACCTACACAATGAAAATTGGTAAGGGCTATACTTTGAAATGACCACTAGCATTACCACAGAGCAAAAGAATTGATTTATCTGTCATAGGCTTACGTCCTGGAGATGCCTTTTTCTGTCGTGTAATGAACGTTCTCTTTGGTATTGTCTTCGAAAAGAAGTCAGCTATATCTCAGTTGAAGACTCGTTAAGGGATGAATCCTTCAGCCTCTACATAATATTTAAATTGGCTCCAGACTTATCCGAAATAACACTTAAGTCGTGCCTAGCAACATTGTATGCCAGTGAAGCTCTTGAATTTTTTGAATCAACGTCGTTTGACCTTAAAGTCACAAAATTTAATGCTGTCCCAGGCGTTTTATGAATGAGATCCGAATATAATAGCCTGATCTTTTCACATGTGATGGCTTCCGAAACAGAATCGCCATCTAACTGTTTTTGATTAATCCAATTCAATAGAACTATTGGAAATCTCCAATTGTTTGGATCTCGGTTTCGTTAGCTATTCACATTTTTTGCTAGATTAATCTCCTTTGTTGTTTCCCTTTTCAGCACAATGGAACTTATAATAGATGGCGATTTCCCTTTGATGCTGTTCTCGTATATTTGAAACGTTTTCCTTCTTCAACTCGATCGTGTTCCTGACTTTCTTCGTTGAAAAGCTGCTGGCTGTGAAAACTTCCTTTGACTCTGTGATGGAACACTCGCAATCAATAAATAAGCAGAAAAAACAGTGGAAATAAACGAAATTGTTTACCTAGATGTGCAGGGCAATGCACGTAGGGCATTGGGTGAGAAAAATAAATTGTGGATCACCACCGTTGTTTATGGAAATTACAGCGAGGTCAAGTCCTTACCTTGACGAAATCCGAGACAACCGACAAAAACCGAGACAAATTTTTCTTAGAAAAAAATCGACGATAACCGAAGTCAACGAAAACCGATGTATTAGTATATAAATACAATTATTAACAAATCTTAACATAAATCTCCTTTCTTGAAACCTAACTCTAAAAATGTTGACTTGCTATAATTTCATTAATTTCATGTTGTCGGTAAACTAATCTAACTTTCCGCCAAAAAAATTGACAAATACTCACAATTTCAATATAAATCCCGGAGGAACATTAATTTTCAAAGTTCACAACTAAACGCAGGAAAAAAACCGGACAAAAATAAACAATATTAAACTTTACATCATAGTCATTTTTCAAACATTGCAATTATTAAAATGTCTCCTACTTGACTAATTTGACTTGAATTTACATTGATTTGGGGCCTTTAGCAGCTATAGGCTTTCACCTCGAATGATCCATTACGCACAGAAACAACAACGACTCAGAACTATTTTTATTACACATATCCATTACATATTTATTAAACTACACAAAGGGAAACACACCATCCATGCCTTTACCCGTATTCGAACCAGGACCGACCCCTCGACGTGGCAGTAGCTGCCGCTACTGATCACGCCACTGGTGCGACAATGTCTCCTATTCCTAAATTTCCTTAGTACGAAAAGAAATTACTTACAACACGTGAAGTTGAGCTGTCAAAAAACATGCTGAGAGAGAGTTTTTAATCTCAAATTTTATAATATATCATCAATGACGTTAATAAAACGATGCTTTCATATAGGCGTAACCAAAAATACGAAAAATACAGTCAAAAGAAACTATATCACCTTGCCAAACTCATTGACGACAAATGTCTCGTATTCAAAAAGATTCAGCCTAAATATTATAATCGATTTACTTGTGTTAAATTAGCAAAAATGTATTATAATTTACATTTATAGTTTTATACTGTTAATATTTTTAAAAAATCATTCAAAATAATAATATCGACATATAAAGCTAAAAACAAATTAATGCGTAAATTAGAACGGTTTCGTTATAGAGATTGATACTTGATACAAACAAATCGATAGTTTTCGAACAGATGGTGCTAAGAGCCATTATTTTAAAAATCAGACAAAGTGTGATAGTTGTATTTTTTGATTTGTTTGATTTTTTTAACCATTTGAAAAATGGTTGTTGTTTTCGGGAGAATGGACCCGATGATGTTACCACTTTTGAATGATGTTACCACTTTTGAATGATGTTACCACTTTTGAATTTAAATTAAATTCTTTATTTTTAGAAGAATTTTTATTTGAATAGTAAATTAAATTCTTTACTTTTAGAAGAATTTTTATTTGAATAGTAAATTAAAATGGTTAAAATCATTGTAATAAAGGAGAAAACTAACAAATTTAAAAATGGGTAGACGGAAATTAACAGATACGGAAAAAGCCGAAGCCAAAGAAATGAATGAACGTGAATATCGCATTCAATGATATTAAACACAATACGCGTACTTAAACAATCATAAAGTGATTTTTTCTTCTTTTGCTATTTAAAATAAAAATTTAGTCAACATGTATAAGTTGCTTATTAGTTTGGCGATTCGTATCATTTGGCGAAATTGGTCGACGGGATAACTGAGTAATACTGTATTTGGTTTGGCGCAAAAACGTCTTTCAATGCAGAAAATGATAATTGTAATTTAAGAAATTACCCCAACCATTTGAAAAATGTTTCACTCGATACATTCATCTATCATTTTAAGCTAAATACCAGTTGTTTTATTGTGTATTATCCGTGCCACTGCTATAAATGACTTTATACATGCTGCAATTTAAAGGTACGGTTCGTTTAAGTTATATCACTCTATTGTCGCCAAGCATAAAAGTTGGCGACGAAAGAAACATTTCAAACTATTTAACATTGTTGGTGCAAAAGTAATCATTATTAAAATACAGCTTTGGCATATACTGTTATACTTGTAAGACTTTGGCATATATTGTTTGATTTTACAGAGCAGAATTTTGGTGATGGAGGTTTTAAACCAAAATCGATCGCAGCACATGCATCTGTGAATGGGTCCATCAGACATCGAATCAAAAAAGTTTTTTCCCAGTTTTTCCCAAGCCGATTGCTTTTTAGTTTTCTTTTTAGGTGGTGGAAAATCAAGAGTAATAGCTATAACATTTTCCGGCTTGTTAGAATCACTATTGGCACTCAAATTTTCCTGGTTAGAACCGACCGATAGTAAAACGCCATGGCTAGTGGATTGGTTGCCCTCGAGACATGATGTTTTACAATTAATCGGTTCGGCATTAAATTGCGTTCTTTTTCGTGATCGCCTTTCAACACGTAATTGGTTTTCAGCGGCTCGATAATCTTTTGATTTACTCGTTTTCTGCATTGAAAGACGTTTTTGCGCCAAACCAAATACTACTTAGTTATCCCGTCGACCAATTTCGCCAAATGATACGACTCGCCAAACTAATAAGCAACTTATACATGTTGACTAAATTTTTATTTTAAATAACAAAAGAACAAATAAATTAGTAAAACATTAATAAAAAGTCGAAATAAAAATCACTTTATGATTGTTTAAATACGCGTATTGTGTTTAATGTCATTGAATGCGATATTCACGTTCATTCATTTCTTTGGCTTCGGCTTTTTCCGTATCTGTTAATTTCCGTCTACCCATTTTTAAATTTGTTAGTTTTCTCCTTTATTACAATGATTTTAACCATTTTAATTTACTATTCAAATAAAAATTCTTCTAAAAGTAAAGAATTTAATTTAAATTCAAATAAAAACTCTTCTAAAAGTAAAGAAATTAATTTAAATTCAAAAGTGACCACATCATCTAAACATGGTAACATCATCTAAAAGTGGTAACATCATCGGGTCCATTCTCCCGAAAACAACAACCATTTTTCAAATGGTTAATAAAATCAAAAGATTATTGAGCCGCTGAAAACCAATTACGTGTTGAAAGGCGATCACGAAAAAGGAAGCAATTTAATGCCGAACCGATTAATTGTAAAACATCATGTCGCCAGGGCGACCAATCCACTAGCCATGGCGTTTTACTATCGGTCGGTTCTAACCAGGAAAATTTGAGTGCCAATAGTGATTCTAACAAGCCGGAAAATGTTATAGCTATTACTCTTGATTTTCCACCACCTAAAAAGAAAACTAAAAAGCAATCGGCTTGGGAAAAACTGGGAAAAAACTTTTTTGATTCGATGTCTGATGGACCCATTCACAGATGCATGTGCTGCGATCGATTTTGGTTTAAAACCTCCATCACCAAAATTCTGCTCTGTAAAATCAAACAATATATGCCAAAGTCTTACAAGTATAACAGTATATGCCAAAGCTGTATTTTAATAATGATTACTTTTGCACCAACAATGTTAAATAGTTTGAAATGTTTCTTTCGTCGCCAACTTTTATGCTTGGCGACAATAGAGTGATATAACTTAAACGAACCGTACCTTCAAATTGCAGCATGTATAAAGTCATTTATAGCAGTGGCACGGATAATACACAATAAAACAACTGGTATTTAGCTTAAAATGATAGATGAATGTATCGAGTGAAACATTTTTCAAATGGTTGGGGTAATTTCTTAAATTACAATTTTTTTTTTTTTTATATGTTGAAGTAGATCCTATTTAATGAATAATGTGCAATTTTGAAGCCCTGAAAAAATTTCCTCTTTTCTATAGAAAATGTGAAAGTTCAAGGCCATGTTTCATGAAAAGAGAAATGCTGGTATATTAGGAACACTATATCTCTCGCAAGCAACAACATCCTGAAACTTTTTTGGCATAAACTTTTAGTATAACCCGACCTGCTTATTAAAATGTATTAGTTTCCATGGGGCATTGTTAGAGGTCTGCACGGGCCCGGGCTTGGCCCGTGACCCGTACCCGGACCGGCCTGCGGGCCGGGCCGGCAAAAAAATTGAACGGGCCAGACGGGCCGGGCCGATAAAAAAAAATTTCGGGCCTGCCGGCCCGTTCTGAAGATTTATGCAGTAACGATAAAATATGAGCTATTTTCAATGAAAATGGTTTTAACGAGAATAATTATAAATGTGGCCATACCAGTTTGACAGCATCAATATGAAAATGCACAGTGTATCGGCATCGGAGAATTACATTATGTGTAACCCGTTTTAATATATTTTTAGCTGACTCATGCCGGTCCGAGATCACGCCTGCATTATTTTTCTACATATAGACTGGCCGGACCGGTATTAGACTTAATTATTGGCAGAAAACATGATTTCTAAAATTATTAACAGCGTTATAAAGAACTTATGTTAGCTTAATCTTCGGATATATACTTCTTGATGATTTTTAAATTAATTTCTCAATAATGCGAAAGTTTGACACATTTTCTGATTAATTTTAAATTGTAAAAGTATAAAAGTGTTGCCTAACTACTGAAGAGATTTGGAATCGAATAGCGTTTTTCATTTTTGGTAAATAAAATATTTGTATAAACTTGTTGTGGTTTCTCAAATGATTGCAGGTTTTTCTCCCTTCCCTTGCTATTGCTTCTGGAAATTCTATTCAAAACACTAATTATGACAGTATTTTATTTGTTTGCAGCATTCTTAAATTGCTTGTATCAAAAAATGGATAACGCCATTCGATTATATAGTTTCTGAATAAAGATATCTGCTAATCTTATGCGTTTCCGAGAAAAAAAATGAATTTAGAAATGTATCAGGAAGGAGCTCCTTTGAATTTAAGAATGAATTTGTATTTGAAATCTGTAATAAAATGATATAGAAATATATTTATAAATCTTCTTTTATTAAACAGCTTCAAAATTAACGATGTTTTTAGCTTTCTTTCTTTTTTCTTTTATTATAAGCCATATTAATTTTTTAATGAATCTTTATTCGAATGTTGAAAGCCTAAGAATCTAAGTAAATCATTAATGTTGTTAATGTGTATTTGCTGTAAAATATACTGTAAAATCATTCCATAGATATGTATGCAGTATTCTTCAAAGGAATCTTAGTTATATGATAAAAATCTGAATTTTTTAGAAATCGTAGAAATTGTAACGGGTCAAAACGGGCCGGGCCGGGCCTGTTTTCGCTGATTTTTGTGCGGGCCGGGCCCGGGCTGAACTTTTGAGTTTTACAACGGGCCGGGCCGAGCCGAAATAACTTTCCTACGGGCCGGGCCGAGCCGAAATAACTTTCCTACGGGCCGGGCCGGGCCGGGCTTGCAAATTCCGGCCCGTGCAGACCTCTAGGCATTGTTACATTATATTGTTATGTTGCCACAAAGTATAGTCAAAATGACGTTTTTGTCCATTTTCCGCACTTAATATCTTATTTAAGCAATAGTACCCCAAACTTTTTCTTATAGAATATGAAAGTACACTACTAGGACAAACTAAATAATGTAGTAATGCATGGAGATATTGTTGCTGTTAGTAGATATTATCTGTTAAATATGCAAATTTTTCAAAATATTCAACATTTCAATTAGCATTATCTACAAAAAGCAAGTGGGGTTCGAGATATTTTTTGGCAAAAAAATGACAAAATTTTCAAATAAACAATGTCGATGATGAAATTTCTTCCCTATCAGAAAATGAAAAATCCTAGTTCTCTTATCTCTTTCTATGTTTTTCCCTATGAGAAAATGAAATATCTCTTTTTAACCATTTGAAAAATGGTTGTTGTTTTCGGGAGAATGGACCCGATGATGTTACCACATTTGAATGATGTTACCTCTTTTGAATGATGTTACCACTTTTGAATTTAAATTAAATTCTTTATTTTTAGAAGAATTTTTATTTGAATTTAAATTAAATTCTTTACTTTTAGAAGAATTTTTATTTGAATAGTAAATTAAAATGGTTAAAATCATTGTAATAAAGGAGAAAACTAACAAATTTAAAAATGGGTAGACGGAAATTAACAGATACGGAAAAAGCCGAAGCCAAAGAAATGAATGAACGTGAATATCGCATTCAATGATATTAAACACAGTCAACATGTATAAGTTGCTTATTAGTTTGGCGATTCGTATCATTTGGCGAAATTGGTCGACGGGATAACTGAGTAATACTGTATTTGGTTTGGCGCAAAAACGTCTTTCAATGCAGAAAATGATAAAATCAAAAGATTATTGAGCCGCTGAAAACCAATTACGTGTTGAAAGGCGATCACGAAAAAGGAAGCAATTTAATGCCGAACCGATTAATTGTAAAACATCATGTCGCCAGGGCGACCAATCCACTAGCCATGGCGTTTTACTATCGGTCGGTTCTAACCAGGAAAATTTGAGTGCCAATAGTGATTCTAACAAGCCGGAAAATGTTATAGCTATTACTCTTGATTTTCCACCACCTAAAAAGAAAACTAAAAAGCAATCGGCTTGGGAAAAACTGGGAAAAAACTTTTTTGATTCGATGTCTGATGGACCCATTCACAGATGCATGTGCTGCGATCGATTTTGGTTTAAAACCTCCATCACCAAAATTCTGCTCTGTAAAATCAAACAATATATGCCAAAGTCTTACAAGTATAACAGTATATGCCAAAGCTGTATTTTAATAATGATTACTTTTGCACCAACAATGTTAAATAGTTTGAAATGTTTCTTTCGTCGCCAACTTTTATGCTTGGCGACAATAGAGTGATATAACTTAAACGAACCGTACCTTCAAATTGCAGCATGTATAAAGTCATTTATAGCAGTGGCACGGATAATACACAATAAAACAACTGGTATTTAGCTTAAAATGATAGATGAATGTATCGAGTGAAACATTTTTCAAATGGTTGGGGTAATTTCTTAAATTACAATTATTTTATTTATTTATTCTTTGCTTCAGGATTATACTAAAAATTGTGAGAATTGAAGAAATAACTATCTAGTTTTTCCACAGCTTTCGTAAGCGAAATAGGATTTTTCATTTTCTCTTAAAGGAAAAATGTGATAATGGACATTGCTTTTTATCTAATTTTTGTCTTTTTTTTTTTTTTTTTTTTTTTTTTTTTTTTTGCCTGAAAACATCGCGAGGCCCCGCCTATTTTTCTTTTCCATGTTTTTATACATATATTTAACTATTGTGTGAGATAATTTGTTTTATTCAAACGTGGCGCTTTTTCTAGATAATGCTTATTGAAATGTTCAATATTTTGAAAAATTTGCATATTTAACGGATAATATCTACTTACAGCAACAATATCTCCGTGCAGTACTATGTACTATAGTACTATTATTTAGTTTGTCCTAGTAGTGTACTTTCATATTCTATAAGAAAAAGTTTGGGGTACTATTGCTTAAATAAGATATTAAGTGCGGAAAATGGACAAAAACGTCATTTTGACTATATTTTGGAGAAACATAACAATGTAATGTAACAATGCCCCATGGAAACAAAAACATTTTAATAAGTAAATAGCGTAAAACTATATGCCAAAAGAATTTTAGGATGTTGTTGCTTGCGAGAGATGTAATGCTCCAAATATACCAGCATTTTACTTTTCAAGAAAAGTGGCCTTCACAACCTTGAACTTTGACAATTTTTATAGAAAAGAGGAAATTTTTTCAAGGCTTCAAAATTGCAGATTATTCATTAAATATGATTTACTTTAACATAAAAAAATTAAGGCAATTAAAAAATACAACTATCAAAACATCACTTTTTTCTCTGAATTTCAAAATAAGGGCTCTTAACGCTGACTGTTTCTACTAATAGAAACTATGTAATCGACACATGCCTTCAACAGATGGCGTTAGTAGTATAACATCAGTCTAGTTCAAATTTTTGCATGATTTTTTTTTCTTACAAAATGATATTTTAATTGGTAGATGTAACACATTTAGACACGAATTTAAATTATTGTATTAAATTCCAAACCTAGAAGTGTTATAGTTTTTTTGTATAGTGTACCACAAGAATGCACAAGTTGTAGAAAAGTGTTAAGGATCGCTTCGCTCGCCTTAATTATTTGAATCCGAATAAAAAACTGATACATAGAGACTAATTTAATAACACTTTTTTTGCAATTTATTTTATTTAAAAGGTAAAAATTTAAGCATAAGTAGTATATCTTTTATTTTTCGCAGTAATCCCTGTTGGCGTTTTACAAGATACTGTTTTTGCAGCAGGAAGACCAAGGTAAGAATAAAAAAATATATAGTTAACAGTATAAGAAATTCATTTTTGATTTTCTGAAATTTATTCTTTCAAATTTATTAATTGAAAACATTCGTTTTAGAAAAGACTGATTGTTCAAAAAATTTTAGTTGCATTTTTTTTCTGATCAGTAGCTGAAAAACTGGCATATATACATTCACCCAAAATAAAAAAATAATTAAAAGTAAAAAAAGTTTTTTTTTTAAACTTTTTTTATAAACATACGGTGTTTTTGAGAATTGCATTTTTTGAAGGCATTTCATGTTTTTAGCAAAAAATTCCTGTTAAAATATGGCGTGAGCGTCGAACTTTATGAAAATTTTATTGATTTCTTTACACTTAATAGAAAGCACTGTCATCGTCGTTGACAAGGAATTTTTGGGCAGCGGAGTTTAAAAGTTGTAAATGGAGAAGAATTACGTCAGATTTAAAAAACGGAATAAAACAGAGCAAATAATATTTCCTTTCTAACAATAAAAATATTTTCGCGTGAACTTTACAAAAAGAAAAAAAAAACATTGTTTAGTTAAAATTATGTCAGGTTTAAAAAGTTACATTTAAGAATCACTTATTTAAAACCATTACTCATAGCATTGTTAAAAAGTACCAGGAAACTAAGACTGTTGACTAACAATAAGTTCAATTTATATTAGTTTATTCGTAAATGTTTAAATAATCGTATTTAATCAAACGTGTAAACAGCCATTAACAGCAACTCTTTTAATATAATTCAATGTGAGTAAATTTTCTTAAAGCCGATCAAATAAATAGATTTTTAGAGTCGGTACGAGGGTTGACGAGCGCAGTTCGTACAGGGTAGAGCAGGGCCGTAGCTAAGGGGGCGCTGTGGGCGACTCAGCCCCCCCCCTAAAAGATTCTGAGCCCCCCCTCTGGAAAAGATTCCAAGGTCACTAAATGAATTTCTGTTCCGAAAATTCAAATGAAATTCTGTTCAAAAATCTAATTTAGGTTTGAGACCCCTTCAGAGTTTTGCAAAATTACTAAATTGTATCTAAAATTAGTGTTTCAACACTCCCTCATATTATTTGTACATATGATGTTAACATGATGCTTAATGTTGCACTAGTTATACACTTAAAATTTTCATCATCATATACTTTTCTTAGCATAAAATGAAATTATTACAACAGTTCAATAAGAAACATTGTACCTACAATGTGAATATGCACTAATTTATCTTTTTTGCGTCAGAGAGAGAAAAAAAATTATGAGCCCCCCCCCCCCTACTTTCTCTTGAGCCACTCCCCTCCCCCCTGCTGTCCACTTCTAGCTACGGCCCTGGGTAGATCGCCCTAGTTTTAAAAACCGCCGCAATGTCATTTTAGTTTCAGGACAAAAGGCAATAATGTTTTCGTAGCACTGGTGCTTTTCCTCCTGAAATTAAAATGATAATGTGACTATTTTTCAAAAGTACATAATTTTAGCAAAACAAACTGTAATAAAAATATTTTGCAATAAATCTGGTAAACAAGACTCATTTTCCATAATGCTCGTATTTTATTTATTTATTTATTTATTTATTTATTTATTTTTCAGTTACATCAATTATGGAAGTTTGGGTATGATAGTGGGCCATGAGCTGACCCATGCTTTCGATAGCATAGGTAAGTCACATTATACTTGAAATTTTACATCAGTTTCACCTGTTGGTGCACACTTTGGCATCTACTATCGCTTGGCGATAACCCTAGTAATATTGTAAACCTAGTTGCTGTTTATTATTTGCTTCGAATGGTAATCTCAATGGAGGGGCGAAGGGGCTCCGTAAGAATTCTTTTATAAAAAAAAGTTTATAGTTATTTAGTTAGTTAAATTATATATTTTTAAAAAATTACAGTCCTTTTGTTTGTGTATTCAGCATTTGGTATCGCTCGCGGAGAGGAACGTGCGATCGTGGAAAGTATTAATTTATGTTTTTAGAAAAAAAGAATGGTTAGAATAGAAATAAAAGTTTTAAATCGGTGAAGGGGTAACATAAAGGCCTAAATAACAAAGTTAGCCCTAACATCCTTTTAACTCGGGATGTTATGCATATAAAATAAGAGATGTCTGCCTTTCTAACCGCGAATAACGCCGACATTATAACACTTAGGTCTCTGAAATTTTTGTCATGCGTGGATGCTAATATGGAAAAGTGCACTTCGCGGTCGGATTTTTAGATTTCAATTTAAAATAAAAATAAATAAATAAAATTTACTGGGTAGGAGAATATTTGTAGCTTTCCACCAATCCACGGCAACGGAGCAGCCAGGTTAGAGGCTATTTGCAGCTAGCCACCAATCTGCAGCCACGAAACATCCAGCGAATGAGAGCAGGCGGTAAATATGAGATTTAACAATTGCATTTCGTGGCTGAATGTTAGAAACAAATTGCACACGCATTTGTTAATTTTTAATTTTTTGATAATTTTGTTTTTCCTGAACATTGATTTGCAATCGATCTTCAAAATCCATCCATGGCACCATCCAAAAAGTGTAGTAAATTAGGTAATTACTCCTTTTATGTTTTCTTAGGGTTTGTTCAGATGTGCAGCGCACGTCGCGCGCGTGTGCAGAAGATTTTGCATGGAATAGGTCTCATTGAAGAAAGGAATTTTAAAATAATTTAATTGTTGCATTATTTTTGTAGCTCAAAACAGCTAAAATCAACTACTATATTCCTTTATCCTTCCAAAACATGGTTTTTGTAACAGAAATACACACCTGTGTTCACTCGGATAAAATTTAAAATATTCTCCAGATAAAATAATTTTTTTTTTCTCTATTTTAGTAGGAATTGAGATTTTAAATGCTCACAATTTGTTTGAAAACATCTATGGTTCCGGGAGGATCAGCTGGTAAATAATATAAGCGTTACAAAATAACAATTGACCATAACGAAACCATTAAGTTTATTAGAATACTGAAGACTAGAACCAAGTTAAAGTAAAATGTTACGTGAAAGTAAAAATATACAGATTGTTCACACGACATCTCCCTTACAATAAAAAAGATAAGAATAAAAGTTCGTTTATAAGTTCAAACGTTCTGGAGAGTAGATAACTATTCCGTAAAGGGTGGCCATTTTTTTAGATTTGGATGGAGTAAAAAGCTGGACGAGAAACAACAGGAAAAGGGTCAAGTGTATTTTTCTCCGATCGAACAAAACCTAAAGGGTTAACAGCAATTTGGCGGAGTAGTACATAAACTGTTACGTGAAAGTAAAATTATAAAGATTGTTCACATGACATCTCCTCTTAAAATTAAAAAAGATATGAACAAAAGTTCTTTTATAAGTTCAAACGTTCTGAAAGACGGATAACTCTTCCGAAACGGGTAACCATTGTTTTAAATTTGGACGGAGTAAAAGCTGGACGAGAAATAACAGGAAAAGGGTCAAGTGATGTACTATTATTATTCTCCAATCGAACAAAACCTAAAGGGTTAGCAGCAACTTGGCGGTCGGGTATAATAATATCTTTTGTTGGACGTATATAGGCACTGTTTCGACAAAGAATCTTGCCTGTAGGAGAGATAACAAAATAAGAACAGGGAATAACAGCAGCATCTGACACAGTAGCAGGAATCAAAGTACAATGATAAACTTGAAGTTTAACAGATTGGTCTTTATTTAACAGTATTGGAGATTCATTTCGTAAGTGAGTGGACGAAGCTTCACATTGCTTTTCTCTAATTAAAGAGGAACAGTAGATGACATTCGAGGCAGACGTAAACAGGGAGATGTGTAAATATTAAACTTCGAATAGGTCTTCCAAAGAGACGTTGAGCTATATTATGGCAAATTTTCAAGTGGTGTGGTTCTCCAATTTAGAAGTGCAAATCTGACATCTGTATAATCGATAACACATGTTCTTAAAATCAATGTAGCTAGTTGAATATAGCGTTCTGCTAGACCATTAGATATAGGAAAACGCGGGCGAGACGAAATATGCTGCATTTTCCAATCTTTATAAATTTGTGAAATGCATCTGAGAAGTATTGTGGACCATTATCAAATTCCAAAATGTCTCATATTATATGAGTTGCAAAACAATCTTTCAAATATTCTATTACTGAATGTGATAGAAGGTGTACTAGATTTTTTTTTTAATCAAAATATCCTGATTAAATTGTCAACAATAAGACAATATTGATTTCCAGAAAATTCAAATATATCAGTAGCCACTCGTTGCCACGGAAATTGAGGAACATATTACTTTTGCAATGATTCTGTATTTGAGGAACGAGCTGGGTCATTCCACGTCAACTGGCCTAGAGGCTGCCACTCAACCCCCTTCGATTTTTATGAAATTGATACAGAATATACATGTGGGTATATGATGAACATTTGGAAACTGTTTAGTGCAGAAAATTGTATAGTTGGAGCCCCAGGGGTCCATTTGTACCAATCACTATTTAATGGTTGTAGAAAAAACGGCCAAATCATGAAGTTTGGCATCATATTGCTCATGATATATGAAACCTTACTTATTGTAAATAGGTGATCTAGTACAAGTTTTTGTGCTATAAAATGTAATTGCAGTATTAAGAATCACAAATCAAAAATATTGTGATTACTAGGCCTCAAAGTAGGCCGTACGGCCAATCTGGTTTAATTTTACCCTAACTTTAACATGCTGTAACTACTGCAAATATTATTTTAAAAATTTCTCGCTTTACAAACTAATTACCTATGGATATATCGTAAAGCCGCTGTAGTTGTTTTTTGATTGCTTGAATATTCATTAATTTATTGATGTTCAAATTCTAATAAAAAATGAAAATCGTCGATTTTGCCCCATATTCAAAAGCGTATATCTCAAAAGGGACACTTCTGGTTTGGTTACAATTAGTACCAATGGAAAGAGCATATCTTAATTTATAAAAAAAATCTTTATTTCATTTTGGGCCTTTTAGATACAGAAGGAAAATAATAAAATTCAAAAACCTGTTGTACGAGATAATCCAGATACATACAAGAAAGATATATATTACGCAACAGGGTCTTTCAACATATTTTGCACCATTCTTTTTTATTACAACGATTAATGCATATAATAATTATCACTTTTCCTGGTTACAGTTACTTCCCCTTTACCATTATGAATGATTTGTAACCGCATTGCCAATGAGTTATATCCAATAACCAGGCAAGACTAGCTCCTGGTTGGGTATTGCATGTTTTAAATTTTGAATGCGGTACCTAACGGGATCAATAGATTACTATAGACTAAATGTTTTGATTATTCCAAGCTCCCATTATGTTGATTCCTGATCCCCAATCTATAAAAAACATTACTCATTGGTTCAGTTTGTCAAATTTCTTATTGATTGCGATTGCAACAGCTTTCGGTAAATTGTATTGCTGACTAATTCTTGTTTTTATTGGAAATGGAACAGTAATTATATGCTTTTCTGAAATCCAACAGAAGTCTTGTCTTGTGGGCTAATAAAATGTTTTCGAAGGTCCATGAGGGTGCATAAAATTTATTAAGACATCGTTGCTGAGATTTTCAATACCAATTCTTCAATAAAATCTTCAATTGTCATCTGCTTCGTTTCTAACGTGTCATGATCTGTGTGAACCCATTGTTTAAATTCAATGGCGCCTTCTGGATCACTATCTTGGAAAATAGTTTCCAAATTTTTTTTAAATCATCTGTTTCAGAACATTCTTCGCAGCGATGAAGCATACAATCTTTAGAATTCAAGTCACAAGCTGTTTTACTTATAAGGAATTTATAATATACATCAGTTGGGCAGCTTGCTAGCATCAACTTCACATTTTAAAGCATTTTACACACAGATTGGAAATGTGAACCTGCTGCAACGACACTCACACACCATTTTGGTTTTAACTCGCAAAATTTGGAGAATCCGATTTCCGGTCCATTACTACTTCGATAGACTGCAAACATTTCTTTAAAATTTCTTAGTAATAGATGCTTCTGCTTCTGAACTTTCCTTCCATCTATTCGAGAAGAAATGAAATCTTTTATTCCTGGACATATTAGATTAAAATCTTCATCTTGAAAAAAATTTGATACTCTTTCTTATATGTTTTCTGGCAACTTCTTATCAAACTTTGCTTTAGGTAAAGCTAATATCCCGATGTCTGCTTTTAATTTTCGCGTTGCTTTTACCATTCCTTCTGAAACTTCAAACTCTTCCATAACTTCTTTTATTGTCCAACTTTGAAGTGCCATTGTTAATATTTGTATTTGTTCTGGACGTTTTGACAACTTTAACTTCTCTTTCAATTCTTTAATTAGCTGATTGTAATCTAAACAGTCTAGGCATTGGCTGAATGTAGTAGGTTGTCTTAGTTTACATGAATCTACACCAGCAACAATAGCCATTTTCTTTCAGATCACATCTTCAGTTTCACTTATCTTTCGCTTTGCATAGCTTTTAATATCTCTTGTTGATGTTCGTTGAAATTTTAAAGGAGATAAATCAATTGCTGTTAAACTTTTGTTCAACGTTTCTGTTACATCTATTTCATCTTGCTCCAATTCGCTTGAAGAAGAGGACCACGTTGGTCTTGTTTCTTCGAATTATTTTCTGCATGATCTACATATTTTTTGATCTGGTTTGACATTTTTCTCTTCTTTCAGTTTCTTAGTCTGTCAAATGATTAGAACTTTCTAAATTGATGGACCGCAAAGATTTTCATACGCAATGATTGTCTTTAGTGAAAGGATTACAGCATGTTCGCTGAAGAAACTCAAATTTATGCAAAAACAATGTTTCGTGATGAAAGCATATTTGAGAATTTTCTTCAAGATGCAATAAACTTCGGCGATTAATTAACTCCTTTTCTTCAGAGGAAAATTCTTTAAAAAGCTTAAAACCTTTATGTGCACAATAAGTCATCAAATGGCACTGAGAATTATCAGCACAGTCAATGCTGCATCGATTCTGATCATAATCATGCGAATCCATAGAGCTAAAATCTTGATACAACATGTTTTAACAATAATGTAAAGCATAAACTAAAAGAGAAAAGGAATATTTTTGTATAAATCTTGTTAAACATGCAATACCCAACCAGGAGCTAGTCTTGCCTGGTTATTGGATATAACTCATTGGCAATGCAGTTACAAATCACTCATAATGGTAAAGTGGAAGTAACTGTGACCAGAAAAAGTGATAATTATTATATGCATTAATCGTTGTAATATAAAAGAATGGTGCAAAATATGTTGAAAGATCCTGTCGTAATACATACCTTTCTTGTATGTATCTGGATTATCTCGTACACCAGGTTTTTGAATTTTATTATTTTTCTTCTGTATCTACGAGGCCCAAAATGAAATAAATTTTTTTTTATAAATTAAGATATTTTCTTTCCAGTGGTACTAATTGTAACCAAATCAGAAGTGTTCCTTTTGAGATATACGCTTCTGAACATGGGGCAAAATCGACGATTTTAATTTTTTATTAGATTTTGAACATCAATAATTTAATAAATATTTAAGCAATATAAAAACAACTACAGCGGCTTTATGATATAGCCATAGGTAATTCGTTTGTAAAGCGAGAAACTTTTAAAATAATATTTGCAGTAGTTACAGCATGTTAAACTAAGGGTAAAATAAAACCAGATTGGCCGTACAGCCTATTTTGAGGCCTAGTAATCACGATATTTTTGATTTGTGATTCTTAATACTGCAATTACATTTTTTAGCACAAACAGTTCTACTAGATCACCTATTTACAATAAGTAAGGTTTCATATATCATGAGCAATATGATGCCAAACTTCATGATTTGGCTGTTTTTTCTACAAGCATGAAATAGGGATTGGTACAAATGGACCCTTGGTTTTCCAACTATACAACTTTTTGCACAAAACAGTTTCCAAATGTTCATCATATACCTACATGTATATTCTGTATCAATTTCATAAAAATCGAAGGGGGTCGAGCGGGAACCATGCCAAAATTTAGGACACTTGACATGGAATGACCCAGCTGCCTGTTGAAAATTGGACATTTTTGGGTAAAGAGCTCAATATCACAGGTACCAAAATATAATTTCTCGAGCACAGTGCTGTAGTTGGAAAAAAAATATTTGTGGGAACACAACCGTTCATAGATTATGATGCTACCGGATTTTTGCTAACCCAAAAACCAATTTGAAGCATTTAGCCAAAAACCATCTTTTTAAAATTTTATTGAAGTTTTTATAGTAATGTAATTTGTTTTCATTCAATAAGAATAGGGCGATCGATGTAAGTCTGTCTCCTGAATATTAGGCTTCATCGCTGATAAAAAAAAAAAAAAAAAAAAAAAAAAAAAAAAAGGCAGCTGCCAAAGGTGGATTCTTTTTAATGTGTGTACGGTGCTTTCAGTTTTAGTATCAACTAGATGGAACTGGTCAAAACTTGACGGCACCAAAGAAAGAAAAAGGTATTTTCCAGCTATTAAAGGATTTTTTAACGACTAATCTTCAGCAAAAATTTCAATAAATAAAAGAAAAACCTGCATTTTACATCCAGCAAATGACCCGCGATTGGCAGAGTTACATTCAAACATGCTGTCATAGAATTAGAATCTCTCTCATTTGATAATTTTCCATTTACAAATACAACACCAATAAATTGTACATGACATGAATAAATCATAAATTACTGTCATTACTCATTTCATACAAAATATACATACTTCACTTACTTCACAGCAAAATAAGATTGAATTTATAATTTGCCCTTTAGCAACAACTATAACAATGATCCTCTCAGTGGTTAATTTGCTGTTACATTACCCACCCCATTCAACAAATAAACATTTGCATTTTCAACTAACTTTTCTATTACCTTTTCATAAATCAAAAATACATGTAAATTTCACATATTAAAAAAAATTAATCATAATATTTATTCTGGCTAGGTGAAACCCGTCAAAACTTGACGGCAACAATATGAAAGAACCAAAGAAAAAAAGTATTTTACCGTTATATATATATATTTTTTTTTAAGATTAATATTTATTAAAAATTTCAATGAATGAAAAAAAAAACCTTGCATTTTACATCCAGGCAAATTATATTCATAGATGCACTCGCAGAATTTCTCTCGTCTGATGCTTTACCATTTACCAACATAACACCAACAGGACATGATCCCGGGCGCAGAATCGGTGCAACGCTGTGACACACGTCACAGGCTCTAGAAAATGTTTGAAGATTTTTTTCAACTGTTAAAGTTTTTTAAAAAATGCAAGAAATCATTTGCTATGTTTCATTGTAATATTATCTGCATCACATACAATTGACGAAGCTCTGATTCACATTAAACTAAATCAAGGACGATTCGGTTTTGAATTTTCCAAAAAATTTAGGCAATCATTTCCGTCTTGAATCTTAAAATTCGGCAATAATCGTAAATTTTGACAAATGGTCTAAAAAAATTTAAATAAATAAGTAAAATCAATTTTGTCAATTGTGCGGAGAAAAATCACCAATTTTGCCAAAGAATCGCAAATAAGGCACGTTTCAACAAAAGATCACAAAAAAACATCAAAAAATTTCATTAAAAATCGTCAGAAAACAACTTATTTTGAGAAAAGGTTGCAGGAAAATGCAAAGTTTGTCCAGATATCACGGAAAAACGCAGATTATGTCCAAAATTGGCCAAAAACATTTTCGTTGAAACAGTTTGATAAAACAGCAAATTACATCAAAAGGTCGTGAGAAAATGACAAATTTCATCAAAATACTTCAAGAAAACGACAAATTTTGTCCAAGTATCATAAAAACATGAATTTTGGCAAATAATTGCAAAAAATAGCAAATTTCGTCAAAAAAAACAACACCCGGAAATTTTGTAAATAGATGTGGGAAAAAACAGCAAATTTCGTCAACAGATTGCAAAAAACAACAAATTTCTACAAAAGATCTGTAAAAAATTTGTCAAAAAACTGAAAAAAAAAAAAAAAAAAAAAAAAATGTCCAGGTATCCCAAATAAAACAAATTTCGTGAAAGTATTGCAAAAAATCAACTTTTTGCCAAAATGTCTAAAAAATGGCAATTTTCATGAAAAAATTTCGAAAAAAGGCAAATTTTGACAAAAAAAAAAAAAAAAATCCCTGAAAAATGGCAAATTTGTAAACATATTGTGAAAAAAAAATTTCAAAATATTGTGAGAAAACAACAAATTTTGACAAATGATTGTGAGTAAACAAAAAATTTCGTTAAAAGATTGAAAAAAAAGCAAATTTCATCAAATAATCGCAAAAAGGTAAATTTCGCAAAAAACAACAAATTTTGCAAAACGATTTTCAATAAAACGGCAAATTACATCGAAAGATCGTTACAAAAAGACAATTTCATCGAAAGAACTCGAGAAAAACGATAAACTTCACCGAAAGACCTCAAGATGACGAATTTTGTCCAGGTATCATAAAAGAAGCGAATTTCGTCCAAAGATCTCAAAAGCATATAAAATTTGTCTAGGTACTCGCAAAAAATAGCGAAAAAAACGACAAATTTCTCAAAAAGGTAACAAAAAACGACAATTTCTCAAAAAAAAAAAAAAAAAAAAAAAAAAAATCACAAAAAAAGGATAAATTTGATAAAACGGCAAATTACATCAAAAGATCACGAGAAAAAATGACAAATTTCACCGAAAATCCCCAAGAAAACAAATAATTTTGTCCTGGTATCATAAAAGACGTGAATTTCATCAACAGATCGCGAAAATACATAAAATTTGTCTAGGTACTTCAAAAAACGCAAATATTGGCAAACAGATTGTGAGAAAACAACACATTTTGTCAAAAGATGAATAAAAACAGGCACATTTCATCAAAAAATCACAAAAAAAGTAAATTTTGCAAAAAAAAAAAAAAAAAAAAAAAAATAATTGTAATTTAAGAAATTACCCCAACCATTTGAAAAATGTTTCACTCGATACATTCATCTATCATTTTAAGCTAAATACCAGTTGTTTTATTGTGTATTATCCGTGCCACTGCTATAAATGACTTTATACATGCTGCAATTTGAAGGTACGGTTCGTTTAAGTTATATCACTCTATTGTCGCCAAGCATAAAAGTTGGCGACGAAAGAAACATTTCAAACTATTTAACATTGTTGGTGCAAAAGTAATCATTATTAAAATACAGCTTTGGCATATACTGTTATACTTGTAAGACTTTGGTATATATTGTTTGATTTTACAGAGCAGAATTTTGGTGATGGAGGTTTTAAACCAAAATCGATCGCAGCACATGCATCTGTGAATGGGTCCATCAGACATCGAATCAAAAAAGTTTTTTCCCAGTTTTTCCCAAGCCGATTGCTTTTTAGTTTTCTTTTTAGGTGGTGGAAAATCAAGAGTAATAGCTATAACATTTTCCGGCTTGTTAGAATCCCTATTGGCACTCAAATTTTCCTGGTTAGAACCGACCGATAGTAAAACGCCATGGCTAGTGGATTGGTCGCCCTGGCGACATGATGTTTTACAATTAATCGGTTCGGCATTAAATTGCTTCCTTTTTCGTGATCGCCTTTCAACACGTAATTGGTTTTCAGCGGCTCAATAATCTTTTGATTTTATCATTTTCTGCATTGAAAGACGTTTTTGCGCCAAACCAAATACAGTATTACTCAGTTATCCCGTCGACCAATTTCGCCAAATGATACGAATCGCCAAACTAATAAGCAACTTATACATGTTGACTAAATTTTTATTTTAAATAGCAAAAGAAGAAATAAAAATCACTTTATGATTGTTTAAGTACGCGTATTGTGTTTAATATCATTGAATGCGATATTCACGTTCATTCATTTCTTTGGCTTCGGCTTTTTCCGTATCTGTTAATTTCCGTCTACCCATTTTTAAATTTGTTAGTTTTCTCCTTTATTACAATGATTTTAACCATTTTAATTTACTATTCAAATAAAAATTCTTCTAAAAGTAAAGAATTTAATTTAAATTCAAATAAAAATTCTTCTAAAAATAAAGAATTTAATTTAAATTCAAAAGTGGTAACATCATTCAAAAGTGGTAACATCATTCAAAAGTGGTAACATCATCGGGTCCATTCTCCCGAAAACAACAACCATTTTTCAAATGGTTAAAAAAAAAAAAAAAGTGAAAAAATGACAAATTTCTGAAAATAACGAAAAAACGACAAATTTCTCAAAAAAAAAAAAAAAATCACGAAAAAAGGACAAATTCGATAAAATAGCAAATTACACCGAAAGATCGCGAGAAAAAACGACAAATTTCCCCGAAAATCTCTGAGAAAACAAATAGTTTTGTCCTGGTATCATAAAAGACATGAATGCTATGCAAAGAGAGGGATCTCTTGTATAATTTTATTTTTCTTCGTTGATTATAATGATCTTCATATTTTTGGAAAAACATTGTTGAGAGATCAAGAGATTGAAAAAAAAATAGCAAACTTCATCAAAATGTTCTCCCTTCCCCCCCCCCCAAAAAAAAAAAAAAAAAAAAAACTCAGCAAATTTCGTCACGGGAACGCTTTTTAAAAAAGGGTACTTTTTTTTAAAAAAGGGAACTTCGAGTCAACGCAAAGAAAGTGAAACATTAAATAAATATTAATGATCTACAAAGCTGTTTATAACTGGGCATATTTTCATTTCATATGCAATTCACCATTCTTCGGCGAAAACAATGTAATATAAATACTTCCTAAACATTATGAGTTTCCTCAAAAATAAAATTTTAAAGGAGAAAAAAATCAGTTTTTTTGACATGAGTATTATAAGGAAATGAAGCAAAAAATAAATAATGATTTGCAAATCTGTTTATATCCATGAAGTCAACAACATCGATCAAAAATCCCTGCTTTTTTATCCTTCCAAAAAAGAAAAAAAAACAATGTGATATCTAGCCAGGTTTTTTACACATACTTATATAAATTTGAAAATTACAATTCGGAAAATGCTTAATCGGCCAAGAACGTAAATAAAAACTTTAATCATTAACTATTGAATATTTCAATTTCATAGGAAACTGTCGAAAAAAAAAATCGCTTCTCTACATTAAGCCTAAGCTTTGCTTGCTGGCTAAAAAAAGAATACAAATGGAAATAAAATAACTTACGTAAAGTGAGCAACGAAAAAAACAATGTTTTTCCAAAAAATGAAGATCATTATATTAACCAAGTAAAATAAAATTATCAAAAGAAAAAGAAATCCTTCTTTTAGCATTGCATTCAACAGTGATAATGCATTCCCATATTTACCGCTTGCTGGAAATATGCGTATATAGACAGTGAGTAGAGTCTTCTTCCATTGGTTTTTGGATTTCTGCGCAAGCGCGTTTGCCGTGATCTGGTCGGATTGCGTTTTGCGAAATAAGTCATAGCTGAATGCCTGAAAATGATGAGTGCAGCTGGAAAGCTTGCTCGCGCATGTGTAGAGACCAGTTTTAGGTAAGCTGAAAACCAAAGCCTATCGTTTTAATATATAAGATTTTTTTTTTTAGCTTTATTTTTCTGAGATAAAAGAAGTCTAAGAAATATGTTATAAATTACTGGAGTCGAAAGTTAGGGGACCGTACGCAATTTAAATAAATCAGTCTTCGAGAGCCGCCATTTTTGTGTGAGCTCTCAGGCCTAGTATTCAAGGGGTGGTGGGAGCACGATGACTTCAAAGTATTTGATTGGTCAAAATATCTCCTTTCTTGAAAAGTGGAAATGGATCTTCTGAAAACTATTAAAAAATAATGTTTAGTTTGAAGAAAAAATGGATTGCACTCGTAGGAGGATTTTATTATTATTATTATTATTATTATTATTATTATTATTATTATTATTATTATTATTATTACAGTAACACAAACCAAATATTTCTGGGAACGGCGCTCCCATGCGTTTCCTTCCAATTACAGCGCTGCTCGATCACGATGTAAAGACAAGTTAATTCCTAAGTGTCCTTCATGAATTAAATTCAAATACTTTGACCTTTAATGCAGATAGAACTATTAAGCGTTCTGATTTGAATGACAAATTCTCGTAAACTGCTAATTATTTTCTAAAGTTCCAGTATCTACGAAGTTGAGTTAATGCTAGATAGCTAACCATCAAGAATAAAACGTTTTAACTCTTGCAATTCGGAATCTTCATTTAACGCATTGAAAAATTCTGAAAAAGTCAATAACGGAAGAGAAACATCGATGCAACTTCAAAAGTTTTTATCTTTTCATCTTCTACGAGATTAATATTGCAATCCCGACATAAAGCATCTGGAATTGGTATATCATTACCTTTTTTGTATACTATCTTGGGCGAATATTGAAACACATCAAAGAGTATTCTTTGAAGACGTTTTCGTAAGGAGCCTCTGACGGTTTATGATCAGTTTCAATTGTAACTGGTTTCCAAAATATGATTGTGGAACTTTTTACATCCAAAACGAATAAGCAAACCATTCCTTTTCAATTTGAGGATATCGCCGTCGTGAATCTGTTAATGTTTTAGTCGCATACACAATTGGTCTACGATTTTGAAGAAGCACTGCACCAACAGCATGTGAGCTAACATCAGCTGAAACCACCGTAGGTTTATTAACATCAAAGTAGGCCAACTTTGGCGTATTTTTAAGAATCTCTTTGAATTTAAGGAAATAATTTTCTTGGTTTTCAGATCATTCCCGCACAATCCATTTTTGTCTAATGGTCTAAAACTTATAAATTTCGACACATAATTCACCATTCCAAGAAATTTTTGCAGTTCAGCTAAATATGTAGGTATTTTCAGTTGTTCAATAATTTATTTTACTTTTGCATAATCTATTTCGATTCCATTTGATGTAAATAGGTGACCTAAAAATTTAATTTTCGTTTTCTCAAATGCACATTTTCTTTATTCAGACGAAGTGTGGCATCAAAAAGATGTCTAACTATTTTCAAAGTTAATTTTCGCAATTCTTCTTTTGTGTCTGCCCATAATAATACATCATCCATAGAACATTCACCATTTTTGAATTCATTTAAAAGCGAATGCATTATTTTCTGAAATATGATGAATGGTATGGATGAATGGTATGGAATGGATGAATCCCAAATGATATTTTTAGTAATGAATACCTCCCCAATGTGTATTAACTGTTAAATAATCTGATGTACTCCGAGACACAGGATTCTGCCAAAATCCATTTTTAGGTGCGTTCGTAATTATGTAAATACTTAGCATCTATTGTTGTCGCTCAGTCCGTCCGTCTGTCTGTCTGTCCGTCTGTCCGTCCGCATGTAACAACGCAAAAACTACCCAACCGAATCGTTTGAAATTTAAAATACATAATTATAACATAATTTTATCGAGTCGTTTCAAATTTTATGAAAATCGGATGGATAGATCAATTACAGGGAGAATCAAAAGGATTCCGTTACATTACGATCAATGGGGAAAAAAGTTTCAAATGTATTTTAATCGTTTGAAATTTAAAACATATAATTATTGCGTAATTTGTCGAGTCATTTCAAATATTATGAAAATCGGAAGCATAGATCAATTACAGGGACAATCAAAAGAATTCCGTTACATTACGGTCAATTGAGAAAAAAATTTCAAATGCATTTTAATCGTTTGAAATTTAAAACATATAATTATTACGTAATTTTATCGAGTCATTTCAAATGTTATGAAAGTCGGATGCATAGATCATTTACAGGGACAATCAAAAGTCTTCCATTACATTACGGTCAATGGGAAAGTTTCGAATGCATTTTAATGATGTTACACTCATTCGAATATAATAGAATTGGCATGAATCTATGAAGTATATACTAAAATATGCATTCTGTACAATCTGTGATGGAAAGAATATTTATTATTAAATTACAGGGCCACACAAAAGTATTCCACTACATAATGCTATACGGAGAAACATTGTTTGGGGCGTGTTTTAATTATATTCAACTATTTCACATTTTATGAATAAGATATACGTTTTCTGAGGTGTAATAAAAATTACTTTCTGTATATTTACAGGAACACAAAAAAAGATTTCGACTACTATTCTGTGTCCGAAGTACGCTCTACTATATCAGCAAGATTTCATTATTTTTAAAACTTCGTTATCGTACGAACGCACCTCATTTGCTACGTTCATGTGCAATTTCCAACTTGTTAGAATCTAATATTCTAAAATATTTTGCTGAACCAATGCGAGCTATCTCTTCAACTGTCTTGAGAGGAAAATGACATTGTTTTATAACTTTATTAATCTCAGTTAGTTCTAAACACAAACGTATTCTATCACCTTCCTTTACAATATCAAACATAAGCCATTTTTTATGTCGGTGACACTATCAACAGAGGGTTGCAGGAGGAAAAAGTATTCAAAACGGCGATTTTTATTGTACTAAAACTGTAAATATGGCATGGTAGGTACTTATAAATGTTGTCGGACGTTCCTCTCAGCCCGCACAACTTTGAAGAAAGTCCGTGGTAGTTATAGTTGCCACCACCGATATTATTAGGTGATATCGGTCATCCACTGTGAGGATTCTGTAAATGAACACTGACGCTGTCAATTAACTGAATTAACAGTTTATTTAGAATATATGTACACACTAAATACGGTATTTACAATTATACAACTCGGATATAGGTGATCCGGTTCAACATTAAATTAAATACAGTAAAGGTTGGCTGTGTACTGTTCAAATTACACCTTGCTCCCTCACATTCAATGCACGTTAGATTCACTTTATCGGAGATCACTTTCGAATCTCCCAACACATGGATACTCGGCCTGCACTTCTCGGCCCAGAGCACTAAACACCAGGACGTCTGTGTTCCTTGCTCTCCAGGTACGCACGGCTTACGCTCTACAACACAGAGCACTCTCTAGGTACGGACCCCAGATACCCACTCCTTCCTTCTGAGACAAGACTTGCTCTTCTCAAATCACTGTGTTTCCCCAATGTCAACCACCTTTGGAGCTTATTCATTGGACACATTCCACATTCCTTTCTTGATTAGTGACATGTTGCTTGTCTGCTCATCATTCACATACCTCACTGACGGATGAACACGCCTCTCAGCAATCTCCTCTTTCTCCCAACACCACCTGTAGAGGATTACCTGCCAATTCTCCCTTCAACAAAGAAAGAATATCACCTTGAAAATTCTAGTACACAGGCCAGTACAATACACAAGAGATTAAGATAGAGAAATAACGGAAATTCCGATCTGTAGCAGGTGCAATCTCAGAACCTGACAAATGTCCTCTAAGTACAGTCGAAAATAAATTCGAAATTTAAAAGTTGTGAAGCAACGGTAAACAAAAAGAAAAAGCGAAAACCGTTCTAAAAAATTCCTAAATTACGATTTTTATGCAATCTGAGGAAGTAATAAACCGATTATAAAAATAATTGTTGCAAATCAATAGTGACGCTCTTTGATCCTACATAATTATATTATATGCCGGTGCTGCTAACGCCTGGGGTAGGCAGGAACAACAAATGTACTAAAAAAGACTTTAAAAACTATTTAAATTACGTTTCTATGAAATATTAGGAAATACCAAACTGATTTCAAAATTAACACTGGCAAATTAATATGGTAACAGTCCCTTTTTCAACACAGGAATTTTGTATGAGTGCCACAATTCCTAGAGAGTTGGTTCTTTAAAAAAGAAATTTGGATCTTGACATGATAGTTATTTTTAAGACATAAATGCTCACTAAGACGAATATTTCTAATGAATACTGAAAGAAACGTATGAATTGAACATAAAAGTTTCAAAATACTTTCTAAATTATCATTTATTTAGAATTGGCTTTAGTTCTTCTAATTGTTTTAAGTCTCATTTCGGAATAATGCAGTATAATAATGAAATTTAGTGAAACTGTGGCTTAAATGGGTATTTTTGAATTGTTCCTAAATAAATTATTAATTACAATAAAAAACAGACATACAAATATTATCTGGCATATTTCAACTATTACGTGGGAAAAGTTGCGGGGTTTGCTAGTATTTAAGATATACTTCCCTTTAATGTTGAAATTGTCTGCTTTGTTTAATTTATCCAAAGCTAAAAATTGTATGCATTTTGCTTAATCCAGTTTGTTTTATTTCTCATATTGTTTTAAAATAATTTTAAGGCAGTTTATACGATGCTCAAGGGAGTTATCGAATGTGGTGGTCAAACGAAAGCTGGGCCATTTTTGAAGATAAAATGAAATGCTATGAAGAACAGTACAACAATTATTATGTACCAGAAGCGAATGCCTATGTAAGAAAACTTAATATAAATATTTCCATATGAATTTTTTTAAATAAGTAAATTGTTTAAACATTATATGTAGAAATTTATTTTAATTTTTTTTCTTTAGGTAAATGGCACTCTAACACTAGGAGAGAATGTTGCAGACAATGGAGGATTAAAAGCAGCTTACTATGTAAGAAACTAGTTTTTAGTATTTTAAAAAGTTTAGGAAGTATTTTACTTGAGTTAATCCATTTTGTTTTAAAATTTTCGATTTGTTTTGTAATTTACTTAAATGTGAAATTGATATTTTAAGTATATGAAAATTCGAGTATGCTCATAAATCTATGTACCAGAATTTTTTGCAAGATTTGAGGTATTTTTGAAAAAATAAATCTACCCTATACAATTCTCGAAGTACCAGGCAAACTGAGCCTCGCACGGTCTATTATTATTTTTTTTTTATTTAACACAGTCAGAGCCAGGTCAAGCTGAAGTTGGGCCCAGGGCCTGTTAAAAAGTTGCCGCCCCCCTACTTCTCCATTTCCGGCAACACTTTCAGAGAAAAAGTAGGTTAATTTGATGAGTTGACAAAGTTGTTTGAGTGAAAGTTTCAAGTTTACAAATAATAATAATAATAATAATAATAATAATAATAATCTATATAATAAAAGCCTAAGTCATGTGACTGTCATCAACACTTCCGGGCTTACCCACTTCTCTCTTTACATGCTATGCAGCCAATTTCATGTTTGCCAGCGCAGGTAAAAATCCCCAAATTATTGTACAGATTATTGCTATTGAAAGCTCATTTGGCTGTCATCAACAGTTTGCCGTGATGACCACTTCGCTTTTCATAGGCCTAATAAAAATTATTTTTCCGGATAAAACTGTATAAAAGTTATACTTTTATAGAGATCACTTGAAAAAAATAATATTTGAGAGATGAATTACATTGAAGTACATGTATATTTTGAGATTACTTCAGTGAATTTCAAATTAACTTCCCAAAATCTGCGTTTCCATCAAAGTAAACAAAAAAGATTCATTCTCCAATGATTGAAAAAAAAAAATATGGAAGTAATAATTCATATAGCAAGTTCTCCAACCATCAATCTTGCCATGTAAAAATAATTCGAGTATAAGGAAAGGGCAGCTGACGTCAAAGCTGTTTTCGCCCGTGCTTCGTTATAGCACAGACTCTACATATGAATTCAGGCATTCTGATTGGTCTCCAAATTTTATGATGGTTGTCTGCTTGCTATGATTGGGCTACGTCGTCAAGATGATTCCTACAATGATCGCAATGGCAAAAATGTAGCGGTAGATTGGTTGACAGAAATGTTTGTTTGTAAACATGCCCTTTCCTTATGTAATCCAATCAAACTTCAGTTTCATTCTGCTAGATGAAATGCTATACAACCCAACTTTCGAAACGTTTTCTTGACAAATTGAAATATAAAAAAAAAAAAAAAAAAAAAATGTAATTTAGGAAATTACACCAACCATTTGAAAAATGTTTTACTCGAAACATTCATCTATTATTTTAAGCTAAATACCAGTTGTTTTATTGTGTATTATCCGTGCCACTGCTATAAATGACTTTATACATGCTGCAATTTGAAGGTACGGTTCGTTTAAGTTATATCACTCCATTGTCGCCAAGCATAAAAGTTGGCGACAAAAGAAACATTTCAAACTATGTAACATTGTTGGTGCAAAATTAATCATTATTAAAATACAGCTTTGGCATATACTATTATACATGTAAGAGTTTGGCAAATACTGTTTGATTTTACAGAGCAGAATTTTGGTGATGGAGGTTTTAAACCAAAGTCGATCGCAGCTCATGCATCTGAGAATGGGTCCATCAGACATTGAATCAAAAGAGTTTTTTCCAGTTTTTCCCAAGCCGATTGCTTTTTAGTTTTCTTTTTACGTGGTGGAAAATCAAGAGTAATAGCTATAACATTTTACGGCTCGTTAGAATCACTACTGGTACTCAAATTTTCCTGGTTAGAACCGACTGATTGCAAAACGCCATGGCTAGTGGATTGGTCGCCTTCGAGACATGATGTTTTACAATTAATCGGTTCGGCATTAAATTGCTTCCTTTTTCGTGATCGCCTTTCAACACCTAATTGGTTTTCAGCGGCTCGACAATCTTTTGATTTTCTCGTTTTCTGCATTGAAAGACGTTTTTGCGCCAAACCAAATGCAGTACTACTTAGTTATCCCGCCGATCAATTTCGCCAAATGATACGAATCGCCAAACTAATAAGCAATTTATACATGTTGACTAAATTTTTATTTTAAATAACAAAAGAACAGATAAATTAGTAAAACATTAATAAAAAGTCGAAATAAAAATCACTTTATGATTGTTTAAGTACGCGTATTGTGTTTAATGTCATTGAATGCGACATTATCACGGTCATTCATTTCTTTGTCTTCGGCTTTTTCCTTATCTGATAATTTCCGTCTATCCATTTTTAAATTTGTTAATTTTCTCCTTTATTACAATGATTTTAAACATGTTAATTTCCTATTCAAATAAAAATTTTTCTAAAAGTAAAGAATTTAATATAAATTCAAATAAAAATTCTTCTAAAAGTAAAGAATTTAATTTAAATTCAAAAGTGACCACATCATTTTGTCAATCCTCCACCGAAAACAACAACCATTTTTCAATGGTTAATAAGCCAACTCACATAATATTTAATATACAATTAAATGGTTGACATTAAATGATTTTTTTTTATTTGTCATTTATTAACCATTGAAAAATGGTTGTTGTTTTCGGTGGAGGATTGACAAAATGATGTGGTCACTTTTGAATTTAAATTAATTTCTTTACTTTTAGAAGAGTTTTTATTTGAATTTAAATTAAATTCTTTACTTTTAGAAGAATTTTTATTTGAATAGTAAATTAAAATGGTTAAAATCATTGTAATAAAGGAGAAAACTAACAAATTTAAAAATGGGTAGACGGAAATTAACAGATACGGAAAAAGCCGAAGCCAAAGAAATGAATGAACGTGAATATCGCATTCAATGACATTAAACACAATACGCGTATTTAAACAATCATAAAGTGATTTTTATTTCGACTTTTTATTAATGTTTTACTAATTTATTTGTTCTTTTGTTATTTAAAATAAAAATTTAGTCAACATGTATAAGTTGCTTATTAGTTTGGCGAGTCGTATCATTTGGCGAAATTGGTCGACGGGATAACTAAGTAGTATTTGGTTTGGCGCAAAAACGTCTTTCAATGCAGAAAACGAGTAAATCAAAAGATTATCGAGCCGCTGAAAACCAATTACGTGTTGAAAGGCGATCACGAAAAAGAACGCAATTTAATGCCGAACCGATTAATTGTAAAACATCATGTCTCGAGGGCAACCAATCCACTAGCCATGGCGTTTTACAATCGGTCGGTTCTAACCAGGAAAATTTGAGTGCCAATAGTAATTCTAACAAGCCGGAAAATGTTATAGCTATTACTCTTGATTTTCCACCACCTAAAAAGAAAACTAAAAAGCAATCGGCTTGGGAAAAACTGGAAAAAAACTTTTTTGATTCAATGTCTGATGGACCCATTCACAGATGCATGTGCTGCGATCGACTTTGGTTTAAAACCTCCATCACCAAAATTCCGCTCTGTAAAATCAAACAGTATATGCCAAAGCTGTATTTTAATAATGATTACTTTCGCACCAACAATGTTACATAGTTTGAAATGTTTCTTTCGCCGCCAACTTTTATGCTTGGCGACAATGGAGTGATGTAACTTAAACGAACCGTACCTTCGAATTGCAGCATGTATTATAAAGTCATTTATAGCAGTGGCACGGATAATACACAATAAAACAACTGGTATTTAGCTTAAAATGATAGATGAATGTTTCGAGTGAAACATTTTTCAAATGGTTGGTGTAATTTCTTAAATTACAATTTTTTTATTATTTTTTTAATGTAAAGGTAAACATCATTAAAGGCTTTTATAGAAAAAGTCAGTGACCAAATCCTGGAGACCAAACTGGTATCCAGTGCGGCTAGTAACTTATAAGAATCAAGGCTACCTTATCATAAATACATGTTATTATGATAAGGTGGCCTTGATAAGAATAATCAAGAAAATGGACAACCATCCACTTTCTCATATAAGTATTTGTATAATTCAAAAACATCTATGATCCTCAGTTTATGTTGCAGAATAAATGAGGAAGTCTTTTTCAAAACTCGCCTTATTCAAAATCATAAAAATTGTGTTTTAAAAATATTTGATTAAGGAAAAAATAATCAGCCACATTATTTGTAGGCCCCGGAGGCCTGTGCATTAATCAGGCCCTGAACACAGTATGGAACACACAGTATTCTGTATGTAAAGATGAATCGATTGTAATCTAGGCATACGGCGGCAGTGTGTCAGCCAAGTTCACAAAGTAAAAGGCGACCAACCGGCCGTGGGTTATATTACACGAACCATTTCGGGCCATTTTTGACCCCTCAATAACTTAAATTCTATTTAACCTACACACTTGCAATTTTTCGTGTCGGGTAAGACCATCTTCTAATTTCCGAATCCTATAATTTTTTTAAAAAAATTTTAGCGTTCACGAGAAATTGACGTCTGAAAATCATTGTTTTTACCACTGACTCACTCATTAAAATGTTTGACTTCTTCCAGGTGACTTTGGAAGTTGAAATTTGGTGTGGAGGTAGGTTATCGGATGTATAAATAGGAAAAAAGCAGAAATCACCATTAATTAAGGATGTTTCTTTTATGTGATTGGGTACTACTTGATTATCTCGTCGACCAAAAAAGTTTGTCGCCAACTTGGCGATATATGGAAAAATTCACGACAAAAATTACCCGCCAAAAGTGATGCTAACTTGGCGCACCCTTATGTCGATACCACTAGCCCAAAAGCAGTAAAAGAGCAAAAAGTGTTCTAAAAATGCGATGTCTGTATGTCAAAGGACTGGAATTATAAAGTTTGGCATTTTAGAGTTTATGGGAATTTCGCGAAATATCTGAAATAGTGTCAAGTTGGCGTCACTTTTGGCGAGTATCGGGGCTAATCTCTGAAACTACCGAGCCGATTTCAAAAGTAATGGTACCATAAAGATGGTGTTCGCCCCGGTTCAAACATAGGCTATATTTTATGAGTATATTATCAAGGAATGATTAATTTCTATTAACAATTCTCGTTTGTTAATTTAATGATAAAGTATTTTAAATGAGATATTAAACAAAACTCTCTGTGCGATCTGTGACCCACTTGTTTATCAGTTTTTTTTTTTTTTTTTTTTTTTTTTTTTTTTTTTTAATTATATGGAACAAATTTTTTATAGTAAGAGCATTCAGTAGGTCTCCCTCATAAATACCTTCTGGTTCAATTGGAATAGAAATCAGACAAATATTTTTTGACGAAAAAATTATGCTTTACTTTTACTATCATTTGTAGCTGTTTAGGTCCAGAAGGTAATATTGTGCCTTATCTTAGCCTTCGCTTTGCCCAGACAATTATTTAGGTACCATCTATCAGCAATGAATATTGATTAACAATAGTTTTTAAACTAATATAAAATGGTATACTTGTAAATTCTGTAAGAGAAAAAATTAAATTATTCTGATAAATAAAATTCTTAAATATACAATAGAAAGTAAATTATTTTTAACCAGTTTTTTCTGTGGTAATGTATCTATGCCAATATTTAAAATATTTGCTTCTTTTTACAAAGTTATGTAAATAATCTGGAACACAAAAAGCAAAGAAAAAAATATGCTTAAAGTAATAATATGAATATTACTATTACTTAACTAATTACTATAATATTTATGCATTTATCAATGTACATTTTATATTCTATTTTATTATTTTATTATTTTTTTAATAGTGGGATATATTGAATTCCACGATTGATAAAGACTATTATTAAATTTTCAGGCATACAATACCCTACTTAAAAAGAAAGGCTCTGAACAGTCCCTTCCAGGTTTACAGTACAATGAAAAGCAAATGTTTTGGATTGCTTTTGCTTCAGTAAGTATTAGCACTTGAAAAGAAATATGAGAATACTCGCATAAGAGGTTTATTTATCTCAAAGCAACTATCTGATAATAAATGTGATTAATCTTTTTTTCTAAGAAATATACATAAGTCGAATCCCGTTAATACACAAATCAAGGGACTGATCAAAATTCACGTATCAATGAAAGTTTGCAAAATTTCTTCCAGTAGTCCATCTAAACAACCTATGCAGATAAAATACATCTTTTTGAAAATTTTTCACATTTTTAAGACATGAAGTAACATTTTATTCCTTTTAATCATTATGTGCTTATTAAGCAGGAATGTTTGAAAGCAGAAAAATCAAATGAGTGTTAATGTCTTAAGTAAAATCCTATAAGTAAGTCTATTTAGATTTATTATGTCTAAGTTGAATAAAACAAAATTAAAAATTTCTGCTAACCATGTTAATTGAAATTAATGTTAACAAAATTAAGACTTTGTTAGCTATAACAAATAGGGAGCTTATCAATAATTAAAAATATCTATGTAAAAAGCAGAAGTTATAATTTAATGAAACCAATAATAACATAAAAATTACATTTTGGCAAAGTAGCAATCGATTTTGGTCTAACTGACATTCGATTGCACCACCAGTTTCAAGATTTAAGCCTTATTCAGGTGATGGTAAAAATCATTCGTCGAGGGCCCTTCGTCCAGTAACAATGCATACTCTATGAGAAAACTGAATGAATCTGTAATTTTAAAGAATGGGATGTGGCCGGAGGCAAGAATAATTTTCTTCTTCATACGATTCATCAGTTGCAGTTATATTGGCGACGATGCCTTCCAAAAATCTGAGCTCGTAGGCGACTAGATCTTTATCAATATTAATTAACGTATCTAAATCAACAAAATCTTCCTTTACAGTTTTTTGTGAGTCGAGCCGTTCTTCTTCAACAATAGGGTACATGGTTGGGTCTTTATTTACAATTGAACTTTGTTAACCATTAAAAAAAATAAAAAATAAAAATAAAAATTTTCTTACAGGAGTTTTCTTCTATGCAAACAATATTCATGTTACTTATTAGAAATAATTGATAAGGATACAAAAATTATACATTCACATTAGTGCGACTCCCTCATTTTAAATCTTTATTTTACTTTTTTTTTTTTTTTTTTTTTGGGGGGGGGGAATTTCTAAAGGCTTTAAACAAAAATTTAGCTCTATGTGTGAACCTTTCAAGATAATTTATGATATTCCACTTGCAATTCTGTTAGGATTTACAGTGTTGTAATATTTACGTTGAGAATTAATTCAATCTATATATTCTCACATAGTACATTTTAGCTTTACCAAAAAAAAAAAAAAAAAAAAAAAAAAAACAAGTTGAATATAGATTCTGCCATTGCAGAATTGAGTTTCGCCTGTGATTAGAAAACAACAACAAAAAAAAAAATAATTGTAATTTAAGAAATTACCCCAACCATTTGAAAAATGTTTCACTCGATACATTCATCTATCATTTTAAGCTAAATACCAGTTGTTTTATTGTGTATTATCCGTGCCACTGCTATAAATGACTTTATACATGCTGCAATTTGAAGGTACGGTTCGTTTAAGTTATATCACTCTATTGTCGCCAAGCATAAAAGTTGGCGACGAAAGAAACATTTCAAACTATTTAACATTGTTGGTGCAAAAGTAATCATTATTAAAATACAGCTTTGGCATATACTGTTATACTTGTAAGACTTTGGCATATATTGTTTGATTTTACAGAGCAGAATTTTGGTGATGGAGGTTTTAAACCAAAATCGATCGCAGCACATGCATCTGTGAATGGGTCCATCAGACATCGAATCAAAAAAGTTTTTTCCCAGTTTTTCCCAAGCCGATTGCTTTTTAGTTTTCTTTTTAGGTGGTGGAAAATCAAGAGTAATAGCTATAACATTTTCCGGCTTGTTAGAATCACTATTGGCACTCAAATTTTCCTGGTTAGAACCGACCGATAGTAAAACGCCATGGCCAGTGGATTGGTCGCCCTGGCGACATGATGTTTTACAATTAATCGGTTCGGCATTAAATTGCTTCCTTTTTCGTGATCGCCTTTCAACACGTAATTGGTTTTCAGCGGCTCAATAATCTTTTGATTTTATCATTTTCTGCATTGAAAGACGTTTTTGCGCCAAACCAAACACAGTATTACTCAGTTATCCCGTCGACCAATTTCGCCAAATGATACGAATCGCCAAACTAATAAGCAACTTATACATGTTGACTGTGTTTAATATCATTGAATGCGATATTCACGTTCATTCATTTCTTTGGCTTCGGCTTTTTCCGTATCTGTTAATTTCCGTCTACCCATTTTTAAATTTGTTAGTTTTCTCCTTTATTACAATGATTTTAACCATTTTAATTTACTATTCAAATAAAAATTCTTCTAAAAGTAAAGAATTTAATTTAAATTCAAATAAAAATTCTTCTAAAAATAAAGAATTTAATTTAAATTCAAAAGTGGTAACATCATTCAAAAGTGGTAACATCATTCAAAAGTGGTAACATCATCGGGTCCATTCTCCCGAAAACAACAACCATTTTTCAAATGGTTAAAAAATCGATAGAGGTTTTTTAGAAGGGCGACCCTGTTTAGATTGCAATGAACTAACTTCATTTTTCTTGTGTTTATCAATATAATAGCAAACAGAACGGCATGAAATACCCATTTGAATAGCAATTTCTCTCTGAAACATTGGAATCGCGGAGTAATAAAGAGATACAATTTGACGTGCTACTTCTTCATTGACTAGATTCATCAAAAACGGATTTTTTCTTTAGTTTAAACGCTTTTCTATAGACTGTGAGTAAAAGGAAATGCAATTTAACAATAAAACGAGTAGAATCCCGTCGAATCGACGAGTGAAATGATTAAAAGACCCGATCGATTTGGTTTAAAAAAACAAACAAAAGTAATTACATTATTGAATCAATATATAATAAATATATTTAAAAACTAACTATCAAATTTGCCAGTTAAAATTTTGCATGAAAATATTCGAACATCTTCAGTTAAAATTGTAATCTGAGTGCCGGCGAAATCAAGAAATTTTATTTTTCATTTTTATTGTGACATTATTTTCTTTAACTGAAGTCATCTGAAAGTAAAATCTCAATCTCAGTGTCCATAATGAAAAGAAATATTGAAATGTAATATCGGGTACTACTAGATTATCCCGTAGACCAAAAAATTATCGCCAAACTATAAGGTTAAATGCCAATAATGGATGATCGTGAATGTCACATTCAATGATATTAAATACGATTCATGTGTTTAAAATGCCATCAAGTGATTTTTATTTCGACTTTTTATTAATATTTTTATTAATATTCTACTAATTATTTGTTTTTTCGTTATTTAAAATAAAAATTATGTCAATATGTATAATTTTGCTATTAGTTTGGCGATTTGTATAGTTTGGCGAAATTGGTCGACGGGATAACAGAGTAGTACCTACTATCCTTATGAGTAAAAATGCGATGTTTTAAATAGTGACGTCATTTTCTCTTCAAATGTTTTTTTAAAGTTACTTACTGTTATTAGTAATATGAAAAAGGCATCCGTAATATAATATTGTAATTCCCATTTATCTGATTCTGAATGACATCATTTTCCTCATTTGAAATTTTTCTTATTTTGCTTTAGACATTAATTTTTATCATAAATTATTTTCTGTTATTTTATTTACATTATTAATATTATTTCTCAGTAAATATATTTTTTTTACCTCAATTAGTGCAAAATTATATTTCATTTGGAATCATTTTGGAAAATAAATTTTTATTATCGAGAGAAATGCTAAACTGAGTTGCCACCATTTTGAACAAATATCGTAAAAAGCATTTAAAATTAAAAATAAAATATAAAAATGGAAATAAATTAAAAAATAACTAAAATGGGCACAACTACAAATAAATAGCTTTCATTTAAAAAAATAATTATCAAAATCGGTTGAGTAGAAAATTCAGGACTGATGACACGACATTTTTTTAGCTTGTCCTCATTTGAAAGTACTTAGTACTGTATGTATTTAGTAAGTAAGAATAGGACTAAGCCTATTTAATATCAGTAACCTCGATTATCCGGAGCTATTTTTTCTGACGCGCTTTTGTCGTGAGCTACGTATTACTTAAAAATGGCCTGCAGTACAAATGTACGAAATGCACAAAACTGAAAACGTAGATAACTTTATCGTGCGCTAAGATACGATTTGTAGAGACCATTATTAATAAAAAAAAATATTAAATATATGTTTATTTTATGCTTTACAATATTTTTGGAATTCAAAAATGTAAAATAAAATTAAAAAAATTATTTAGAAATTGTTAGAAAATGTATTTTTTTGAGTCCCTATGTATCATCAAATTTTATCTACAAAAACGTAAATTCAATTTTTTTCGCTGTTCAATCTTTCTTAGTTATCAGTTTTTCAATATAAATCCATAACTGGAATTTTAAAAAAGTACATATATAAACCTTGGAGTCTGAAGAGGTTTATTAAAGAAATTGCATAAATAAACATTGTAGAAAAGATATAACAGATCAGATTTCAAAAAGTACACTTATAGCCGGGATAGTACACCACTTCTTTTTAACTGTTCTGTATATGATCAAAAATTTGTACAAGCTTTACATACTGTGGTAAAATTTATTTTAGCAAGAAAACGCACAATACAGTTGAAAATACATTCAACAATTTCTACCATTAAGATGGAAATGTACTTGAATTCTTTTGTGCAATCTTATATATTACATACAAATATTTATACACTCCACAGATTATGCTGAAATTTAATTTAAGCATCAACATATTTAAAATCACTGAAATAACATAGGAATGATTTTCCATAGGCGACCATGTATCCAAATCTTTGCATAGTCATGTATACGATTTTATAGTATTACTCTGTTATCCCGTCGACCAAAATACTATCGCCAAATTATAAGATTAAATGCCAATAATGAATGATCGTGAATGTCAAATCAATGACATTAAATACGATACACGTGTTTAAAACGTCATTAAGTGATTTTTATTTCGACTTTTTATTTGTATTTTTATTAATATTCTTCTAATTATTTGTTTTTTTTTTATTATTTAAAATAAAAATGATGTCAATATGTATAATTTGGATATTAGTTTGGCAATTTGTATAGCTTGGCGACATTGGTCCAAGGGATAACAGAGTAGTACCTAATATCCTTATGAGTAAAAATGCGATGTTTTAAATAGTGACGTCATTTTCTCTTCAAATGTTTTTTAAAAGTTACTTACTGTTATTAGTAATATGAAAAAGGCATCCGTAATATAATATTGTAATTCCCATTTATCTGATTCTGAATGACATCATTTTCCTCATTTGAAATTTTTCTTATTTTGCTTTAGACTTTAATTTTTATCATAAATTATTTTCTGTTATTTTATTTACATTATTAATGTTATTTCTCAGTAAATATATTTTTTTTTACCTCAATTAGTGCAAAATTATATTTCATTTGGAATCATTTTGGAAAATAAATTTTTATTATCGAGAGAAATGCTAAACTGAGTTGCCACCATTTGGAACAAATATCGTAAAAAGCATTTAAAATTAAAAATAAAAATGGAAATAAATTAAAAAATAACTAAAATGGGCACAACTACAAATAAATAGCTTTCATTTAAAAAAATAATTATCAAAATCGGTTGAGTAGAAAATTCAGGACTGATGACACGACATTTTTTAGCTTGTCTGAAAGAAATAGCCATCGGAGGCTGCTAAAAAAAAAAAAAAAAAAAAAAAAAAAAAAAAAAAAAGACCACATCCCAGATTTTGAAAATACTAAAATAATTAAATATAAATGCTATAATTTTAAAAGTAGAATTTTTATATAAATTTGGTTTACAAGATTATTAACAATGAAGCACAAACAATCTTCCAAGAATAGTATGTCCTACTATGATGTATAACTCCTTGATGATTTTTTGAGTTTTAAATGACATATCTTTGAAGATGAACATGTGTACAACAACAACATACAACTTTTATTATATTTGCATTAATGAGGAGCTTGAAACATCTACTATAATTAATTTTTCTATGTGATATTAATAAGGTTAGTCTTATTAAATGTCATTTAAATATTAGCAGAACACCTTAATTTCACTTAGGTGTCCTTTTAAGCAAATATGCTTTTGTAGGTACAGTGGTTTTCAAAGTATGGGTCTCAACGCAGTGGACCGATCAAGATTCGTCAAAAAATATATAACGTTTGTTTTCTCTGTTTAAAAAAGTAACAATTTTAACAGCAAATAATATTTCAAGGAAAAATCCTTAATTTTCATCTTGATAAATATACCAGTGGAATATCCACACAATTCTAAATCAACTTAGAATTCCTTGATGTGGTTCTATATATATGTAATGTCTGAATATGCTTTTTGTACTTTGCTGTTTTTGAAAAAAAAAAAAAAAAAAAAAAAAAAAAAAAAAACAAGATGAATGTAGATTCTACCATTGCAGAATTCAGTTTCGCCTCAGATTAGAAAAAAAAAAATCGATAGAAGTTTTTTAGAAGGGCGACCCCGTTTAGATTGCAATGAACTAACTTCATTTTTCTTGTGTTTATCACTATAATAGCAAACAGAACGGCGTGAAATACCCAATTGAATAGCAATTTCTCTCTGAGACATTGGAATTGCGGAATAATAAAGAGATACAATTTGACGTGCTACTTCTTCATTGACTAGATTCATCAAAAACGGATTTTTTCTTTAGTTTAAACGCTTTTCTATAGACTGTGAGTAAAAGGAGATGCAGTTTAACAATAAAACGAGTAGAATCCCGTCGAATCGACGAGTGAAATGATTAAAAGACCCGATCGATTTGGTTTAAAAAAACAAACAAAAGTAATTACATTATTGAATCAATATATAATAAATATATTTAAAAACTAACTATCAAATTTGCCAGTTAGAATTTTGCATGAAAATATTCGAACATCTTCAGTTAAAATTGTAATCTGAGTGCCGGCGAAATCAAGAAATTTTATTTTTCATTTTTATTGTGACATTATTTTCTTTAACTGAAGTCATCTGAAAGTAAAATCTCAATCTCAGTGTCCATAATGAAAAGAAATATTGAAATGTAATATCGGGTACTACTAGATTATCCCGTCGACCAAAAAATTATCGCCAAACTATAAGGTTAAATGCCAATAATGGATGATCGTGAATGTCACATTCAATGATATTAAATACGATTCATGTGTTTAAAATGCCATCAAGTGATTTTTATTTCGACTTTTTATTAATATTTTTATTAATACTCTACTAATTATTTGTTTTTTCGTTATTTAAAATAAAAATTATGTCAATATGTATAATTTGGCTATTAGTTTGGCGATTTGTATAGTTTGGCGAAATTGGTCGACGGGATAACAGAGTAGTACCTACTATCCTTATGAGTAAAAATGCGATGTTTTAAATAGTGACGTCATTTTCTCTTCAAATGTTTTTTTAAAGTTACTTACTGTTATTAGTAATATGAAAGAGGCATCCGTAATATAATATTGTAATTCCCATTTATCTGATTCTGAATGACATCATTTTCCTCATTTGAAATTTTTCTTATTTTGCTTTAGACATTAATTTTTATCATAAATTATTTTCTGTTATTTTATTTACATTATTAATATTATTTCTCAGTAAATATATTTTTTTTACCTCAATTAGTGCAAAATTATATTTCATTTGGAATCATTTTGGAAAATAAATTTTTATTATCGAGAGAAATGCTAAACTGAGTTGCCACCATTTTGAACAAATATCGTAAAAAGCATTTAAAATTAAAAATAAAATATAAAAATGGAAATAAATTAAAAAATAACTAAAATGGGCACAACTACAAATAAATAGCTTTCATTTAAAAAAATAATTATCAAAATCGGTTGAGTAGAAAATTCAGGACTGATGACACGACATTTTTTTAGCTTGTCCTCATTTGAAAGTACTTAGTACTGTATGTATTTAGTAAGTAAGAATAGGACTAAGCCTATTTAATATCAGTAACCTCGATTATCCGGAGCTATTTTTTCTGACGCGCTTTTGTCGTGAGCTACGTATTACTTAAAAATGGCCTGTGATCGGTTCTGTAACAAGAACCGTCTAAAACAAAATAAAATTTAGCAGCTTATAACAGTGTAACTACGGTGACCTAAGAGAGTAAGTATTGGTGACATTGTGACAGTGTAATGTAAGACATTAAAGATAGGGCCTGATTACTAACGGGGCACTCTCCCACCAGGAAAAAGAAATAAAGAATTTTTCCTTATTCATGACAGTAATCTTGTTTGAAAAGGGCGTTTAAAGAAGACGAAAATTTCTATAAATTTTTTCTGGTGAGAGAGTGCCCCGTTAGTAATCAGGCTCTGATTAAAGAAACTGTTTTTCAGTAAAATAAGGCTAACGTTTATTAACGAAAAATAAGTGCAAGTTTAAATAAAACATGTATAAGTCCAGGTGAAAAATATAACAGGCATAACGTGAACAGAAACAAGTTCAGTTAAAATTATTCTATGTCATGAAATAATATTCAAGTTTAAATAAAATATGTATAAACTTAGATGAAAATATAACTGGTAAAATGTAAACAGAGAATAAGTTCAAATCTGTATTTAAATTAAAAACATTCTATGTAATGAAATAATATTACTTATTGAATGGCATGGCATGGCATATAACAATACTAGGATAGCAATGAAAACAAAACGGACTCACTTATGGACGGCTTCTATCGACGTACTGAAAGAATTTCCATGATATGGCACACCAACTATTTCGATGGAAAAGTTTAAAAAAAAACGTAGAGTTTTTAACTGAAGCTAATAATATCCACACATAAATATGAAGACTTGATTAAAAACACAAATGGGTTACGACTGCTGGTAAAATGAAACACGGGCGAAGTTGATACACCATTTTTCACAATCAAATGTCCAGCAATGGATTTGACATGACTAAGCAACTAGACGTTAACATTAAAACTTTAAAAACTGGATGAATTAAAAAAAACATTTCTGAAACTATATCATATTGACATTAACGTCAACTATCTTGAAACATAACATCGCTTCAAAATCCCCAGCACAATCTATCTCCGCCGGTTTAAATAGCAGCGGCAATCCGAGACTGGATACGCCCCTCCGAGTTGAGCAAGCGAGTTCCTGACTTGCGATGGAGGAAATGCAAGACAGCCATTTGCGAGTTGCGAACCGCGATGCTTGCGAATTGCGACCGAACGAAACGATAGAACCTGGATGAACGTACCCATCAGCGACGATCGGAAAAGATAAGCGATTGATTTGAACATGTAAACAAAAGATCGGATGATTGAAAATTGCCGGCAAAGAAGAAAAATGGAAGTTGGAACAAAATATAAGATAGTAAGCCATGCCATTTTACAATATTACGATATATATAATTAGAATTATGTATTTTAGAGTGTTAAGGAAGAAAAACGGCTGACAATCGCCCCCCCCCTTAACACTCGTACTTAAAAATAAAATGGATAATCAACAGATATTGTAAATTATATATATATATATATATATGCGATAATGTAAAACATTAGAATATCAACTATCACACTTCGATAGTTACCAGTAAAACAGAAACTTGACATTAACAAGTATAAATGCAACAAATTCAATAACTTCAACAGGGTTAATCAAAAACATCAATTTTCAATAATGTTAATAACAATATTCAACAATAACAACAATTTTAACAATTATATAACAACTAGATTATCAATTCTTTCATTTCATGAAAGTTCAGTTACAATTGTAACTTTAACGAAAAGTTTTTTTTTCACGTCGAATACAGTTCAATAGCAACAGTCTATAAAGATAACATTTTCCTGAAAAAAACCGTGAAAGATAAGTACAATTACCTCGTCACGTGCAAGTGACTACGAGTTACCTTTACATAAACAATTTAATATGATGATTTTTCCTTTGGTCTTGACTTGTAACAATATTCGAATGAATTTTAAACAATTATACATTTGCATATTTATTCTGAAAGAGAATGATTATCACATAAACACAAAATCAGGATAATATGAAGAATAAAAATACATGAACTACAATATGAAAAATACTTTGATAATATATGAAAGATACATGTTATGCAAATGAGAAAATTTCAATAATGAGAACAACAATGATCATGATCATGATAACGATTATGTTAGTGACATAGTTAAATGACTGTGAGCGCTCACGTGAAAGACAACACAAAAAAAAAATATGCTTAAGCTTTTGAAACGATATACATTTGCAAATGATTTGGCCAATTTAAATATGAAAAAAACTTGTTATATATATATATTCTTAAAATGAGAAGAAAATTTTTTCATATTTACATATGCAAAAAAAAAAAATACAACTCGATTTTCAACACCACGGACGGGACCTATGTGACATTTCCATTATACAAAAACAGGGACTTACAGACTTAAAAAGAACGATGCCCGCGACAGGCCTTCCTGTGATCAGAACACTCAAGAACGCCGCTACCCCCTGCAGACCACTCTGGCTATTTACAAGGGCACCTCACGAGACGTTTTTCGAGGCTGCTCGGATCCCGGAGGATGAACGATCCTGAGGTCTGACCACATTCCAGCGGGAGTTAAATTGTCCGCGATGTTGGAAATGAGGGTATATCAAAACCTATGAAAAGATATTATGAAACGTATGCATACGAAACAAGTATGAGATAACAAGAGTATAATTACATATTCAAACATTTTTCTTCAAAAAAAAGTACTGAAATATACCAAAAATTTCAGTTTAAAAAAAATGCTAAACTTCAAGGTTTAACATGAAAAGTTAAACAAGCATCTTAATGCTTGACACAAGTTCAAAGGAGGAGGAGTTTCTTTTTTTTTCATAGCATTTAAATATTATGTATATATATAAATTACTTATAACTAAAAATTACATCAATAAATTTCTTAAGATCAAACTTTGTTAAAGGTTTAGTGAAAATGTCTGAGAGATTAGATTTACTGGCTACGTGTTTAACATTAAAAATCTCTTGGTTTAAAAGGTCTCTAACAAAAAATAATTTTACGTCAATGTGTTTCGTTCTGTAATTTTCAATGGGAGACTTAAGAAAATCAATGGAGGCCATGTTGTCTACTAAAAGTGTTGGTTTAACTTGTGGACCTGTAAAAATATGTTTGTCATAACATTCAGTTATGATCCTACTGAACCATAGAAGCTCTTTAGTTGCTTCTGTTAAAGCCACAAATTCTGATTCCATAGTAGACAAACAGACAGATTTTTGTTTAAAGGCTCTCCACATGATAGGAGCTTTGTCTAACACTAGTAGTTGTCCCCCCATTGATGTCCTGTCATCCCTATTAGCGGCGAAATCCGCGTCGGTGTAAGTTATTAGGTTTATGTGGTTGCAAGGTAACCTCAGTTTATAGTGTTTTGTGCTTTGGACATACCCTAAAAGCTTCAGGAGACCATTCCAGTGAACAATCCCAGGATTGCTCTGGAATTGGCTGAAGATATTTACAGCGTACGAAATATCAGGACGTGTCCTGCTTGTTAAAAAAGAAAGGCAGCCCAAAACACTTCTGTATGGATATTGTAACATTTCCTGGGTTTCTACTTCGGTTTGAGGACATTGTGACTTGGAGTAAACAGTACCTTTAGTTATAGGGAGTGATGTAATGGGAAAGTTGAATTCTTTAAATCTTGTACAAATATCATCAATATATTGCCTTTGATGAATTGAAACCGTGCCATTCTCATCCTCCTCAAATTCAACACCAAGTAGTTTGCGTGTTCTCCCCAGGATTTTTATGTCAAAATGTTTTGTTAAAAGGGTTAAAATTTCATTAATATGTTTCTGATGGTTACTTAATATTACAAAGTCATCCACATATAGTAATAAAACAACATAATTAGAAAACGAATAGACGCAATTACACCACTCTAACTTTTTAAAACCAAGAGAAATTAAAATCTTATGTAATTCATAAAACCATACTCGTCCACTCTGGTGGAGGCCATAAAGGGCCCTCTGGAGTTTGCAGACTAAATGTTCTTTACCTTTTACCTCGAACCCTGATGGTTGTTTCATGTAGATGTTATCAGAAAGAGGGGCATACAGATAGGCACCTTTTACATCACACTGAGTGTGGATCCATCCGAGACATGAGACAAGGGCTGCAAAGAAAAAGCGAATTAGACTGAAATTGACTACGGGCGAAAACGTCTCATCGTACGTTTCACCCCTGACTTGTTTGTAGCCTTGTGCTACAAGTCTCGCTTTATATCTTGCAACCCGTCCCTTGTCGTCTCGTTTGATGGTGAATACCCATCTGCAGCCTAGTGGTTCGGTGTTGGGTGGCAGAGATGTTAATACCCATACTTGTCTTTTATTTATAACATCCATCTCTTCCTTCATTGCCTGTCTCCAGAGTTCCCACTGAGGTGATTTTAATGCCTGCTTATATGTGGTAGGTATGGGGTCTTCTAGTCAGGAACTGGTTTTATGAGTTTCAGAGAAAGAAGTGTGTGGAGGTGTGTAACTAGGACTTGAGCTAGGACTAGGAGTGGACTTTACAATGCCTTCGTACTTATTGCTTCCTTTAAAACTGAACAGTGACGGATTAAATTTGATACCATTAGATTGACAGTAATCTCTTACTTCCTTCAGTGATCTTAGACGTTGTGTCTCACCCAACTCGTAATAGTAGACGTCGGTTCTCGATTTGTCAGGCCTAGTTACAGGCTTACGGAACCAGACAGCTTCCCTGAGAGTTCTAGTAAACTCCTCGCCATCCTCGTCACTGTCACCCTCAAATGGGTGTGAGGAGGCAGAGTCGGAAGATTTAGAGGTACTTGGTCTAATACTTTGAGTGGGTGGTGTTTCTGAAGTAAATCTGTCAGGTTGAAGATCAGTCAAAGGGTCTATTTCAGGTGGTTCGGAACTTAGGATGTAAGAGGGTCCCAGATCGCTTCCGTTGCGCTGTTCCGAAGTTGTAAATGGGTTTGTGCCTATTGAATAGCTTGGACCTTGTTCACTGTGTTTGTGGATACTTCTGGATGCAGATTCGTCACCAAATCTAACATTTATTGTCTCTATTATTTTATTGGTTTCGGGAATCCATACCCTGTAGCCTTTTGTAGACATTGCGTAACCCACTAAAACACCCTTTTTAGCCTTTGGATCGAATTTGGAATTTCTTAGTTGTTTAGGTACCCCCACATATGCCACCGTACCAAAAGGTCGTAAATGTCTTATGGATGGTTTATTACCACAATAATATTCGAAAGGAGTTTTTTTCTGAGTTTTGTGACATATTCGGTTAAGAGTGTATGCGATGTATAAGACAGCTTCTGGCCAGAATTTGAGACTGAGTTTACTTTCATTGAGGATTGAGCGAGCCCCGTCCATTATTGTTTGATTTAAACGTTCTGAAACTCCATTTTGCTCCGGAGAATATACATTGGTAAATTCGTGTTTTATGCCATTGTCCTCAAAGAATTTGGTGAATGCTTCATTATCGAATTCCCGCCCATTGTCGCTACGAACTTCTTTTACTTTGGTGCCCAAAAAAAAACCTTTCTGCTCTTTTTACGTGGTTAGAAAATACCTTAAATACCTGTGTTTTACTGCATAAGGGGTATACTGACACTTTGCGAGAGAAGTCGTCTGTTATAGTTAGGAAATACTTCTCCCCGTTTCGCCCTGTTATTTGTGTCGGACCCCACAGATCAGTGTGTAGCAGTTCTAGAGGTCGTTTAGATCTTATTTGGTTTATTGGGCGGAATGATGTTCGTCTGTGTTTATTAATTTTACATGTTTCACATTCAAAGTCTTTACATTTAATGGGTGGTAAGCCCCTAACGCCATTACATTTTAGAGTATGTTCAATTAATGTGGAACTGATGTGCCCAAGGCGTCTATGCCAGAGTTTAAAATCATCTTTTTGAACGGTTGAGGCTTGAAAACGTACCTTTTTAAGGTTTTGATTACGGTTAATTTTCGGGTCTTTATTTCTATTATTATGGTTAGGATCTGGATAGAGGCAGTAAATGCCATCTTTAAGAAAAGCACGAAAAAGTGTGCCAGAATCCCGATATGCCTTGACCCTTCCCTCACCTCCTTTGAACTTGGCACCCATCTTATCAAGTCTGGGACCTGAAATTAAATTATGTCTTAGACTAGGACAATACATGACGTCGCCGAAGCGAACCATTTCCCCATTTATTTTTAAATCCACTAAACCGGTGCCCTCGATAGGGAAAGTAGCACCGTCAACTGCAACAGCCAATTCCTCATTTTTTAAAGGTTTGAACTTAACATATAAACTTTTATCTTTACAGAAATGGTGGGAGGCACCTGTGTCAAAGACCCAGGCGTCTCCACCACATTTTATGTTACTCAGATTAGATTGTATGAGGTAATTTACCTGGCCTGTTGTCTTACGTTGACGTCGGTTGCGAGGCACATCTTTTCTGGATCTATGACCATCAGACTGAGCATGGACAGGACTGGATACGGAAGAGTCTTTCGATGAATTTCTGGAAAAGGAGGAACCTCTGGACAAAGAAGAATTTCTGGAACTGGAAGAGTCTCTGTACACCACGGAACCGGAATTGGAGGAGTCTCTAGGCATCATGGAACTTCTGGAACTAGAGCTAAAACAGGATTCCTGGCGGGTGACATCAGGCACTCTACACTGGCTCTGTAAATGTCCTCTGCGTCCACATTTGTGACACCGACCTCTGAACTTAGGCTTAAAGGAACACTTCTTTGAGGAACGGGCTCTGGAGAAATGAGACTGCACGGCATCCACTCTGTCGTCCTCTCGTAGTTTGATACGGGACTCCTCTGCGACTAATTCTGTAAGAACACTTTTGAATGTGAACTGTTCGTCTGGCCATCGCAGAATCCCTTGCACCATGTTGTCGAACTTCTTCGGGAGCCATCTAAGCAATTGAAATGTGAGGTAAGTTTCTTTGATTGGCTCATTTATTGCAGCAAGTTGGTCAGCAAGCCTTTGGAGGCGAGCTGCAAACATATCAACGGGCTCTTCAGGTTGTATCTTACAGGAAAGAATTTCGCCAAATAATTGCATATGGCGTGCCCGGTTATCAGGCTGAAAATGCAATTTAAGTTTAGTCCAGGCTTCATGAGGGTCGTCGATATTTTCGATGATTCTCCGGAATTCATTTTCCACATTTAAATATACAATTGATAGTGCAGACCTGACTCTGGATTTATATTCTTTTGTCGCTACAGAGTCATTTTCATCAGGAGCCTTTTCAGTGCCATTTACTATGCTCCACGCATTCTTATCTAATAGTAGATACTTAACGTCAGCTGCCCAAGTTCCATAATTGTGAGAATTCAGTTTTGTTATGCACACCTGTATGTTAGCCATGGCCATGCATTTAAACAGAAGGTGTTACATGAAAAAGGAGGAAATTTTTTTTTTTTTTTTTTTTTAAATAACGTACTTAGTAATCAGATAGTACAAAAATTTCTATTATAAGTGATCCAGAAAAAAACCTTTTTGTATTTCATATCAATAGGAAAAGGGAGAAAAAAAAATCATATAGCCTTCAAAAAATTTTATATTGCGGCCCCCCCCTCTAAAATGACTCGGAGGTCCAATGGCCGCATACTACAAACAACTGTCAAAAAAATTTTTTGAAATGTCACCAATTAGGTTATGGCCGCCGTAAAGGGTTTAAAAGCGTATTCGCTCTGGGCCCATAACCCGTGATCGGTTCTGTAACAAGAACCGTCTAAAACAAAATAAAATTTAGCAGCTTATAACAGTGTAACTACGGTGACCTAAGAGAGTAAGTATTGGTGACATTGTGACAGTGTAATGTAAGACATTAAAGAAACTGTTTTTCAGTAAAATAAGGCTAACGTTTATTAACGAAAAATAAGTGCAAGTTTAAATAAAACATGTATAAGTCCAGGTGAAAAATATAACAGGCATAACGTGAACAGAAACAAGTTCAGTTAAAATTATTCTATGTCATGAAATAATATTCAAGTTTAAATAAAATATGTATAAACTTAGATGAAAATATAACTGGTAAAATGTAAACAGAGAATAAGTTCAAATCTGTATTTAAATTAAAAACATTCTATGTAATGAAATAATATTACTTATTGAATGGCATGGCATGGCATATAACAATACTAGGATAGCAATGAAAACAAAACGGACTCACTTATGGACGGCTTCTATCGACGTACTGAAAGAATTTCCATGATATGGCACACCAACTATTTCGATGGAAAAGTTTAAAAAAAAACGTAGAGTTTTTAACTGAAGCTAATAATATCCACACATAAATATGAAGACTTGATTAAAAACACAAATGGGTTACGACTGCTGGTAAAATGAAACACGGGCGAAGTTGATACACCATTTTTCACAATCAAATGTCCAGCAATGGATTTGACATGACTAAGCAACTAGACGTTAACATTAAAACTTTAAAAACTGGATGAATTAAAAAAAACATTTCTGAAACTATATCATATTGACATTAACGTCAACTATCTTGAAACATAACATCGCTTCAAAATCCCCAGCACAATCTATCTCCGCCGGTTTAAATAGCAGCGGCAATCCGAGACTGGATACGCCCCTCCGAGTTGAGCAAGCGAGTTCCTGACTTGCGATGGAGGAAATGCAAGACAGCCATTTGCGAGTTGCGAACCGCGATGCTTGCGAATTGCGACCGAACGAAACGATAGAACCTGGATGAACGTACCCATCAGCGACGATCGGAAAAGATAAGCGATTGATTTGAACATGTAAACAAAAGATCGGATGATTGAAAATTGCCGGCAAAGAAGAAAAATGGAAGTTGGAACAAAATATAAGATAGTAAGCCATGCCATTTTACAATATTACGATATATATAATTAGAATTATGTATTTTAGAGTGTTAAGGAAGAAAAACGGCTGACAGCCTGCAGTACAAATGTACGAAATGCACAAAACTGAAAACGTAGATAACTTTATCGTGCGCTAAGATACGATTTGTAGAGACCATTATTAATAAAAAAAATATTAAATATATGTTTATTTTATGCTTTACAATATTTTTGGAATTCAAAAATATAAAATAAAATTAAAAAAATTATTTAGAAATTGTTAGAAAATTTTTTTTTTTGAGTCCCTATGTATCATCAAATTTTATCTACAAAAACGTAAATTCAATTTTTTTCGCTGTTCAATCTTTCTTAGTTATCAGTTTTTCAATATAAATCCATAACTGGAATTTTAAAAAAGTACATATATAAACCTTGGAGTCTGAAGAGGTTTATTAAAGAAATTGCATAAATAAACATTGTAGAAAAGATATAACAGATCAGATTTCAAAAAGTACACTTATAGCCGGGATAGTACACCACTTCTTTTTAACTGTTCTGTATATGATCAAAAATTTGTACAAGCTTTACATACTGTGGTAAAATTTATTTTAGCAAGAAAACGCACAATACAGTTGAAAATACATTCAACAATTTCTACCATTAAGATGGAAATGTACTTGAATTCTTTTGTGCAATCTTATATATTACATACAAATATTTATACACTCCACAGATTATGCTGAAATTTAATTTAAGCATCAACATATTTAAAATCACTGAAATAACATAGGAATGATTTTCCATAGGCGACCATGTATCCAAATCTTTGCATAGTCATGTATACGATTTTATAGTATTACTCTGTTATCCCGTCGACCAAAATACTATCGCCAAATTATAAGATTAAATGCCAATAATGAATGATCGTGAATGTCAAATCAATGACATTAAATACGATACACGTGTTTAAAACGTCATTAAGTGATTTTTATTTCGACTTTTTATTTGTATTTTTATTAATATTCTTCTAATTATTTGTTTTTTTTTTATTATTTAAAATAAAAATGATGTCAATATGTATAATTTGGCTATTAGTTTGGCAATTTGTATAGCTTGGCGACATTGGTCGAAGGGATAACAGAGTAGTACCTAATATCCTTATGAGTAAAAATGCGATGTTTTAAATAGTGACGTCATTTTCTCTTCAAATGATTTTTAAAAGTTACTTACTGTTATTAGTAATATGAAAAAGGCATCCGTAATATAATATTGTAATTCCCATTTATCTGATTCTGAATGACATCATTTTCCTCATTTGAAATTTTTCTTATTTTGCTTTGGACATTAATTTTTATCATAAATTATTTTCTGTTATTTTATTTACATTATTAATGTTATTTCTCAGTAAATATATTTTTTTTTTACCTCAATTAGTGCAAAATTATATTTCATTTGGAATCATTTTGGAAAATAAATTTTTATTATCGAGAGAAATGCTAAACTGAGTTGCCACCATTTGGAACAAATATCGTAAAAAGCATTTAAAATTAAAAATAAAATATAAAAATGGAAATAAATTAAAAAATAACTAAAATGGGCACAACTACAAATAAATAGCTTTCATTTAAAAAAATAATTATCAAAATCGGTTGAGTAGAAAATTCAGGACTGATGACACGACATTTTTTAGCTTGTCTAAAAGAAATAGCCATCGGAGGCTAAAAAAAAAAAAAAAAAAAAAAAAAAAAAAAAGACCACATCCCAGATTTTGAAAATACTAAAATAATTAAATATAAATGCTATAATTTTAAAAGTAGAATTTTTATATAAATTTGGTTTACAAGATTATTAACAATGAAGCACAAACAATCTTCCAAGAATAGTATGTCCTACTATGATGTATAACTCCTTGATGATTTTTTGAGTTTTAAATGACATATCTTTGAAGATGAACATGTGTACAACAACAACATACAACTTTTATTATATTTGCATTAATGAGGAGCTTGAAACATCTACTATAATTAATTTTTCTATGTGATATTAATAAGGTTAGTCTTATTAAATGTCATTTAAATATTAGCAGAACACCTTAATTTCACTTAGGTGTCCTTTTAAGCAAATATGCTTTTGTAGGTACAGTGGTTTTCAAAGTATGGGTCTCAACGCAGTGGACCGATCAAGATTCGTCAAAAAATATATAACGTTTGTTTTCTCTGTTTAAAAAAGTAACAATTTTAACAGCAAATAATATTTCAAGGAAAAATCCTTAATTTTCATCTTGATAAATATACCAGTGGAATATCCACACAATTCTAAATCAACTTAGAATTCCTTGATGTGGTTCTATATATATGTAATGTCTGAATATGCTTTTTGTACTTTGCTGTTTTTGAAAAAAAAAAAAACAAAAAAAAAAAAAAAAAAAACAAGATGAATGTAGATTCTACCATTGCAGAATTCAGTTTCGCCTCCGATTAGAAAAAAAAAAAATCGATAGAAGTTTTTTAGAAGGGCGACCCCGTTTAGATTGCAATGAACTAACTTCATTTTTCTTGTGTTTATCACTATAATAGCAAACAGAACGGCGTGAAATACCCAATTGAATAGCAATTTCTCTCTGAGACATTGGAATTGCGGAATAATAAAGAGATACAATTTGACGTGCTACTTCTTCATTGACTAGATTCATCAAAAACGGATTTTTTCTTTAGTTTAAACGCTTTTCTATAGACTGTGAGTAAAAGGAAATGCAATTTAACAATAAAACGAGTAGAATCCCGTCGAATCGACGAGTGAAATGATTAAAAGACCCGATCGATTTGGTTTAAAAAAACAAACAAAAGTAATTACATTATTGAATCAATATATAATAAATATATTTAAAAACTAACTATCAAATTTGCCAGTTAGAATTTTGCATGAAAATATTCGAACATCTTCAGTTAAAATTGTAATCTGAGTGCCGGCGAAATCAAGAAATTTTATTTTTCATTTTTATTGTGACATTATTTTCTTTAACTGAAGTCATCTGAAAGTAAAATCTCAATCTCAGTGTCCATAATGAAAAGAAATATTGAAATGTAATATCGGGTACTACTAGATTATCCCGTCGACCAAAAAATTATCGCCAAACTATAAGGTTAAATGCCAATAATGGATGATCGTGAATGTCACATTCAATGATATTAAATACGATTCATGTGTTTAAAATGCCATCAAGTGATTTTTATTTCGACTTTTTATTAATATTTTTATTAATATTCTACTAATTATTTGTTTTTTCGTTATTTAAAATAAAAATTATGTCAATATGTATAATTTGGCTATTAGTTTGGCGATTTGTATAGTTTGGCGAAATTGGTCGACGGGATAACAGAGTAGTACCTACTATCCTTATGAGTAAAAATGCGATGTTTTAAATAGTGACGTCATTTTCTCTTCAAATGTTTTTTTAAAGTTACTTACTGTTATTAGTAATATGAAAGAGGCATCCGTAATATAATATTGTAATTCCCATTTATCTGATTCTGAATGACATCATTTTCCTCATTTGAAATTTTTCTTATTTTGCTTTAGACATTAATTTTTATCATAAATTATTTTCTGTTATTTTATTTACATTATTAATATTATTTCTCAGTAAATATATTTTTTTTACCTCAATTAGTGCAAAATTATATTTCATTTGGAATCATTTTGGAAAATAAATTTTTATTATCGAGAGAAATGCTAAACTGAGTTGCCACCATTTTGAACAAATATCGTAAAAAGCATTTAAAATTAAAAATAAAATATAAAAATGGAAATAAATTAAAAAATAACTAAAATGGGCACAACTACAAATAAATAGCTTTCATTTAAAAAAATAATTATCAAAATCGGTTGAGTAGAAAATTCAGGACTGATGACACGACATTTTTTAGCTTGTCCTCATTTGAAAGTACTTAGTACTGTATGTATTTAGTAAGTAAGAATAGGACTAAGCCTATTTAATATCAGTAACCTCGATTATCCGGAGCTATTTTTTCTGACGCGCTTTTGTCGTGAGCCACGTATTACTTAAAAATGGCCTGCAGTACAAATGTACGAAATGCACAAAACTGAAAACGTAGATAACTTTATCGTGCGCTAAGATACGATTTGTAGAGACCATTATTAATAAAAAAAAATATTAAATATATGTTTATTTTATGCTTTACAATATTTTTGGAATTCAAAAATGTAAAATAAAATTAAAAAAATTATTTAGAAATTGTTAGAAAATGTATTTTTTTGAGTCCCTATGTATCATCAAATTTTATCTACAAAAACGTAAATTCAATTTTTTTCGCTGTTCAATCTTTCTTAGTTATCAGTTTTTCAATATAAATCCATAACTGGAATTTTAAAAAAGTACATATATAAACCTTGGAGTCTGAAGAGGTTTATTAAAGAAATTGCATAAATAAACATTGTAGAAAAGATATAACAGATCAGATTTCAAAAAGTACACTTATAGCCGGGATAGTACACCACTTCTTTTTAACTGTTCTGTATATGATCAAAAATTTGTACAAGCTTTACATACTGTGGTAAAATTTATTTTAGCAAGAAAACGCACAATACAGTTGAAAATACATTCAACAATTTCTACCATTAAGATGGAAATGTACTTGAATTCTTTTGTGCAACCTTATATATTACATACAAATATTTATACACTCCACAGATTATGCTGAAATTTAATTTAAGCATCAACATATTTAAAATCACAGAAATAACATAGGAATGATTTTCCATAGGCGACCATGTATCCAAATCTTTGCATAGTCATGTATACGATTTTATAGTATTACTCTGTTATCCCGTCGACCAAAATACTATCGCCAAATTATAAGATTAAATGCCAATAATGAATGATCGTGAATGTCAAATCAATGACATTAAATACGATACACGTGTTTAAAACGTCATTAAGTGATTTTTATTTCGACTTTTTATTTGTATTTTTATTAATATTCTTCTAATTATTTGTTTTTTTTTTTATTATTTAAAATAAAAATGATGTCAATATGTATAATTTGGCTATTAGTTTGGCAATTTGTATAGCTTGGCGACATTGGTCGAAGGGATAACAGAGTAGTACCTAATATCCTTATGAGTAAAAATGCGATGTTTTAAATAGTGACGTCATTTTCTCTTCAAATGTTTTTTAAAAGTTACTTACTGTTATTAGTAATATGAAAAAGGCATCCGTAATATAATATTGTAATTCCCATTTATCTGATTCTGAATGACATCATTTTCCTCATTTGAAATTTTTCTTATTTTGCTTTAGACTTTAATTTTTATCATAAATTATTTTCTGTTATTTTATTTACATTATTAATGTTATTTCTCAGTAAATATATTTTTTTTTACCTCAATTAGTGCAAAATTATATTTCATTTGGAATCATTTTGGAAAATAAATTTTTATTATCGAGAGAAATGCTAAACTGAGTTGCCACCATTTGGAACAAATATCGTAAAAAGCATTTAAAATTAAAAATAAAATATAAAAATGGAAATAAATAAAAAAATAACTAAAATGGGCACAACTACAAATAAATAGCTTTCATTTAAAAAAATAATTATCAAAATCGGTTGAGTAGAAAATTCAGGACTGATGACACGACATTTTTTAGCTTGTCTGAAAGAAATAGCCATCGGAGGCTGCTAAAAAAAAAAAAAAAAAAAAAAAAAAAAAAGACCACATCCCAGATTTTGAAAATACTAAAATAATTAAATATAAATGCTATAATTTTAAAAGTAGAATTTTTATATAAATTTGGTTTACAAGATTATTAACAATGAAGCACAAACAATCTTCCAAGAATAGTATGTCCTACTATGATGTATAACTCCTTGATGATTTTTTGAGTTTTAAATGACATATCTTTGAAGATGAACATGTGTACAACAACAACATACAACTTTTATTATATTTGCATTAATGAGGAGCTTGAAACATCTACTATAATTAATTTTTCTATGTGATATTAATAAGGTTAGTCTTATTAAATGTCATTTAAATATTAGCAGAACACCTTAATTTCACTTAGGTGTCCTTTTAAGCAAATATGCTTTTGTAGGTACAGTGGTTTTCAAAGTATGGGTCTCAACGCAGTGGACCGATCAAGATTCGTCAAAAAATATATAACGTTTGTTTTCTCTGTTTAAAAAAGTAACAATTTTAACAGCAAATAATATTTCAAGGAAAAATCCTTAATTTTCATCTTGATAAATATACCAGTGGAATATCCACACAATTCTAAATCAACTTAGAATTCCTTGATGTGGTTCTATATATATGTAATGTCTGAATATGCTTTTTGTACTTTGCTGTTTTTGAAAAAAAAAAAAAAAAAAAAAAAAAAAAAAAAAAAAAAAAAACAAGATGAATGTAGATTCTACCATTGCAGAATTCAGTTTCGCCTCCGATTAGAAAAAAAAAAATCGATAGAAGTTTTTTAGAAGGGCGACCCCGTTTAGATTGCAATGAACTAACTTCATTTTTCTTGTGTTTATCACTATAATAGCAAACAGAACGGCGTGAAATACCCAATTGAATAGCAATTTCTCTCTGAGACATTGGAATTGCGGAATAATAAAGAGATACAATTTGACGTGCTACTTCTTCATTGACTAGATTCATCAAAAACGGATTTTTTCTTTAGTTTAAACGCTTTTCTATAGACTGTGAGTAAAAGGAAATGCAATTTAACAATAAAACGAGTAGAATCCCGTCGAATCGACGAGTGAAATGATTAAAAGACCCGATCGATTTGGTTTAAAAAACAAACAAAAGTAATTACATTATTGAATCAATATATAATAAATATATTTAAAAACTAACTATCAAATTTGCCAGTTAGAATTTTGCATGAAAATATTCGAACATCTTCAGTTAAAATTGTAATCTGAGTGCCGGCGAAATCAAGAAATTTTATTTTTCATTTTTATTGTGACATTATTTTCTTTAACTGAAGTCATCTGAAAGTAAAATCTCAATCTCAGTGTCCATAATGAAAAGAAATATTGAAATGTAATATCGGGTACTACTAGATTATCCCGTCGACCAAAAAATTATCGCCAAACTATAAGGTTAAATGCCAATAATGGATGATCGTGAATGTCACATTCAATGATATTAAATACGATTCATGTGTTTAAAATGCCATCAAGTGATTTTTATTTCGACTTTTTATTAATATTTTTATTAATATTCTACTAATTATTTGTTTTTTCGTTATTTAAAATAAAAATTATGTCAATATGTATAATTTGGCTATTAGTTTGGCGATTTGTATAGTTTGGCGAAATTGGTCGACGGGATAACAGAGTAGTACCTACTATCCTTATGAGTAAAAATGCGATGTTTTAAATAGTGACGTCATTTTCTCTTCAAATGTTTTTTTAAAGTTACTTACTGTTATTAGTAATATGAAAGAGGCATCCGTAATATAATATTGTAATTCCCATTTATCTGATTCTGAATGACATCATTTTCCTCATTTGAAATTTTTCTTATTTTGCTTTAGACATTAATTTTTATCATAAATTATTTTCTGTTATTTTATTTACATTATTAATATTATTTCTCAGTAAATATATTTTTTTTACCTCAATTAGTGCAAAATTATATTTCATTTGGAATCATTTTGGAAAATAAATTTTTATTATCGAGAGAAATGCTAAACTGAGTTGCCACCATTTTGAACAAATATCGTAAAAAGCATTTAAAATTAAAAATAAAATATAAAAATGGAAATAAATTAAAAAATAACTAAAATGGGCACAACTACAAATAAATAGCTTTCATTTAAAAAAATAATTATCAAAATCGGTTGAGTAGAAAATTCAGGACTGATGACACGACATTTTTTAGCTTGTCCTCATTTGAAAGTACTTAGTACTGTATGTATTTAGTAAGTAAGAATAGGACTAAGCCTATTTAATATCAGTAACCTCGATTATCCGGAGCTATTTTTTCTGACGCGCTTTTGTCGTGAGCTACGTATTACTTAAAAATGGCCTGCAGTACAAATGTACGAAATGCACAAAACTGAAAACGTAGATAACTTTATCGTGCGCTAAGATACGATTTGTAGAGACCATTATTAATAAAAAAAAATATTAAATATATGTTTATTTTATGCTTTACAATATTTTTGGAATTCAAAAATGTAAAATAAAATTAAAAAAATTATTTAGAAATTGTTAGAAAATGTATTTTTTTGAGTCCCTATGTATCATCAAATTTTATCTACAAAAACGTAAATTCAATTTTTTTCGCTGTTCAATCTTTCTTAGTTATCAGTTTTTCAATATAAATCCATAACTGGAATTTTAAAAAAGTACATATATAAACCTTGGAGTCTGAAGAGGTTTATTAAAGAAATTGCATAAATAAACATTGTAGAAAAGATATAACAGATCAGATTTCAAAAAGTACACTTATAGCCGGGATAGTACACCACTTCTTTTTAACTGTTCTGTATATGATCAAAAATTTGTACAAGCTTTACATACTGTGGTAAAATTTATTTTAGCAAGAAAACGCACAATACAGTTGAAAATACATTCAACAATTTCTACCATTAAGATGGAAATGTACTTGAATTCTTTTGTGCAACCTTATATATTACATACAAATATTTATACACTCCACAGATTATGCTGAAATTTAATTTAAGCATCAACATATTTAAAATCACAGAAATAACATAGGAATGATTTTCCATAGGCGACCATGTATCCAAATCTTTGCATAGTCATGTATACGATTTTATAGTATTACTCTGTTATCCCGTCGACCAAAATACTATCGCCAAATTATAAGATTAAATGCCAATAATGAATGATCGTGAATGTCAAATCAATGACATTAAATACGATACACGTGTTTAAAACGTCATTAAGTGATTTTTATTTCGACTTTTTATTTGTATTTTTATTAATATTCTTCTAATTATTTGTTTTTTTTTTATTATTTAAAATAAAAATGATGTCAATATGTATAATTTGGCTATTAGTTTGGCAATTTGTATAGCTTGGCGACATTGGTCGAAGGGATAACAGAGTAGTACCTAATATCCTTATGAGTAAAAATGCGATGTTTTAAATAGTGACGTCATTTTCTCTTCAAATGTTTTTTAAAAGTTACTTACTGTTATTAGTAATATGAAAAAGGCATCCGTAATATAATATTGTAATTCCCATTTATCTGATTCTGAATGACATCATTTTCCTCATTTGAAATTTTTCTTATTTTGCTTTGGACATTAATTTTTATCATAAATTATTTTCTGTTATTTTATTTACATTATTAATGTTATTTCTCAGTAAATATATTTTTTTTTTACCTCAATTAGTGCAAAATTATATTTCATTTGGAATCATTTTGGAAAATAAATTTTTATTATCGAGAGAAATGCTAAACTGAGTTGCCACCATTTGGAACAAATATCGTAAAAAGCATTTAAAATTAAAAATAAAATATAAAAATGGAAATAAATTAAAAAATAACTAAAATGGGCACAACTACAAATAAATAGCTTTCATTTAAAAAAATAATTATCAAAATCGGTTGAGTAGAAAATTCAGGACTGATGACACGACATTTTTTAGCTTGTCTGAAAGAAATAGCCATCGGAGGCTGCTAAAAAAAAAAAAAAAAAAAAAAAAAAAAAAAAAGACCACATCCCAGATTTTGAAAATACTAAAATAATTAAATATAAATGCTATAATTTTAAAAGTAGAATTTTTATATAAATTTGGTTTACAAGATTATTAACAATGAAGCACAAACAATCTTCCAAGAATAGTATGTCCTACTATGATGTATAACTCCTTGATGATTTTTTGAGTTTTAAATGACATATCTTTGAAGATGAACATGTGTACAACAACAACATACAACTTTTATTATATTTGCATTAATGAGGAGCTTGAAACATCTACTATAATTAATTTTTCTATGTGATATTAATAAGGTTAGTCTTATTAAATGTCATTTAAATATTAGCAGAACACCTTAATTTCACTTAGGTGTCCTTTTAAGCAAATATGCTTTTGTAGGTACAGTGGTTTTCAAAGTATGGGTCTCAACGCAGTGGACCGATCAAGATTCGTCAAAAAATATATAACGTTTGTTTTCTCTGTTTAAAAAAGTAACAATTTTAACAGCAAATAATATTTCAAGGAAAAATCCTTAATTTTCATCTTGATAAATATACCAGTGGAATATCCACACAATTCTAAATCAACTTAGAATTCCTTGATGTGGTTCTATATATATGTAATGTCTGAATATGCTTTTTGTACTTTGCTGTTTTTGAAAAAAAAAAAAAAAAAGTTCAGAAACAAACTGCATATAAAAGAGGAAGGAAGGGAAAGGAAATATGAACCATAAATCTAAGCTGTAAGTCTGATGGAATGTTTTCCTACGAACGGCCAAAACCCAATTGATAGTCTGTCCTTGTGAAAGCACTTATACAATAAAAGGAAAATAAATATTCCTTTTTTTTCTTGGTAGTACAAGTTTAAATATATACTTTAGTCACACATACACACATTTAAAAACACACAAAAATAAATGAATAAATAAAATACAATAAAATAAAACTAAGATTATCAACATAGCTGCTTGGTTCAAAACACAACAAATTGTAATAAATACTAATTAATAGCAACAAATGCACAGTTAGAGCAATAACCAATATGAAAAATTAACAATAATAATAATAATAATAATAATAAATAGTGACTGTGTCTAAAAACTTTTACAATGGAAGCAAAGATGATGACAGAAAATCATAAGTCATCGTATGAAGAAATGTGCGAGAGGTATTAGAAACTTCATTTTAAAGTAACTTAACATTAAAATGAACCAATTTTAATCCTAATATAAGCCCTTCATTGGTAAACACCAGTGTCAGAAATTTCACTGGCTAAAATATTTTCTTTTGATAATAATTAAATTTATTTGAATTTACTAGCCACCCTTGACGACTAATTTGGTCTCCCTTTTTAAATGTATACTAAGCATTTAATCATATTGCTTTTATTCATAATTTATTTTAATTGCTCAATTTTTTGCCAAATTAGAAGATTCTGCTAGAAAAATAGACACAGATGTTATACACACCAAATTGGTGCAATTGCAACAAAATGGCAACTATATGTGCCTCACATGGTAACCCAGCTATTGTAATTTATCTATATTAATAAAATAACAAATCGCTCTGTCTGTCTGCGTGTGTGTGTGTGTGTGTGTGTCTGCGATGGCTAGCCAAATCTATGGGACGTACGAAGCTCAAAATTTTTATGAGAATAGCCCAATATCTCTCCTGATGCACCTGAAGCTCAGAATTTCAAAATTCTATTTATTAACGGAGTAATTAATTAAATTCCAAAACTCACTCTCATAAAAATACGCCTTTTTTTCGCTTTTTTCTCTTTCATTTTCTTATGGTTGGTTGGTTTCATAAAATTTTCGCAGAAATAATAAAAAAAGCTGGGACAGACCTTTAAAATTCATAGATTGGCAAACTGTCAGTTTAAATGAGGATTTTTTTTTTTTTATCACAGCGGCTGTACACCATGGAGGAAAAAGATAGGTGGAGGCGAAGTAAACCGAAAAAAAGGTTTGCAATATGAAACCATTTATCGCTGAAATTTTAATGAATCAAACAAAAGCACGAGGAAGTAATTTTGTATTAATAAGACGAATTGAAAGAAATGAATTACAGCTGAAGCATATTTTACGAAGAAATAGTAATATTTTGAAATGTTCTTTTCTTTTATATTATTTATTAAAATAAAAAATTGCTTTTAAAATAATTGAAATTGGAAAATTAGAAATAATTAAATATTAAAATAAAATTAAATAAAATATTGAAAACATTTGATTTGAACTAAAAATTATATTACTAAAAGTTTTCTTTTTTTTTCAGAACTTTTTGATATTTTATTACGTAGATGAAAAATGTTTATGATTTAACAGCATATTAATACTTCCAAATAAATATATAAAATATATTAATGAAAACATTCTTTTAAAATCATGCACGAAAACTTAAATAACAAATATTAATCTGAAATCTAGATTTCAGAGTGCAGACGATTTGAAGACATTAACGAAAGAATTTTAACTTTTCAAGCAAAATCTTAAATGATGCTTCTATATTCATATTTTAAAGTCATATGGTAAAAATAATCAAATAATTCTTGCCTTCACTGTAAAAAATATGACTATTTTGCTGCATCGTCACTTCCCCACTTTTATAGAATATCACTCTTTTGGCCAATGAGAATGCTCCATGATAGCTTGAAGTAGTCCTTTTCTATAAAAGCAGTGGAGTGACGATACAGCAAAATAGTCATATTTTTTACAGTGTATGATTGATCTATGTGTATCTTTTATGCATTACGATCGACAGCCAATAATGGCACAAAATGTTATTTTTTAAACGAAATTTTAGCCATCTATTCAATAACAGTTTTAAAGATAAAAAGTAAAACAAAGAAATACGGGTTTAAACCAGTTTGAATTGATCGGAGTGTCAAAGCACATGGTTTTGTTGGTGCTTATTTGGACTTAATGTAGAGTTACATTTTCCGCATCACCCCAAGACATTATACTGCCACTCTATTAATTTCTTTTTACTGAATGGTTGTACGCAGAATTTTTATCATTTTGAACATTAGAATGTATGAGTCATTGGCTGTGTTGCAGTAAAAAAAGATCCACAACACTTTTCCAGGAGTGTATTTTTTTAATCATTCATTAAATTTAAATATGTCCTATTCCATTTAAAATTGTAATATGGCTTTAATTTATTTTTAAAACAAAAATAAAATAGCTCTTTGGTGTACAATTGCTTGAATCCGTAAACGATTCATACACCATAATAAATTATCAAATAGCAAATTATTTATCAGAAATAGCCATAAAAAGAATAGTAGCAAAACTGATTATAACCTTAATGTTCAGAGTAATTTAAACAAAACCCGATTCCAACCAGAAAAAAAACAGACCACACTCCGATCCTTGATAGACAAAATTTCCGTGAGTATAAACCCGACCCGAACCTAAAAATTCTGTTTGAAAAAAACTATGGGTTTGATAACTGACCCGAACCAAATCTGAATCCCGCAAAACTGTTCAAATGAAGCATAACCCGATCCAAACAAGGAAAAATAATTTTCGTGGGCTTAAAACCTGAACCGAACCTAAATATTTTCTTTTAAAAAAACCCGAAATATGACCCGAACGAAATCTGAAGTGAACGGTATCTGATAAAAATATTCCATAGAACTATAACCCGATCCCAGCAAGACAAAATACTTTCCGTGATCATAACCTAAAAAAATTCCATTTAAAAAAACCTGAACTTTGACCCAAACCACATCTAAATCTGACCAAAGTATTCGAAAGAACCATAACTGGATTCGAGTAAGACAAAATAATTTCCGTGGACATCATCCCGATACGAGCCTAAAACTTCCATTCGAAAAAATACCTGAAATTTGAATCGAACCAAATCTGAATCTGACAAAACTATATCAAAGAAACGCAACCGGGTCCAAACAAAATATTTCCATGGCCATGAACCCAATTCGAACCCAAAAAATTTCCTGTGAAAAAATTCCGAAATCTGAACTTGGCAAAAATATTCCAGTGAAGCATGTCCTTATTCGAATAAGACAGAATTATTTCCGTGAATACGCAAGAAAACCCGAACCCAACCGTTATATTTGAAGAAAAACCCGAAATCTGAATTAAACCACATCTGAACCCGACAAAAATATTCCAAAGAACTATAACCCAATCCAAGCAAGACGAGATAATTTCCATGGACATAAACCCGACTCGAACCTAAAAAATTCGATTTGAAAAAAACCTGAAATTTGACCCAAACCACATCTGAATCCGACCAAAATATTCGAAAGAATCACAACTGGATTCGAATATGACAAAATAATTTCCGTGAACATGAACGAAATCCGAACCTGAAAATTCTATTTGAAAAAATACCTGAAATTTGAATCGAACCAAATCTGAATCTGATAAAAAATATTCCAAAGAACCGTAACCGGATCCGAATAAGATAAAAAATTTCCATGCATAGGAACCGAATCTGAACCTTAAAATTTCTTTTAAAAAAATCACGAAATCTGAATTGAATCAAATCTGAACAACAAAAAAAATATTCCAGCGAAGCATATTCTTATTCGAATAAGGCAGAATAATTTCCGTGAACACGCAAGAAAACCCGAACTCGAAAATTCCATTTGAAGAAAAAGCCGAAACCTGAATTGAACCAAATCTGTTCCCGACAAAAATATTCCACAGAACCATAACTGGATCCGAGCAATGCAAAATAATTTTCATGGACAAGACTCCGACCCGAACATTAAAATTCGATTTTAAAAAATACCTAAAAACTGAATCGAACGATATCTGAACTCGACGAAAATATTCTAATGAATCATAACCAGATCCGAACAAGACAAAATAATTTCCATTGACATGAACCCAAATATATGGTTAGGTAACATTTAGGTTGCAATTACATTACGGTAAGTCTTTGATTACATTTAATTTCCCGTTAGGTTATAGTTAGGTCACAGTTAAGTTAAAGTTACGATAAAGTAAATTTGCATTTATATTTTCGTTAGAATAAGGATATGTTACAATAAAGTGAAGGCTAGGTTACATTTATTTAATTTACAGTAGGGTACTGTTAAGGCGCAGTTAGGTTACAGGCAGGTTATGGTTACGGTACAAAAGTTTACGGTTAGGAATTTATCCACATAGTGAACATTACGCATGATTTGATTAAAAATAACACTTACTTTTGAAAATGGCTCTGAAATTATAAATACTCTATACTAACCTTTTAGCTACCATCGAGTATCGATTTCATTCATGGTATAGTCGGAATTAAGAGTGATATAATTAGTTTGAAATTCAAAATATTTCACTTGGGATTTCTATGTAAAAATATAATTAGTTACGTGACTTATCAGTGATTTTTACGGGTAAATACCAACACTTTAACAGGAAAATCACCCAATCATTGGATACATATTCCCTCCCGCGTTTCTCATTGCTTATTTTGAGTGTTTTTAGAGCTTAATATTGGTTGTTGTTTTTTAAACCGATTTTTCACACAGTCAGGGGCCATGTATTTCTGACAATGAATTTCTGCATCTTTCGAGTTAATGATAAAATCATACAAATTTCAAGTTCGTTTAATATTGTTAATACGGACCCGGGCAACGCCGGGCGGGTTAGCTAGTTTATTAATAAACTGTTTGTTTTCTTTTATTTTCTTTATTTAAATGATATAAATTGTTTTATTCTAACATTATTAACTAAACTTTTTAAAAATTATTATTTCCTTTTTAAAATAATATAAATTAGTTAAGAAATATGTATGTAACTGGTATTTGAAAACGAAGTTTTCGCCAAATTGTCATCAGAAAAATAATGCACCAATGTGGTACATATATGACATCTGTGCTGGTAAATCAAGAACTCAGTATTTTGATGCTAGCCCAGAACAGATAAATTGCCAAATATTGTTTCTGTGGCATTTTTTCATATTTCATTAATTATTTAAAATATAATAATATAATCTTTTCACTCATTTCATTCATAACTTTAATTTGAAATTAAAAGTCTAAAATTCATGACTTTTATTTATTTATTTTTTTTAAGTAAAAAGAATAGAATAAAAATTAAAATAATGATATTTTGAAGCTCCATAATTGAAGAGAAGGAACAAAACATAAATAAATCCAATTTACTACAGCCTAAATCTTACTAAAGGACTCTTGCACAGTAACCCATAAGATGTGTTTTATTTGGATATTGCCATTAAACAATTAACAAATAATCATGATTTTTGTGCCACATACGTTAGGATAATACATATATAGATCTTTGTAGTTTGTGTGTTGTTTTATTAATTATACCATTTTCACAGATGTGGATTATTATTTCTTGATTTTGTCGAAAGCGTATTCTCCGTACACTATTTAAAATTTCCCTTTTTCTTAGGATAAGATGGCCGATAGCATAAACAGGTAATACAACAATTTCGGTATGATATACACCCTTTGTTACGACTTCATTCCTCGGGGAAAGAAATGATCCCTATGGGGATTTTGTCGTGACGTCATCCCCGTCCCGAGGGAAAAATCATGAAGAATTCTTGTAATCGTTTGTCATCGAGTCTTTCGAATAATAATATTTGTGTTCGTCTCATAAAATCATCCAGTTTTTTAAACACACAGTTTATTCTTCACAAAACATATAAACATACACTGTACTTCACAAAACATATATTAAATAATAGTTTTCTCGGCTTTTTCGCCGGATCAAAACAACTTCCATCCAAGCGGGATTCAAAAAATTCTAAACTATGTTTTCCCTCGGGACGGAATGACGTCACGACAAAATCCCCATAGGGATTATTTCTTTCCCCAAAGATTGAAGTCGTAACATCCTCCCGCCCCGATGAATACATTCATCAAATTCGGTAGTTTAATCATTATGAAATATGTATAAAATATCACTAATCATTTACTAATACTTATGAATACAATACAATTACTATAAATCACAGTACATTACAGTTGAATTATATAGAATTAAGCAACAACAATACTAAATTAATACTAATAATGCTAACATAATGGCAAAATAAAATAAAGACAAAAATATATAAACAAAAACCGAACCAAACCAAGTTTTATAGGTTAGTCGAGTTCCATAGGGTAAACCATCTGGACCGCGCGTTTGAGAATTCCTGTGGCAGTCTTCAGAGTTAAGCTTCTTACTTTTCCATCGCGGCCCTGATGAACTTCTAAGACTTTTCCGATTTTCCACATTTGTCTTGGCAACTTGTCCTCACCTATTAAAACTATGTCATCTACATTAAAACATTTTACAGCATTTACAGGTTTAGAAAAACGTACACTTTTAAGTTGGAGGAGATATTCTCCCTTCCACCTATTCCAAAATTTATTTAACAAAGTTTCGCGATACAAATATCTTTTAAGGAGTAATTTTTTATTACTTTTCATATTTTTATCATCTTTGACAGCCATGGGGGGTAATGTAGTCAACCTCTTTCCTGTAAGGAAATTGGCCGGAGTGAGAGGGAATGGCTCATCCAGTTCATTATAAACATAAGTTAGGGGTCGCGAATTTATTATTGCCTCTATTTCAATAAGAACTGTTTCGAGTTCTTCCCGAGTAACTAGTGCCCGTCCCAATACCTTTCTTAAAGCACTCTTGGTGATTCGAACCATTCTCTTCCAATATCCACCCCACCATGCTGCACGTTCCACTATAAATTTCCAGGTTATGCCTTTTTTACTAAAATAATTTTGTACAAGTTCAGAAGTTAAATTCGAGTACAATTTCTGAATTTCACGATCAGCATTTTTAAAAGATTTGGCATTATCAGAATAAACAGTATTACAAAGTCCTCTTCTTGATATAAATCGTCGAAAAGCTAATAAAAAGTATTCAGTACTTAAGTTGGACACAATTTCTAGATGGATGGCACGAGTCACAGCACAAGTAAATAAGGCAATGTACAGTTTATTCATATCTTTAGTATATAATGGTCCAGCGAAGTCCGTACCAACGATCTCAAAAGCACTTTCAGCATAAAGTCTGTCCGCAGGCAATGGAGCTACAGTTTGATTACCTGGTTTTACCTTGTAGCGTCTACAGATGAAGCACTTATTGAGGCACGATTTAACTGTCTGTCTGCCCTTCAGAATCCAGAATTTTTCACGAAGTTGGGTAAGTGTATCTGATACACCAGCGTGGCACAAGTTCTGATGCTCCCTCATTATTAGTAGCTCAGTGAATTTTGAGTTCCCTGGAATTATTATAGGATGTCGTTCTGAAAATTGGAAATTAGAATGTTGGAGACGTCCACCAAGAACTATAAGCTTATCAGGGGTCATACTGGGATTTAGACTATAAAGTCTTGAATCGTTGCTGATTGGTGAATTGTTCAACAGTTGCAAATATTCCCTTTCAAATTCAGTTTTTTGAATGAAGTGAATCCAATAATTTAGAGCATCGGCCAATTCTTCTGCAGATATGGGAGCTGTCCTTTTCTCAGATTTATACTTACAGTTTCTAATAAAACGAATAATATAAGCAGTGACCCTCAGCATTTTATTAAGGCTACTATACTTGTTAATATCCAACAAGGGATCTCTAGGTTCCTGCGAAATTTGAAGGAGAACTTTAACATCCTTCATTTCTCTTTTAAGTTCCATTATTTCATCATCAGATTTAACTCGTATTTCATCAGAGGGCAATTCGTCCATTTGCAACCAAGCTAGACCTGAAAGCCAGACTTCGTCCTTTACGAGAGTGAAGGAGTGCATACCGCGAGTTAGTTTGTCAGCCGGATTTTCCTTCCCACTGCAATAACGCCATTTGGAAGGGTTAGTTTTTTCTTTGATTTCAACTACTCTATTTCTCACAAACTGTTTTAAGTTTTCAGAAGCACCTCGTATCCAATGCAGACAAATTTGGGAGTCACACCACAAATATATATCGTTCTCCTTAATAACTGGAAAAATATTCCTCAGATAAGATGCTAGTCTGGCCGACATTAAAGCACCTAATAATTCAAGCCTGGGTAAAGTTATTGGTTTCAGGGGAGCAACACGTGATTTAGCTATCACAAATTTTGTCGAAATTTTGGTAGGATATTTTATTCTAAAATATGCAACTGCACCATAAGCCTTTGGGCTCGCATCAGAAAATAAGTGCAGTTCCAAGTTTTCAAATTTAGAGTCATCGAAATATTGTCGAGGAATAGTCATGGCTTGGGTTTTCATGACTTCATCAAGCCACTCCTGGAATATAAGGTGAAATTCGTGTTTCAGAGGTTCATCCCAGGGAATTCCAATTTCCCAAAGTTGTTGCATAAGCAACTTTATACGAATTGTAAAAGGGGCAAGAATGCCCAAAGGATCAAATAACATACCGCAGGCCTTTAGAACAGTTCTTTTAGTTGAAGGGTTGGCACTTATGGCTTTAAAATGCTCCGTGGCAACAGTTATGTTATCGTTCACATTATCCCAAACGATTCCTAACACTTTAATTGGGATTCCTAGTACTTCAGGTGCTTGTTTGCAGTCAATATTTTCTTTTAACCACATATTTCGTAAAATGGGAGAATTAGTTACCCATTTTCTTAAATTCATAGAAGCTTGATTCATAATGTAAATAGCGTCTTTAGAAATAGAGAAAGCATCTTTAATTGTTTCGCAGCCACTTATAAAATCGTCCACATATAACTCATTCAGTAATTCAGTAACATCTTTGAACTTATTTTTAAATTTAGAAAGATGTAATCTGATAGTTGCAGCTAATATAAATGGGCTGCATTTTACTCCGAAGGGAGCTCGAGTGAACTGCAGGACTCTGATATCATTGCGACCCAAACCTAAATTTAAGTAACTGAATCGACGAATCATAATTCTCGTTAGTTAAAGCAAATCCTGAAACTGCGGATAAAGCAGTTCCTTTTAAATAAGTTTTCATATACGCGAATTTCTCTATCTTACTTAAGGACTTATTATTATGTATCGCTACTTCAAATGAATTCCAGAAATCTAACCATTCACTACAATCTCCATTAAATACCGGTATGTTTAATCGGGGTAAATTAAGTGTTTGGTTTTCATGCGAAACAGGTAGTCTTTCATCATGTCTGTTACTTTCTGTTTGCGGTTTCTTTTCTAAAGATTTTAGACATCTATCTAGTTTTGTTTTAAAGGTTGTACCCATTTCCCGATATTTATCACTACCTGTGATTTCCTTTTTCAGTTCTTTAATTTCAATTTCAGATTCAATCGAGCTGTCTAACTCTTTCAATTCTTTAAGTTTTTCATCTAACTGATTTTTTAAATCGTGTAAGTCTTCAATTTTAGCTTCGACTAAATAAGTTTCATTAACTGGATTTTCTAATGTATTATCTATTTTCGTAGTTAATTTAGTAAACAATTCTCTTACCGCGGTTCTTTTTAGTTTAGTTCGTTCTATATCCATTTTCAAAATTATTTACAGAATTCAAATTAAATAATTAAAGGAACTTACCTCGATCAGGTCGCACTGACATCAGAGTCGTCGCGTGTAATCAATAATCTTAAATCCAATAAAAAGAATAATAAATCAAGTATTCCAAATAGCGTGTTCCATCACGTCCGGGTCACCATGAAGAATTCTTGTAATCGTTTGTCATCGAGTCTTTCGAATAATAATATTTGTGTTCGTCTCATAAAATCATCCAGTTTTTTAAACACACAGTTTATTCTTCACAAAACATATAAACATACACTGTACTTCACAAAACATATATTAAATAATAGTTTTCTCGGCTTTTTCGCCGGATCAAAACAACTTCCATCCAAGCGGGATTCAAAAAATTCTAAACTATGTTTTCCCTCGGGACGGAATGACGTCACGACAAAATCCCCATAGGGATTATTTCTTTCCCCAAGGATTGAAGTCGTAACATCCTTATACATTAGGTGGGTCGTGAAATTTTTTTTTACTTAAAGGTGGGTCACGTTCCATTAAATTTTGGGAACTGCTGCTCTAGTAAGTTGCTACTGATTTATACATAATTTAAAATGATTGCAATGAAATAATGTATATAAAAAAAGACAATTTAATCCAATTGCTTTAAAATGTGACATAATTAAAAAAGTTCTATAAATAAATATTGCAATGACTAGTAATTAGGTGCTGTATATATAAATATTATAGTATGTGTTTGAATTTCTTGTAAAACATTATTTTTCTTTCTTTCTCTTATTACTTTAAAATTTGTTTTCCTTGTAATCATACATGAATTCTAAAAATCTAGAACAAAAAGAAATTATCTTGTTTGATTAACAGTTAATGTAATTTTATAAAGTACTCTTTTTTTTTTTTTTTTTTTTTTTTTTTTTATTAGGTGTGGTGCAGAAAACAAACAGATGAAAGCATGCAATATGCTATGAAACACTATGTCCACACACCTTCAAAATTTAGGTAAGTACACAAACTACAACAGAAAGATTTTAACTAAAAAATTAAGAATTCGTGTAGTTCCGGTTGAATTGTTAATATAAATTACTTCGTTTTTATTCTGATACATATCTATATTATAAAGGCCAAACGTATCTGTGCGTAACGCATACGTCATTTTTCGAATGGCAACACTTTCTGATGAATTTTCACTTTTGCAATTTTCATTACTGCAAATTTTTTAACTCCAAGACATCGCACATTTTCAATCTTTACAACGTTGTGTAGGGAAAAATATGTACTTTTAAATGCAATTTGTTTGAAAATTGTATCTTAATTTGTTTTTGAGATATTAATTTTTTTGTAGTTTTTAATTAAATTTTTCTGGTAGTGGCAACTTGAGTATTCCATTTCTGTCCAAAGTAAAGAAAAAATAGCCATAAAGTAAAAAGAAGAAATAGAGAGGACTCAAGGTGGCTGGGAGTGGTGCAAAAAATGTAACCATGAAATTTGCTACATTAAGCCCAAACACAACCGCGTGTTTTCGCTAAAAAGCAGGAAACTTTCAATGACAAGTCTGTGGAAACTTTTAGTACTATAGTTTTTAGTTTATAACAAAATAAAATGCTACTTTATAATTTTTAAAGTAGCATTTTTACTTTAAGTACTTTATAATTTTTTTATTACAATACTTTATAATTTTTTTAAGCAGCTCATTTTTATTTAGAGAATAAACGTACGGCTGATGTCAAAGGATATAGTACCTGTTCAATGTGATTCTTTTTTTCCCTCCGGGTTGAATATTTTTCGCCGAGATAGCAAGCAAACAAAGACGACCTTGGCAATAATTCCAAGTGAAAAGTAATGTCCGGTTCCCCAAATTTTTGTTCAATTGTTTAAGACATTCAATTGAAATTATATTAAAATAACATTATTCGCTTAACGTAATTTTTTATAAATTTCAATTAAACTTGCTAGAGCAGACGATTTTAGTTCTTTTTTGTTACCTGTCATTTTACGAGAAAGAAAATGCAAAACAAATTATTTAATTTTTCTTTCTTCTTGGAATAATTATATTTTTTAGGTTATTTATTTTTTACTTTATTTTTAGAATTATTTTTATTTTCCAAATATATTTTCAGAAAAGAAAAAAAAAAGTACATTTTCACATCGAAAATTGATCTGAAAGAGAAAAAGAACGATGTAAAAGACAAAATGAGATTTCATAATTCGCCAATATCCAATGTTTAAAAAATTAATTGAAAATTTGGTTTGGCGTGATTTGTAAAAATCAAGGTTTGCGTATTTCACGGAAAATACGACATCTTCTTTGCACATTGAAGTGACGGAGTGCAATGTTTATTCTTTTAATTTGTGTTGTGTATTTTAATTTATAAAACGAATTTTAAATTTGTCATAGAGTTCTAAGATTTTTCGGTACTACTTGGTTATCCCGTCGACCAAAAAACTATCGCCAAATTATAAGATTAAATGCCAATAATGGATGATCGTGAATGTCGCATTCAATGACATTAAATATGATACACCTGTTTAAAATGTCATCAAGAGGTGTTTAATACCACTTTTTATTTGCTTTTATATTCATGTTTTACTAATTTATTTGTTTTTCCGTTATTTAATATAAAAATTATGTCAACATATATAACTTGGCTATTAGTTTGGCGATTTTTTTACTTTGGCGAAAATGGCCAATGGGATAATCAAGTAGTACCGATTTTTCATATGCGCAAAATCTATATTGTAACAAATAAATGTGTCCGTGTGTAGGACTGACGTTATTTTGCAAATGACAACATTTCAGGATAAATGACTTTTTGCAATTTTTGTTACTGCAAATTTTTAATCTTCTAAACGTCGCACATTTTCAATTTTTATTTCATCATATAGGAAAAGTAATCTACTTTTAAATGTAATTTAATTGAAAACTGTATCTCATTTGGTTCATTTATTGCGAGCTTATATTTTTCAAGCTTTTTTTTTTTTTATTAATCTGTATCACATATCTCCATTAAAAAATAATGATACACAATTTACTCATAAATCTATGAATATCGATCCTGATAATTTTCCATTATAAAATTAAAATTGGTTGAGTAATAAAATAAACGAATGGTTAAAAACGCAGATTAAATCATTAAAAATTACAAATTCAACATGTAATCAAACAACTTAAAATTTTACACTGCCAAATAAGAAAAAAAAATTAAAATATTTTGAATTTGTTTGAAATTTTTATTTCAATTTACTGATTGGCTGTGGTTTAAAAAAATCAGGTCCGAGTTATTTTTAAATTTATCTCTACCGAGTGAAACTCGATAACGATAGATTAATCTATTTGTCCTTAGAAAAATATAAAGAGTTTGGGATTTGTTTCCGGCTAATATTCTGTAGCAAAATTAAAATTTCCTTTATAAATAATAAAATAAAATAAAATAAACAAATACAAATTCAACAGACACGTAATTGAATTACGTGCTCGAAGCATTGAAATGACCAGAAACAAAATTGCTGCCGTAACGAAATCTTTGGCTAAGAACTTCCAGCATGCGTCTAATACGGAAATGTGACTTTTGAAAAAATTCATTGCTTTGTTTGATTCCATAATTAATATTTTTCATTTAACCCTTTAACCTAACCATGTTTTTCCGATATGCAATATTTTAATTCAAAGATTGATTTAATATAATATTGAGATTAATGTTAATTTTTTTTAATTGTATAAGATGAAAAAAATATGTAAAGTTATCAAATACAAATCTTCATACCAATACTTTTCACAGTTATTATTTTATGAATGAAACATGAATGAAAAAATCCGCAAGATATTTAACTCTTTGAAGGAAAAAGAACTTCAATTCTTAAAATCTTATTCTTGACACCAGAATTTAAAAACAAATTTGTTTCAAAATATTTAAAAGCTTTTCTTCCCGTATTTGACAATAATAAAATTGCTATTTCAAATTACTGTCGTCAATGTGGCGTTTTGAAATTAAAGTTAAGTGAGATATATTTTATTGCACCCCATCATGGGGTTAAAGGGTTTTAAATGCTTTTTTGGAGTTAGTTAGCAATCTAAAACGCATATTACATGTAGGAAATTCATTAAAGTTTTCAATTTAAAAAAAATGTTTTTTATCTTTGCTATGTAACCTGGGAAGTCCGGGTTCGATCTACTAGTTAAAATAAAAATGTAAAAAAATATAACTTATTATCAAAAAAGTAACAAAACTCAATTTTCATCTTTTCTTTTCTTTTTTTTTTTTTTTTTTTTTTTTTTTTACTTCAAATTTTTTAAGTCAGATTTAAATTCGTATAATATTATATTATTTTTACATTTTTATATATTTTTAAAAGTTCATCTTCATTACTTAAAAGTTTGATTTGATATTAGGAAATCTATACTAAAAGAAAAAAAATTTAATTTAAAAAATGGTGGAAAAAATATAGATTTAATTTAAATTGAGGTAGCATGTGGGAAAAAAAAAAAACTTTTAATTAAACTTAAAGTACAATAAGTCTATTCCAACAAGATAAACTTTACATAAAAAAAAAAAATCTAGATTTAAAGACAATTTTTTTAAAGAAATCTTCAACTTATTCTTTTAAATTACCCACAGTCTTCTTAAAAGAAAGAAAGAGCACAACCCTTACAAATTATGGTATGCTTTAATTGCTACCAAGTGTCTGCCCAGAATTCTCTTGTAGGGTCCTGTTTTTCTGAAATTATGAAGTTTTTCTTATATTTGTGAAAATTCTACTCAAAATTTTGTCAATTTGAAACTATCATCATATGCAGGTTTTTATCCCTCGTAAATAATAATAATAATAATAATAAAAACTGTGTAATAAATTTTTGTTACAGGTCAGATTTTATATTTCAATGATTATATTTGTGAAAGATTCAATTTGAAGGTGGAAAAATTCTGTGAAAAGTCAATTTATAAGCAGGGTTTTCGTTGTCGCTCGCCATTGTGCCAAAATTGTTCATTTGGCGAGTAAACAAGCGATTAGATTTGCCAAATTGTCAGTACTCATTTTTTTCTTTTCTTTTTAATTTTTTATACATATGCATATATACATATTTCTAATGCATTTGTAGCAAATAGTTGGAATTAGATTAGTAAGAATCGTGCTGCAGTTATAAAAACTTAGATTATTTTAGAACATATTAAGAAAGGAGGTACATTAAAGGATTAAAGATAATTTTTTTTAGTGCTACATGGCGAATCTATTTTGCTAATACTTTTTTCATTTGGCAAATGTTTCTTATTTTTAATTAGCCAAATTACTAATGTTGGTCAAATGTCAGCAAGAACACTGTTTATAAGCCAAAGAATTTTGTGAAGGGTCCTGCTTTAAGATAAAATTTTTTGTGAAGGGTCCTTTACAGGACCTAAAAAATTCCTACACAGATCTCTGATTACCCACATTGCAGTCTGTTGTGCAATTTTTTACGTGCTCCCTTCCCTCTTTCACAGGAATGTACATATAAATTATTAGTTAATTTTTAAAGTAAATTTATTTTGACTAAATATGATAAATAGTTAAGTGTAAATATTAATAATACTTGAAATTTGCACTATACTTATGCATTTAAATTTATTTAAAGATTTATTTGACAATGTATTTGTGATTAAGATTATAACATAATCTCATTATCACACAAGGAAATCTTTAGTGTAACATATTTACTTGTACTTAACTAAAATACTTACCAGTATTAATTTGTGTCTTTTAGAAATTCTGAAATTATAGAAATTACTCTAAAAATATCTCACATATTAACACAAAAATTCATTTAGCATCTACGTTAAAAAAAAAAAAAGTAAAATTCTTATGATAAACCAAGAGGCTCAATAATTCTTTTATTTATTTATTTATTTTCAGGATAATAGGATCATTATCAAATATACAAGAATTTTCAGAAGATTTTAAATGTAATTTAAACACAACTATGAATCCAGAATCAAAATGTTCTTTATGGAAATAAACAATTTCATTATCAACTAAATATTTCCATTCAGTGTCAAGTGTCTTCAAAGTAATCTTTATTGTTATTTACTGGTCCTTTACCAATGAAACCTGAAAGGAAATAAAATTATCAATGTATGTTCTTGTACATTATACATTGTAAATTATATTGAAAACATGTTTAAAAGTCATTCATAATTTCAGTTTGAAATCAGTTGAATTTAGATTTAAAAAAAGTTTTATATTGTTTAGTCTTGCACCTCTTCCTTTTATTCTTAAATTGTGAACCACATACTAATGTGAATTTATACTGACTAAAATTTCAAATGTCAGTTTTTTTTTTTTTTTTTTTTTTTTTTTAATAATAAATATATATATACATGCAGGTTAAGGGAATTTTAGGAAAACATTATAAGCCAAGGAGTTGTTTTACCAGCCCACAACATGCAGTGTACAGTTGAAGATTGTTATGACGAAATGTACACAAATTAAAAAATAATTGATTACACAATGCTTTTTAATTTTTTTTCTGTAAAATTAAGAAGTATATACAACACAGAAAAGATGAGTATAAATAATGGAATTAAGTATTTTGAAGTAATTTAGAAATATGCAAAAATATAGTAATTAGAAAGACAAAGAAATAAGTTTTTGTAATATCTCTATAGCTTGCAGTTTTTGAAAGACTACCAAAAAATTCACTCAACCTGGCAGACAATCTATTTTCCAGTGACAAATAAAATGTTGTATTTCCCTACTTTTGAAAATATGTTTTCATTAGCTTGCATTTTTCATTGTCAAAATGAAATTTCTGATAAAAATTAATTTTGCAATCCAACTCTCCATTAAATTTTGTATCGAAATAAGTTTTATACTTCATTATCACTATATTATTGTCAATGAAGTTATACACAGTTGAAGTTATGGAATTCCAAATCACACTAGTGTGGAGTGTGTGAATGCTAAGCCAAAGAGTATCCATGAGTTAAAACTTTTTTCAAATCCAAACCTTGACAGACACATTGGCACAATCAATTTTATTCTTTAAAGCACAGAATATGAATGTATTCAAATAACAAGAAATGGAATATTATTTGTCTTTATCTGTTGAAGGTAAATGATTTTTCAGAAAAAAGTTCCAAAATTGGTGCTGTGAATGGGTTTCAGAAGTACAATTGTATGGGGAAGATTGCCATTGGAGAAAAGTACCCCTTTATTGTATAACTCTTTGTCTTTAAATTATTCTTAAAGTTAAATTAAAGTATTAACTTTGTATTTAGATTAATTCATTTAGCTATGAATTAATTTTAATGGCATTAATTACATAGCAAATTTCAAAATAAAATAATAAAATAATTTAGTTTCTTACATTATTTAGAATGTTTTTTAGAATTATTAAAAATAGATGCAAGCAAAATAGTATATTTTATACCAACATTTAGTATGCAGTTAACTTTTCAAACAATGCAATCTCACCTTTATTTTAGATGCACTTGAAATGTAAAATATATTCTAAATGATGCTTTATGAATCAAAAGTAAAAACTTAGGAACAAAGAACTTAGAACTTAAGTAAAATACAATAAAAGTTGATCAAAACCAAAAAGAAATATTTCAAGATGTAATGAAATTGTAATATTAAATTCTAAGTTCTATTATCAGATTTTTATTTGGCAAAATACAAGATTAAAATGCATAGAAATAAAAATAAAACAACAGAAAATACTGCAAAAATACATTTCTTTTCTCAATATTATATAAAAGATAAACTTTTGACATTAAAATCTTAATCTTAAAATTTCTGCTGATAAGCTATCTATTAGCCAAGATTTGATTATAAGTACATTACAAAAATTTTTTCTTAATTAGTTGCTGTTTTTACACATATGTAGCATAAGATTAAACAGAACCCCTTTTTCTGTTTTTGTAGGCCAAATGTACTGAAAATTTTAAAAAAGGAAAAAAATCAATTTACATTAAAATTTTTAATTATTAGATATACAGGGGTGCAAAATTTGTTTGATAAAAGTAAAGAAATAGACAGGCAGTTGTTGAATAAATTGGATGATGCAAAATCACACATAAAGCATGCTGCAAAGAAAGAAAGAAAAAAAAAAAGGCTGAACTTAATTTAATATCTAAACAATTATTACACAATTTAATATGACTTATTTTTTTTATAAAAGTACACACGGTATCTAGATTTCCTAATTAATTAATAGTTAACAAAAAAGAGTAAAAAACAAGAACATATTAGCAATTGAAAATTGATGTTTGTGAAATAGAAGAGTCTGCTATTAGAGAGTGTGTGTTATGGATGTTTTATTCTATTCCTTTTTTGTTTTAAACAGCATGAAAAAGTAAATTTGCCATCATGCCTAGATGCATTAATTTATTACCGATATGTTTGTCACAAAAGAATCTTCATATTATAATTTTGCATTCTAACAAATAAAAAACTATTGTGATCTACTTACAAGTTATAGAAACTGAAAAAAAAAAAAAAAAAAAAAAAAATCTTGTAAAAACACAATAAAGTTAATATAGAATAATTCTTTAATACTTATAAGGAACAAAGTATTGAAATAAAAAGAAAGAAAAAAAAATTATTTACCTAATATTATTAATACATAACTATTATTGTAAATATAAATATTGAATATACACTATATTGCCATTGATTATGGGACACTTGCGATTTTAGACATTTTACTAAATATCTAGAAAAATACATGAGGAATCATCTCGAAACTCTTAGTGCATAAATATAATAGTATAAATCATACATCTCCGTGAAGATTTTTTTCCTGAAACTCCAAAGGGGGCCGTCAACAAATTAAAAAAGAATGAATATCTTTTGAATAACCCTGTCAAAACTAATGTAGCAAAAGAGCTCAAACTCTAGATTGTAATTGAATGCCTTATTGTAATACACTGTGTTCATTTTTATGCAAATAGTATGCATACTCGCAGAGTAATTAAGGTTTTTATAAAAATGATCCCAAATTTTTCCAAGTTTTTTCCTTATAATTTTCAGAGTTCTTAATATAAAATATTATTTTTTTCAGAAAATATGACAAACAACATTGCACACAGTACCCTGTAATCAGAATTAAAAAATAATGAAAATTGTATAAAAAATGAGTTGGTTTACTAAATAATTTTTTACTGCGCATGCGTCAACGATATCAAAATTTCATTTGCATATTATGTTAGCTAAATGTATAGAGCAACTTTTGTGAAAGTCACAAAATCATAACTTGAAAATTCTGACAATAATCGTCAATTGAATAAGTCAAAAATCCGTTATTCTCAAAATGAAGCAAAAACAAGAGGGGTTGTATCCATATATTCATTGATTAGTGTCAATATAGAATACACAATATGGGATGTACTACTGCACTTGGATAAAATCCCTCATTTTTTTGCTTCATTTTGGAAACAACGGATTTTGTCCTTTTTCTATAGACGATTACTTTCAGAATTTTCAAGCTACGATTTTGAGACTTTTACAAAAGTTGCTCTATACATTTAGCTAACATAATATGCAAATGAAATTTTGATACCTTTGACGCATGCGCAGTAAAAAATTATATAGTGAACCTACTCATTTTTCATACAATTTTTATTATTTTTTAATTCTGATTACAGAGTACTATGTGCAATGTTGTTTGTCATATTTTCTGAAAAAAATATTATTTTATATTAAGAACTCTGAAAATTATAATGGAAAAACTTGGAAAAATTTGGGACCATTTTTATAAAAACCTTAATTACTCTGCGAGTGTGCATGCTATTTGCATAAAAATGAATACAGTGTATTACAATAAGGCATTCAATCATAATCTAGAGTTTGAGTGCTTTTGCTACATTAGTTTTGACAGGTTTGTTCAAAAGATATTCATTCTTTTTAATTTGTTGACGGTCCCCTATGGAGTTTTGATAAAAAAATCTTCACGGAGATGTATGACGTATACTATTATATTTATACACTAAGAGTTTCGAGATGATTCCTCATGTATTTTTCTAGATATTTAGTAAAATGTCTAAAATCGCAAGTGTCCCATAATCAATGGCAATATAGTGTATACACATATTTTATACAAGAATGAAAAAATATAAGTAAACAGTCCTAGTAATTTTGCAACAAATAATAGAAGAAAAATTACATTGCAACAGTGAATTGGGAATAATGCCTAAGTTTATTTGATAGTTGCTACTTATTCCTACATGGTAATCGCTGTATAAAACTAGACAATCTAAGTAAATTTATGTGAATTAGAGTATGACTAGACGGATAGATAAACTGAAATCATAAAGACTTTTCAACTTTGTTGAAAAATGTTTAAAAAAAAGTTTTTTTTTCTTTTTCTTTTTTTGTAGGAGGTAATCTCTAGAACTACCGAACCAATCTGAAAAGTAATGGTATCAAAATGTTAGTGTTTGCCCCTGTTTAAACATAAGACTATATCTTATGATGATGCGACTAAATCAAAGGCAGTGCACGGGAACAAAAAATAATCTAAAAATGCTACTTTTGTGTTACTGAAAGACTTAGAAACATCAAGTTTGGCACATTAATTATTTATAAGATATAAAGGATCTCTAACAATATTTCTTAAAAATATAAAATTAAAAAGGGGTGAAAATGTTCTAAATTGCAATTTTTAAGCAATCTCAGGAAGTAAGGAACCAATTTCAAAAGTAATGGTATGAAATTGATGATGTTAGCCCCTGTTCAAGCAAAGCGACCAAATTACATTTAAAGACCAAAGGAAGTTATTGTCACATCTTATACAGATAGTTCATGAACTTTATTTGGGCTGAAAGATCTGAGACCAAGATAAAATGTGACATCAAAATCTTGTTGTAACTCTTGTAACAACATGCAATGGTTGCTTAAAATGTATGCACAATTTAATGCTTTTTGTTGTTCTAGTGGTATAGCATGAACTTCCAAATCACTTGAACAACTATTAGTTTTGTGTAACAAAAATAGCTGCCTTCTCAAACATATATGGTTTACATAGATACCGCAAGGAAAAAAAAAAAACTGGCACGAACAATGTTGTACACCATGCATTAATTGTAAGGCAAAAATGTTATTACCGATACCGACCCTCATATAAAACTTGGACTTTTTAAACACTTTTTGAAAGCTTTGAGAGAGACTAAATTAAAATTAGGTACTTTTGTTGAACATAAAATAAAACAACTATTTCACGATCCTATTTTCAAAAATAAACTCAAAACTTTCAAGAAAATAGCATGGAATGTTTTTGAAAATATATGTAATTTTTTTTTTTTTTTTTTTTTTTTTTTGAAAACAGAAAGAATTATTATGAAGAAATTGTTGAATACTCTCTTCATTTAAAGCACTGGGACTGGGATGGAATATGTCTTAAAAATTGTATTTCTAAGCTCTCACTTGTACATTTTCCTTAAGGGTGTATTCGAAAAAATACTTTTCCACCTTCAACAGGATAGATAGACTGATAGAATTTCAGCTGCATTTTTTAAAGTAGAAACATGGAACTTGCTGAGGGGATTTTTGAACTGATGTATAAGGTGCCGTGTTATGTCATTTTGCCTCGAATTCATTAGAATTTGATTCATAAGCAATTACCTTCTCAGTATGACACTTTTTTTCGATCCCAGATCTCTCGCTTCGGAAAATTCGGATCAAAAGGCCAACCTTGACTACATTTTTTGTTGCACCTGATAAAGTTACTAAATAAGAGAATCTGCGAGTTTGATGTATTTGACAGCAAAAGTGAATTCAAAAATAAAATAGAACCCCTTCCCCAGAAAATAAGCAATCTCAATCGAAATACACCCTAAAAAGTATTTATATACCCTGGGAGTATTTTCTGATGAATGTGGAGAAAAATTCCATTAGGGTGCAGCAGGAATAGATAAGAGTTACAGTGGAAAATTGGGTAAAAATATGTTAATAGATTGATACTGGACACTTATATGGAAGACACCAAAAGCGTTAAAAAAAGAAAATATCAACAAAATTACAGTTTTCATGATAGATTTTATGCATTTTTTAATTCAGGTAATAAAAAAAATCATTTATATATTTCTGTTGTTGCTGATGAATACATTAATTTTTCATTTGATACAATAATTTATATTATTTAAAAATTGTCTCTCTTAAAAACATTATGTGATGAAGCAATTTGGATGAGATACTTAGAATCAGGAAGGTTAAATTGACAAAGTTCACTATTTTCCGGGCAGATTTATTTATTTATTTCTGATTAATGTTATTTATACTAATATTAAAAAAAGGTAAAGTTTGTTTTTTCTTTGTAAGAGGTATTCTCTGGAAATACTGAACCGATTTCAAAAGTAATGGTATAAAATTGATGATGTTAGCCCCTGTTTGAGCAGACCTTGTGTCTTATGTCAGTGCCACTACCCCAAAGGGGATGCAGAAGCAAAAATCATTCTAAAAATGCAATTTTTGTGTTATTGAAGGGCCTAGAAACATGGAATTTGGCGTGATAGTTATTTATTACATATAAATTATCTCTAACAACATTTCTTAAAATAAATAAATAATTTAAAAAGAGTGAAAATGCATGAATGATGATTTTTACAGAATCTCAGGAAGCACTGAAGCAACTGAAAAAAGAATAGTATCAAAATAATGATGATAGCCCTTGCTCCAACACAGACTATATTTAATGTTAGTGCCACAACCCAAAAAGAGATACAGGAACAAAAAATTTTCTAAAAATGTGATCTTTGTACTACTAAAGGATCTAAAAACATGAAATTTGGCATGGTAGTTACTTTTTTATTTATTAGATAGAAATAACATTTCTTAAAAAATTCAAAATACTGAAGGAGTGAAAATGCACAAAAAATGTTTTAAAAAATCCTTCTAAGTAGCAATTTTTATGTAATTTCAGGTAGTACATAATACAAAATACATTTAAAGAAGCTGTTTCTTGAACAATTAGAATAATTAACTGTAATTTTATAATTATGAGATTCATCAAACATCCTGTTTTGAATTTAAGGAAAAAATGTAACAGCCACAAAACAACACAATTTAACAATGTTGCTATCAAAATACAGTAAGCATACAAATATCAATAAAATAATAAATGCATTTTTTCCTTACACTATAAATAGTGAATGTTTAAAAATACAAATGACAGTAATAATAATATGTTAATAATAAATCATTTATAAAAAAATTACCTTCAGAATCGTAATGTATATTTGCCAGGTAAAGACCACATGCTGGAGCTAAAGGTACTTTGCAATATTTCTCTGGAGTAGGATATTTTAATAAACTTTCTATGTCAGATAAACTTATCTTTCCAAAACCAGCAGCTATAGCAGTTCCAACTAATTTTCTTACCTATATATAAATGAAGAAGTTAAACAAAGACAATTAATAGAAAATGTGTACATAGTTAAAAAATAAAATAAATAAATAAATAAATACTTGAATTCTTTTATACAGCCCTGTAAATTACCTACATATTTTTATATGTATCACATATTAAGCTTAAATTTAATTCATGTATAAACCCCACTTAAAATTACTTAAATAACACTTTTATGAATTACTTTGCATATATAGTTTTTCTGCATAGCCCTGTATATGATTGATTTCATTTAAATTCTAAAAATATCTCTTAGGCAAGCTGCAAAGTGCAAACTTAGGCAACACATGCAAAATGTTGCTCAAATTCAGGAGAAAAACTGGTTTAAAACAGAAATATAAACAGCTTTCTTTTTTGTTTTGACCATTTTTTTCCCTCTTATTCAAGTATATAGTTTCTGAATAACAACACATGCTACTTTCATGTATTCACAAACAAAATCAAATTAAGAAACATCTCAGAAAGTAGGTGCTTTGAGTTTGAGAACAGCCTTATAAAAATAATAATATGATGAAAGAATACAATTTACCTGATGATATAAAAATGACGCTGATTTCACATGAAATTCCCACACAGTTATATTTGAAAGTTGAGGATCGTTTATACAGGTATAGACAGGTAGATCATAAAATTGAAATTCATCTATAACACGCTTCGTAATTCTCCAAGGATCTCTAAGGGTATATTTTGTAAAAGAAGAAAAGTCATGACAGCCATGAAACATGTTAAGAACTTCTTTGATTATGTCGATATTTAAATTTGATCTGTAATTATAAATATATGTATGTATATATAAATATATAATAAAATTGAAATCACAAATATAAAATTAATATAGGACAATAATAAATAAATAGATAAGTAAACAAACAGGCAGGATAAATAAATTGTTGAAACCATAAATCTATGAGTAGCATACAAACTCTTCAGAGGTGCTATGCATGCTTTGCAAATTTGTATATAATTCACAGAAAGATATGTTATTTCATCAAATTTTACCAGCAATATGACTAGAAAATATTTTTTTTTGGCAATCAAGTAAGCTTAAGGGACTACTGCCATTGAAACTGAAACAAACTTTATAATTTTCAATAGCAGTACCAAACAATAAATTTTCAATATTGTTATTCATATTTCAATTTTTTTTCTGCTATGCTAATTTTAAATACATTAAACATAATTATAAGATTTCCATTAAAAAAAAAAAAAAAAAAAAAAAAAAAAAAAAAAAAAGAACTTTTTATATTTTAATCCAAGTTTCCACTTTTTCCAAAATAAAAAATAAGGACTTTGTAAGTACCTTTTAAGGACATTTTTAACTTTAATGACTTGTATCATGAAAAACAATAAAAATAAAAAACTCGAACACTCAGTTTGGAATAAAAAGTAAGGCCTTCAAATTTTCTTTACTTTCTGATGCCAAAATTTAGAAATGTGATAAGCCATACCTGTATTATGGAATACAATGTTACTTATAAAATTTTAATAAACATGCTGAAATATAATTTACTTATGGATCTAAAATATTTTAATATGATAGTTACATTTTTGTACTTTTTTTGTGTTTGTTAATTTTTTTATTATTATTATTTTAATTTGTATATAAATGTCTAAATGACCATTAATATTATCTGACTTGCAGATACAGTGGACTCCCTGTATTTCGAACACTCATGGGACCAACCAAAAATGTTCAGATTATGGGGGTGTTCAGTATAGAGGGAGAATCAGAAATGCATTACTACTACTACTGTGTATTGAATTCACAGTTGGTATAAAATATTTAGCATGGTTAGTCATAACATTGTGCAATACTAAACTAAATTTAGTCAGTTTTGTACTGTACCATCTCTTTTATTATTATTATTATTATATTATTATTATTATTATTATTATTACAAAACATACATTTACATTACAATACACCTCTTAAAAACATAATCAGTACATTAGTTAAACGAACAATTTTAGTCTGTTTTTGCACTGTATGTGCTTATGCAATGTACATGTTATCTGGCTGTTTAAGAAGTGGAAAAGCTTTGAAGTTTTGTTCTGATACAGGTATAGGTCAGATACAGAGCAACAAGTATTGAATGAGTCTTCTTAGTCATATTGCTTGAATGTAATCATCATTCGTCTTATTTCGCCAGTCTCTTCTGGACATGCTTTAGGCCCTCTTCTGGACATGCTTCAGGCCCTCTTCTGGTACAGAGCATAATGGCAAATCTTTCTTTTGACGTTTCCCAATTATGCAATTTTCGCTTCTTTTTGCTTAAGTTTTGTTTGGAAGGGCTATGAAAAACAGGTCGGTTTCGTTAGCATTGAAAATGTTTGCTGTATGTAAATCCTTCGTTATGTTCAGAAGTTTTATTTTCTATTCTTCCACGGTGTCAATATTTACATCAGCAGCTTCCCCATTGATTATTTTGAATTTGATGTTATGCTAAATTTTGAAATGATTCAACAATCCCTCTGATGCCTTTAATTCTGCAATTTTCTGAAAAACCTGAAGTAGGAGTTCAGTGACCGGATGATTCTTTGTTCGTATTTTACGTAAAATCTTCTGAACATTAATGTTTATGTTCTTGTTTCCCATTTTATTCCAAAATTCTATACTTATTTGAGTTCACTAAACTTTTTTTTATTCTTCTGCAACAAATTTTGCTGAATTTCCATGATGCGGAAATTTCCTGAATTTCGATTACAAACACATGTTCAGTTTACAGAAAGGTGAAGTAAAAATGGGGACCGAAAGTAGCATTCATAATAGCGGGGTGTTCAGAATACAGAGAGTTTATCTTATGTTAAATCTATGGAAGTTCGCCGGGACCATCGAAATGCGTTCAAAATACCGGGGTGTTCAGATTAGAGAGTGTTCAGATAGAGAGAGTCCACTGTATAAAAATCTGAAAATGTTAAGCTGTAACCAATCATCATTGGTAATGATGCTTAAGGAAAATATCTCATTAATGAAAGCTCTGCAAATAACTAATTTCCTTGCTATTAAATACAAAGTAAAACAATCTGCATCATAAATAGTAAAATTAATAAACATTTTTAATGGCACAAATTTCAGTTCAATATATTTAGAACAGAAAACCATTACTCATCAACACTGAAAAACTCTTAGATTATTTTACGGCTGTATTTGCAAAGTAGTTCAAAAAACTAACAAAGGAAGTTTTTTTTGGTAATATATTACAATGCTTTAAATTTGCTGCTTAAAAAATGAATGCAACATTTTTTTGTCATTTATTGTTGATTAAAATATACTTAAGAAATTCAAACGAATTCCTTAACTAAATCTAACTTATTTGCACAAGCCAAGCTGGGTCATGTACTGAAAGCTTAGACTGGAGTGTAAAGATTCTGGTTTGTTCAGATCTCTAACTTTTACCCATTGAAAAGATTAATTTAATAAACAATCAAAGAACTGATCTCAATAAATTTGTAGAATATTTCAATTTCTTTATCATTTTTCCTATCATTAAGGATCTATTCAATTGAGCAATACTAATAAAATCCTTAATTAAATCTCAACCTTTTATTAATGAATTTTGCTTTCCAAATACCTACACCCTACACCAGTATTAAATAGATTTTAAAAATTGAATAACTTTGGTGCTATTTGTAGAAGTTTTATATAAATTTATATTAATATTATATAAAATTGTTTCAATACTGAGGCAGCAATCCAAGCCTGGTTGTTTATAGATTTAAAGAATGCAAAATTCCTCAACAAAATGCTATTTTTCAGTTTTCTTGATAACTTAGGAATAAAATTCAATCTGATTATTATCATTATTATTATTTTGTGCCAACTTTTCACATAGATTAATTCATTACAAACAAAAATGTTGCATAGCTTAAAAAAAGTAAAAAAAAAAAAAAACTTTTTTTGTAAAATTGTCATTAATAGTTGATAAAAGAAGTTTTCATTTATATAATAAAGAAAATAAGATCCTTTAATTTTATCAATTTTATTCTTTTAAAGAGCTTTTGAAAAGAACAAGATGTTTTGAGCATCTATTTTAATTTAAAGTAGTGTTATTTTACCAAACTGAATGAAAGTTACACCCATCTAGTAACAGGAATGCTCGGGGGGAAAAAAAAGGGATAATTTATTTATTTTTATTTATTTATTTATTTTTTATTTTATTTTATTTTATTTTTTTTTTTGTTTGCAAAAAAATTCTTTTCAGCATGAGAAATTTTTGGTAAATTGTATGTTTTTAAGGTGCTAAATCCAAAAATGACCTTTATTCCCCTTCATCACATACAATATTGTTGCAAAACATAACATTTTTATTAGGAAAGCACAACTACAATGAAAGAAAATCTATATTTTATCCCAATTAACTATGTTCCAAATTATATTTTTATCTTTGGTTACACTTTGCATTTAATTTTAGTTGTATGAATCATAGTAGACGCTTATGTCTATGTGTAACTGTCTTTCTTTGAATTTTCTAATTATGTTATTATATTTTATAGTTCATATCTCTTGAGTGTCACTCTTAGAAATATGAAATTAGCATATGGGAACATTATTGGATATATATTTTTTTTTTTCTTACTCAAGAATAAAATACCAGACATCAGGTTGAAAAGAGAAATTTAATGCTTAATTGGATTAAAAACATCATTTTTTGCAGGAAAACCTGATGTGATGGAATTTTTTTAAAAAATATTTCTCCCAGGTTTAGAGAGTAAAAATCTAACAGCCAATAAATCCTATGATAGTTTCTGATGTAATCCAAACTAAAACTTAGTTTGAGTTTAGACTATAGAACTAAATCAAAACTTTTTATATTTGGTTTAAGTTGAGGTAGGACAAAACTAACTATATTTTTTTACAGAAAAAAAAAAAAAAAAAATATATATATATATATATAGTATTGTAAAATTTTACATTTTTTAAACAATGGAAGATTTAAATACTGATATTTATAAAAATGGGACAATTGCAACAATTTGTTTCTTTAAACAGCATCATTTATATACTTAGAAATCAATACTATGTAAATGGGATGTATAAAAACATTTCATTTCAAACTACAGAGATATTGGCTGAAGTTTTTACATTAGCCAATTGGTAACTAAACAAATGTAACTGAAAAATCATTTCATCAGATACATGATATAATAAACAATAGTGATAAATAAAGTGTGAATGCTACTATGAAAATTCTGAGACTGGAAAACTAAACTTTTAAAAACAGGCCTTGCCCTTTTTTTTTTAATTATGGCCATATAAAGTGAAAATAATTTTCTTTTAGTGCAGATAAATGAAGAAAATGGATATTGTTTAATATTTTATAAGGAAAAATAATTTTTTTTTTTTTTTTTTCTGAGAAAGAAACATTTGTGAAAACTCAATTTCTCCTATAATTCCAATTTTTTATAATATAAATCCAGAAAAATAACTTTTTTTTTTTCCGGTACTTCATTTTTTTTTTTTTTTTTTTTGGCATATTTACATCTTTATGACCCACTTATTAATTTTTAAATCAGTTTTTCCATTTTATTACTAAGAATTCCAAAAAAAGCACTAGTGCCACAAGTAGATGAGGATTTATGAGATATTAGTTTTAGTTATTAACCTTTTGAGTACACATTTGTTTGAAAAAAAAAAAAAAATCTTCAATTGCAGCCCCCCCTTTTTTTTTTGGGGGGGGGGCAGATAAAAGCAGTAGATTTTATTTAACAATTCATTTATATGTTAAGTTATTCATTACACATGAGAACTCCAGATATACTTTACAAAATTTATCTAATTATGCACTGCATTCTAGAGGTCAAATACTTAAGCTCTTCAAACTACTTAACTCTTTCATCTCTACTTAAAATAGAAAAAAGTCAGAAATTGCATATCAAGCGTAGCAAATGATGTGCATTTGAACTAACAAAGTTTTAGAAAGATTTAATAACAGTATGTGGCACTTGGGATACAGTACAGTAGTTGAAATCTTATGTGTATACCAGTAAATACTATCTGCTTTCTATTATACAGAAAGTAACTTGTAGAAAACTTCAGTAACCTATATCAATTTTGTAAAATGTGAAATAGTTTAATATAATGTAAATAAATTCAAAAAATGATTTTTTTAATGCCATATCTGATTGACAATCCTGAATATTCCTCCCAGTGATGAAAATACTGGAATTTAATATCGTAGCAGAGATATTATTAATCTACTGTCTTTGTTAAATTGTATATACAGTCAACACTAGACTGTTTGTGCATAATAGCTTTTTTTTTTTTTTTAATATCTATCCCATACTTCCTTGTTAGTGGGGAGGTATGGGACACATTTTGAAATTTGCAGTTTCTTTAATTATAAAATTATTTCTGAAAATTATGTTTTTATATTTTTCAAGAACATTCAAAAATGTTTAATTTTGTTTTTTATAAATCAAAATTTTTATTTTTGGGTCAAACAAAGTTGATTATACACATATACACGTTGTTACAGATATAAAAGTAATAAAATTAAATGGAAAATTATAGATTGAAAAAATTCTCTGTTATGTCTTGTTAGGAAATTATAATTTTTTTTCCTCCCTCTTACACCCCGAGAAATGAACAAAAAGTTACATTCATTACATTTCATAAAATGCATAATTATACTTAAACTTAAAGAGTTTAAAAATAAATTTAGAATATTGATTGTTTAACTAAGTTTCTTTTTTCTTTCATGAAATATCTTTCTTCTTTTTCTGGGAAAATAATTAAATGGACAGCCTATTTTTGCCACCACTTTGGCAAAAACCTATTTTTGCCAGGATCGTTTTAACCAGGTTTTTTTCCACTAATGGCAAAAACTCACCAACTCTGAACAGAATTGATTGTCCCTGTGATTAAACTATGCGTCTGATTTCCATAAAATTTGAAATGACTCGACATTATGCCAAAATTATGCAACAACTATATATTTTAAATTTCAAATCATTTCGGTTGGGTAGTTCTTCCTAAAGCAGATAGACAGACAGTTGGACAGAACGACAATTATAGGAGCTATGTATTTGCATAATTATGAATGCATCTAAAAATATTGCACTCCACTTTTCCTCAATAGTTATTGAAATAAAAATTTAAAGACAGCTATGAAATAAAAAACAATTTCATATTTTAATTCAGCCATTTACTATTGATATTCCAACTTTGAACTTACTTTATACAAATCTAAATTTTGCCTCTTGTATTCCTTGGCTTCTAGGATTCTTATATATATACTTCAACATAATATTATAAATACTTTAGAGAATAAGTATTATAAAACAATTAAAATAAATCGATTCAAACAAACTGATTTTCTTATTTTTGTAAAAAGTGTCCCATTCCTCTTACTATTCCCTAAATATTTAAGTCTTTGATAATAACTTATAATTATTTATCTGAAGAAACTAGTCTGTTACAGATATAAAAGTAATAAAATTAAATGGAAAATTATAGATTGAAAAAAATTTCTGCTATGTCTTGTTAGGAAATTATAATTTTTTTTCCTCCCTCTTACACCCCGAGAAATGAACAAAAAGTTAAATTCATTACATTTCATAAAATGCATAATTATACTTGAACTTAAAGAGTTTTAAAATAAATTTAGAATATTGATTGTTTAACTAAGTTTCTTTTTTCTTTCATGAAATATCTTTCTCCTTTTTCTGGGAAAATAATTAAATGGACAGCTATTTTTGCCACCACTTTGGCAAAAACCTATTTTTGCCCGGATCGTTTTAACCAGGTTTTTTTCCACCAATGGCAAAAACTCGCCAACCCTAAACAGAATTGATTGTCCCTGTGATTAAACTATGCATCTGATTTCCATAAAATTTGAAATGACTCGACATTATGTCGAAATTATGCAACAACTATATATTTTAAATTTCAAATGATTTCGGTTGGGTAGTATGAAACATGATACATCAAATATGGTCAAAGGAATAAGCAGACAGGTATTATGATTTGTACGATACTTACGGCACTATGTGGCATCTATTAAGAAGAGAAATAGGTAAAAATTCTTCACACTTTTTTGTTTCTGGATATACTATCCTTAGTTCAGGTTTTATAATTGCTAAGCGATACAAATAACTTCTCCATTTCACATGAAATCTTGCATGGAAACTTTCAGGAACTACACTAGCACGAGTTATCCTGAAAATAATAATGATACATAATATTCATCATAGAAAATAGATCTAAAAATATTCGATCTGATAAGCACAAAAAAGACACAGTAGAAAAGAATATAGATGTTACATCAGTATAAAGAGAGCACTACTTTTACTTAAAAATTTAATTCAATTCAAAATCATAAAAAGTGCTAAATACAATAATATGCCAATATTCTATCAAATAGAAAATTCTTGACTGATGATGCAATTGGTACAGAATTAGTACATTAAAACAAATAGCATAAGTTCCGACTATTTATCTGGACTCTCTTCATTCATTTCTAAATGAAAAACTTCTTTTGACCTAATACTTTAAGATTTTTTCCAATAAAGATAGTTAAAATAAAAATAACTTTGTAATTCAGAATTCATACACACCTTAAAAATCAGCCAGTTTGAAATATCTAAGGAGTCAAAGAAATCACTGATACTTATGGGTAGAATGGTGAAAAATGTTTTTCAGGTTTATTTTTATATGAAAATAAACCTGAAGAACATTTTTCGCCATTCTACCCATAAGTATCAACACCCTTGTAAGAACCTGCATGTCAAATGTAAAATGTCTAGCCTCAATAGTTTCTGAGTAATCATGATTATAGGGTATTTTCTAATAATTTTATTATTTAAATTTCAAATATTTGTATAAACATTCTTATTAAACCAACTAATAACTAACCAACATATGAACATTCAGGTTTTCCGCATTAACCCTTTTTAGCAAGGATAAATTCTGTTAATAAAATGAGAATTTATTGATTGACACCGGAATTTAAAAATAACTTTTTTGAGAAATTAGGAATCCCTTAATTTAAGTTTTCACTGCTATCATGTCATATTTCATGCGTCTAGTCTTAAGATTTCAAAACTAAAAATGTAATTTATAAGATAACATATTAGAACATTTTCAATTCATTTTGCACTTTTAATTTTTGATGTCTTTAGAATTACTCTAAATGAGCATTTACATAAAAAAAAACGTTAAATTTTAGGGTTCTAGCCTTAATGTAATTTTAAAATGCTCATCGCTCCTGAATTAACCACTATTAGGATTTCAAAAAGTTTTATGGTTATTTCACTATTTTAAATTCAGATTCTTTTTTTTTCAACTGCTCTGTGCAAGAATTTATAATTTTCAAGTAACAGTCATGTGCTAAATGTCAAATTTTTATCCCTATTAATTTCAATTAAATTGCAATTTGTAATGATTTTAGAATGTTTTCCATTCATTTCACACTCTTAAATTTCAAGTTTCTGTCTTAAACAGTATCACAGAAACTTGTATACAAATAAAATTGAAAACAGATCTGTTTTAGGGGATCGTCTCATAAGTTTTGCTACATAAATAGATGTTTTACTTTCAAGAATGACAGATGATTTTGTTCACTGTCCAGAAAAAATCTTATTGCTTATGTGTGCGTGTTTTTTTTTTTTTTTTTTTTTTGTGTGTGTGTAAATAAATAAAGCCATGCTTGTCACATCAAGCATGGCTGATGAGCTTAAACTCATGTCTCATAAGGCTAAAGATAGTCACGAGTAATGCTAAACCTATGGGGAGGCTTTTTGCCAATATCTTTTTACATTTTGGCATTTTAAGATTTTTTTTTTCTTTTTGCATTAAACAGAGCTGAGGTTGATACCTACAGTTGCATTTTTTTACTTTTAGGATTTTGGCTGCAATTTTCCTTTTATATGATTACATTTTCATTTTGAGAACCAGTTCCAAAAGTAAAACTAATTTTACAAATAAAATTTACAACTAAAATTGAAAAAGTAATGAAGGGTGACTGTAGGGATAGGGATTGACCACAGATGGCTAATGCAAAAGAAAAGTATTTTAAAATATCAAAATGCAAATGAGATAGATGGCAAAAAACCTATTCATTGGTTTAGCATTATTTTGTCTTCATCTGACAGTATATGACCTTTAATTCACTGTCCAGGAAAAAAAAGTGTGTGATGTGCCTACAGAAGTTCTCCCTTCAAAAAGTAGAATAAAATAATGAAATTTAAAAATAGAGCCTGAGAATGACATATTTATAAAACAGAAAAGAAAAGATTACATAGAAAAGATAAAATACAGCTTTTGTAAAAAGAATAATTACAATATTTCATGACTATTTTCTCTTAAGTATGTATTAAGAGTGCTTTTTAAAAAGTTAGGTTGATACACTTCTCCTTTTTTTCCATGTTCAAGATCCGTATGAAATGAGTTCATCAATGCATGAACACCTTTGTCAGTCCTGCTAGCAAATGAAGTTACTGGAGTGTTAGCAGTATCCACTGATGAAAGAGCAGCCTTCAAATAGACAAACAAGAATGATAAAATAGAAGCACTTATTTTCAGTAACTGAGAAACAAAATTCTGAAAAAAATATAATAAAAATATTTTTAAACTAAAAGTAATTTTTTAAAATTAATTCACATGTATATATATATATATATACATAACATTACATAAAACTCTTGTCAAATAGTGAAAGACTATAGTCAGATGCATTAAATTCATAGAGTACTGGTGGAAGATGAAAGGTCATGTTATTAGCTTTGTCAAAAATTATTGCAATTTTGTGTGAAATCGAATTTTATTTAAGTGTTATATTTTGTGTCCAAAAATCCCCTATTATTGGAGTTTTAAAAAAATGTGTGTGCAGGAAGATAAAAGCATCTTTAACAAAGGAGAATATATAATAGAATAATCTTTCACAAAGTAGAAAGATGGATCGCTGAACTTTCAGATGAACAAATTTAATTCATATTCATTTTTCAAGTATCATAATAAAACTTTATAGAGATTGAAATAAATTTTTATCGTACAGAAATCAAACTTTTTGTGTTGTATCTGTTATGATATGTGTAAATTTTTACTAAGTATAACTATAGGGACTGGGGACCGTTTAAAAAGTTAGATTTCATAAATTTTATAAAATTGATTTTTTACATTAAACAATTTCACAAATGAATATTTACCTCATTTGAGGCATTTTTGTAGTTGGAACTGTACATCTATTTCCAAAACTTGAGAAATTAAAAATTAGTGATAGATAGCATATTGCACCCAGTATATCCATTGGTTATACTGTATTCATGAATTTTAATTGACCCTGTAAATGTACTGTAAATGATTCAATGGTGCCTTACAATAGAGAGCTTAACTCAGTTGAATGCAGTAACATATCTGAATATTGTATGGATAAAACCACTTTGACAAAAGTCAAGCTATTTAGAATTGTTTTTCCTCTTAGTTAAGTATACGAATCCAATATTTTAAACAGGTGTAAATCAAAAACCAATCAACATTTTTATATGAAACATTTAAACTGACTATAAAAACAAATAAAATATAACAAACATGAAAATTACAAAAATCTTTAGAGTGACTCTGTATGCTACAATTCTGTTTTACAATGAAAAGCTAAGAACTTGTATTGACTGTAATAACATATTGTGATACCATGTATATATGACTATTTTGATAAAAGTTACATCATTGAATTTTTTTTAAATATATATTAAGTATAGAAATTAATTATTTCAAATTCTTATAAATCAAAATCCATTCTATATTTTTACATGGAATTTTCAGTAAGAATGATTGATGAATACCTAATCTGTTAAAAGAAACTTTCTTCAAAGTTATCTAACATTCAGAAAATGTCAATGTTTAATTAAAAATGTCTAATCTTAAATATATATTTTAAACAAACTATACACTAAGTTTGGTTATAAATAAATTTCTTAATAGCATAATATCCCTGTAGATTTTGAATAATCCATTAGATTAAATGTAATACATAATATTACAAAAGATAAGAGTTTTTAAAAGTCAAAGATTTTCTTTACTCAAAATATGATTACTAATGGAAAAATAAATTGCTAACAATAAAAATAATTTATAACAAGATAATTTTTAAATTACTGCTATTTTACAAAATAAAATACAATGCAAGAATAAATAAAATCATGTACAGAAATTATTTACCTCAATTATACCTTGAATTGTTTCATTTGGAAAAACTGAAAATTTTTGGGAGCCTCTGCATGTAAAAGGGAAAAGAGCAAGGTAAATAGATAAATATGAAATACAAATGCATGCAAAGTTTAAGATTCAAAATACTTTAAACTATAATTAATTTATGATTAAATGAATTATAGGTTATTAAGTAATGAAAATCATAGGAAACGCGGTAGCGTTTGGTATAATATGTTTAAGAAATGGAAAATGCAAAAGTCTTTTTGAAATTTCTGGTGAACCAGTTGACCTACGACAGTGATTTTTTTTTCCAAAAGGTAGAACTCGACAAGACGAATAAAATGATAGCATTAAAAAAATATATATCACAGTTTACAGTAATTTTTTATTTAATTTTTAATGAAAAAATGAAGACCTAAAATTCAACAAGTGATAGCTAACAATCCCATGGATGGATTAACTTCATTTTTGGTTTATTTTAATCCTTTTGGTAAAATTTAAAATAGATTTTTTTTCATCTTTGTATGTTTGATGATCACTGAGAAAATCGAATTTGTGTTTTAAAGCTCCAGTTGAATATTGTTTCTTGTTGTTGCTGTTGTAGATTTTTTTTATTCGTTGCTACCAAGTTTAAATAAGTATAAATTTTTTATGTATGCAACACAATTCATCCAAATAAATCACGTGAAAAACATAATTATTTGTTTTTATTGCGAAGCATTTAGTTTCAGTTCTTTGAATAAAGTTGTGAGCGCATTGTAATTATTTTCGTTTGACTACTTGGTTTATCTTTCAGACATCATGCATGTTATATGACAATGTACTAACTTTCTTAATTATTTTAATACAACAATAAAATTTTGGTAGCAAATATTTTGCTTTTCAAGGTATAAAAAAATCTTCAGTTTTTATCAAAAAATTTAAATGACAAGTATTAAAAAATGCTCTGGTGAGCAACAAAAAAGGTTAATATGTTTTTAAGTATGAAAAAGTATTTGACAAGTGCTTCTAATTGAGCATAAGAGAGGACAAGGGGTCCCTTCTTGGCTGCAGCTGTCAATACCAAATTTGAAAAAGTCATAGAAAGTATTTTACATACAGCTTTCAGACTACTATCATATTTGATCTGAAATCTTGCACCTCCAGGGTTCGATTTAAGCGGTATCGCATTGCAATTTGCGATTCAAATTTAACTAAAATGCGATCCAAGAAATGCATTAAATCGCAATCATTGTGATGCATATTTCCCCCACCCTTTGTTATGTCATGTACACTTAAAGTTAAAATTTAAAGATTTTTTACAAGACATACATTGTGTTTTCACTCTTTCCAAGTGTTTGTTTACAATGGAAGTACAGCGAGACGCCATTGTTGGGCGCAGTTTTCCCAGTAAACACATGATTTGTTCCCGCCCTGATGCTGTGATTGATTACTGAATCACTGTTACTCGCTGATCACGGCGTTTGCCCGTAGAAATTTGACATGCGTTTTGTAGTGGTTCTAAAATGAACACTCACTGTTACGATTCTTTTACTTTATTAAAATTCTTTTGTAAATTTTCAAGATTTAAAAGTTACGTTAGCTATTTTTTACTTGCTATACAAAAATGTCTAACTGCTATTCAAAACTGACTTTGTATAGCAGTTACTGTTATGCAACTTTCTTTTTCTAAATCGACCCCTGTGCACCTCCCTGGATTTTGTTCTCTGGACCCGTGAAGGTTTGCTTAATAAAGGGCAAAAGTGGGAAATTTCATTACTGGCTAGCTGCCAGTAGCATCAGTTTTATAAGTGTCCACTTTCTTTATTCTACCAGCCAACTTTATTTAAAAGTATTAAACCAGGGTTGGCAAAATAACCCCCCCCAAAAAAAAGGGGGGGGGGGTTTGGTTTAAATTGGGTTTTTTTTAAACAGTTTTTTTTACTACACATGCGTATAAATTATTGATCAAAATAGACATTGTTGAATACATAAGTAGTATAACTTCATTTGAAAATAATTTAATTAAATAATTACAGCTAAATTATGTAGAAAATTGAAAAAAAAAAAAATCATATTTTAATTTAAACAGTATTAGTAAATAGTCATGTTCAAAGAATAAATTGCTATACACAGTGATAACCTGAAAATCTTCATAAACAATTTTTTGTTTACTAATAATACACATTTGATGTAGTTTGATGAATATTCTTTTCGACACTTACTAAAAAAATAAATTTCAAATACTTCTTGAGGTTTTGCTTTTTGAATGATAATTCAATGTATAAACTCAGTCATTAGATTCAGCAGATAATATAGTAATGTTTATTTCTCTTATATTATACATTTTTCTTTTTTAAACACAGTGAGAAATTATTCATTTAACACTAGAAAAATAGCAAATTTTAATTACCTATATCTTGTACCAATGTAGCTTATGAGAAAAAAATAACGAACCATGAGGATATCAAATAAAACAAAAGCTTAAATATAATACGCCTTTATAATCTGCCAAAGAAAACATTTCAGCATAACATTTCAATATAAAGATCAGCAATTAAAGCATACACAAGTTAAAATATATCAATGGCAATCTTAAGCTCAAAGTTATTATTAAAAATAGCAAAATAAAGTGATAACTTGGAATATGACCACGTCGGTGTCTGTCGGTAAATAAATTTGACTCGATTTTCTCAATTTTTGTTTACAAAACATTTAAAAACAGCTATGAGTACAGTTAAGGAAATAAAGTCAATCATAAATAGGCGAGTAGCGCAAATATTTCAAACTTCTTTCTTTTGAAAAAAATGTGAGCTCAAGAGCTATAAAATAATCACATTTCGGAACAAAATTTCTTCTGAATAATTTTTTTCTTCTATTTTCTAAAATGAATCATCCACTGCATATGACGTGTAACATTTAAAATATGCAGCTTAGTAACAACTCATCTGACTTTGTTGTGTGGTTTACTCATTTTGTGGCTGAAAAGTGATGAAAAGAAATAAATCGGCATAATGAATTTATATAAAAAGTAAACTTTGCCGTGGATGTATCGAAACTTTAATTTCCAACAACATTAATTTTTCTACAAGTTAGTAAATAAAAATTTTATCCAGATTCACTCTGTTATCAGTTTTAGAAGATTATAAAATTTCAACACTCTATAAAAATTTTGATTATTACATTTAATTAAAAACAAATTCTGTTTTGATTCATTTAAAAAGCATGATATTTGTGCATTTCCATTTATTTGTTGCATACTTGTCTGTTTATATAGTACAATAAAAATGCTTAAAAAACACAAGTAGTGCTTCCTGATGTAAAAATCTCTGGCAGATAAACAGTGTAACATTTGATTAAAATTCTTAATTAATATCTGTTATAAATTTTTATTTTTTTGCTTATATGAACAGTGAAAATGTTGATACAAACATACATACATTTCTTTTCTTTTAATAGATTTTTGATTAGGATGAGGTGGCATAAAATAGTTTTAAAAACTACACTTTTTAAAGTCGTATTTAGTTTACAAAAGGACATTATTTTAATTTGCATAAAAATTACATCGAATATGCAAATAAACGTTGCTCTCGACCTTTCAACGACAATTTCAACAGTAAAATTGCACATATTACTAATTTATTTCAAAAGGCATTTTCAATTAACTACTTTACCCCATGTCATGGGATAAGATAATTATACTTTAAAGCTTTCTATTTCTAATTAATTAAATAACTGCACACTGCACATGAATCAAAATACATGTTTTTTTTTTTTTTTTTTTTTTTTTGTGCAGTACAGAAAGTATTAAACAACAGATTTAAGTGAAATAATGTCAAAAATATAATCCAATGATGCATTAGAAAGGATAGCTGCAATCTATGATAAATGAAAAAATGTTATCTTCTCAGGAAACACAAAATAGTGAAATCCACTCATTTTTGTAACTCAGCTGTGTATTTCCTGGTTATTGTGGTCTCAAGAAATATCTAATTTGTTGTCTTCAAAAATTATGGCCTAAAATCTAATTCTGTTAGTTAATCTGCTATTATTTTATTATTGTCTAAATTAGATAAGTTTTCCTCTTCTAATCCATAACTTTGTTGCCAGAGATCTCTCCTGACTTCTCATTGGGTCTAGTACTTATAAAATTGTGAAATTTTTCTTTACACTTGAAAAAAAATGGTGCTTTAATGGACATACTAAAGGAATTTCTTTCAAAATTATTTTTTAAGAATTATATTTCTTACATCCCCAGTTATTTCAATATTATATTCAATTAATAATAATCAATCGTCAATCAATAATATTTGGCCATTCCTACTGTCTCATTTCTAAATATGAATTAAAATTTAATTTTAAATAACAGAAATATATTAAAAGCCCAGTAATGAACACTCTTTGGCCCAGTAATGGTATGGACACCCCATAAAAAGTAATAAATTAAATGATTTTTATGACTGTATTTAGAACCAGGATTTAATGAAGCAAAATAGTTATTTTCAAATAAATTTCACATAAATATTCACTTTTAAAAAAGAAGTGAAACATGGACATTTTTAAAAAATGACGAAAGGCAGATACAATGCTCAGATATGAAATTTTTGAGAAGTGTGATATTTTCTTCAATAATGGATAAAATAAGGAATGACTGCATTAGAAGAGAACTTGAGATTATGCCAGTACAGTAGACTCTTTCAAATCCGCACAGCTTGGGACCAGAGATTGTGCGGATTTTAGAATTTTACTGATATCTGGTCATTGCTTTGTTTACATTTTTAAAACAGTCATTTGTATATAATTAATAATGCAGTCGAAACTATAATGAATGCTTACAATATAATAAGTTTATTAAAATAAGTAATAAACTAAAATAATAAAAATTTAGATAATTTTTAAAAATGATTAAAATACTAAAAGCAAAGGTCAAGTTCATAATCAGTAATGCATATTTAAATATTCATTATGACAATGAACTGTATATTTCCTAAATTATTCAATGAAACTTTCTTCATAAAGGTGCACAATTAATTCACATCAAAATCATAAAATAAGGAAGTTTTATTTCAGTTTTAGCCAAACTTAATAATAAAAAAAGCTTGATTAATACATAAATATATTGAGTAAGAAGATTGTGATGACCAATGATATCAGCAATATTTTGAAATTTTTCAGAAATAAATTTATTCTTCCATCATGAAAAAATATGAATTCAGTCATATTAACAAAAATTACAAATTAAAAAATATATATGAAATTGATATAAAACTAAAAAAGTCAAGATCTGTCTTTAAGTTTGCAATGAATGTTTCATTGTTTACATCCGTAAAATATGTGCAGATTTTAGAATTACAGATTTAAGGGAATCTATTGTATTGAATAAAAAAATAAAAAATACCAGAAGGAGATGAAAGGGCCACTTAGAAAAGATGACTGCTGCAGTAAATGAATTTTTTGTGACTTTTGAGTTTTTCTTTGTTTAATGTTTTAAAAATATTACATACAAAAATATAAAAATTGGTAGTATCATATAGAAATGTTTGATAAGCATGCTAAAGTAGACAATTTTTAAATTGAAAAATTAATTTAAGAGTATTATTATAAATTACTCAAAATTACTCATCCTCATAAATTACTTTTTTATTAAGAATTATAATTATTATATCCCAGTCATTTCAATGTTATATTAATTATTCTCAGTGATGCCGCTAGACTTGAAAAATCCTGGGTCCCCGGGACCCAGGACTTCTGAAATTATGGGTCCCTTTTTTACAAAAGCGGGTCCCCACTAATAATAAGTCATATTTTTAGATGCTAAAATTGAACTTGTTCATTTGCAAAAGAAAAATTAAGTGCAATAATTATTTTTTTAGTAATAATGTATAAATAATTAAAACCAATATTAATTTTTTAAAACTATTAAGAGAAATTTTCCTTACTTTTTTAAAAATAAATGTGCAAGATAAGAAGGGGGGGAGGATTGTACTTTGTGCTTATATATAACTAAATAAATAAACAACGTTCAAAAGCACAAATATAAAATAAAAGATGTTAAAAGATGTTAAAAGCATACATGTTTCGGGACTTCTTAAGTCCCATCATCAGTGCTAAAAGTGTAAAATATAAAAGAATGTCACATCGCAAAATAAAATAAGTCTTGTAACTGAGCTCGCCCTTAGGGGAACTGATTAGGAAACGTCGCAAAGCGACAGTAAAAATAAGCAGGCACGCGCATGTCCCGAAACATGTATGCTTTTAACATCTTTTAACATCTTTTATTTTATATTTGTGCTTTTGAACGTTGTTTATTTATTTAGTTATAAATGTGCAAGATACAAATTAAATTATAAAATAATGCTTATTTGAGTGTAAAAGATAACAAGTATCACTGTTGTTCGCATTTCTTTTAAAAAGGGACAAAACTGATTTATTGAAAAAGACATTTTTCCTGAAAAAAAGAATTCTTTTGTTGAGTAAAGGGGTACTTTTTGTTTAATGAATGGGTGCTTTCAGAAGTTACATTCACTCAGAAATATTTGGAACAATCAAAAACAGATTGTGAAGCAGGAAAATCTGTTTTTGGAGCAGCAAAAAATAAATAATTTGGAAGCAGGAAAGTTAGTTTTTGGAAAAGAAAAATTCTATCCTCGCATTAACTTTTTTTTCGTCCCCCGAAAATTGCGTTTTAAAGCGATCTTTTGACGAAATTTGCCGTTTTTTCGCGATTTTTTGAAGAAATTTGCCGTTATTTCGCGATTTTTTGACGAAATTTGCCAGTTTTTCGCGAGCTTTTGATGAAATGTGCTGGTTTTTCGCGGTATTTTGATGAAAATTGCCGTTTTATCATGATTTTTTGATGAAAATTTCCGTTTTTCGCGAATTTTTTGACAAAATTTGCCGTTCTATCGCGATTTTTGAACGAAATTTGTCGTTTTTTCGCGATTTTTTGGACGAAATTTGTCGTTTTTCGAGATTTTGTAACAAAATTAACCATTTTCTTGCGATCTTTTGGCGAAAGTTACCGTTTTACCACGATTTTTTGATGAAAATAGTCGTTTTTTCGCGAATTTTGTGACAAAATTTGCCGTTTTATCGCGATTTTTTGGATGAAATTTCCCGTTTTTTCGAGGAAATCTGCCTTTTATTTTCGGGATTTTGTAACAAAAATTAGCCTTTTTTCGCGAATTTTTTGACGGAATTTGCCGGATATCATTCTTTGTTTCGTGATATTTTAACGAAATTTGTCTTTTTTGCGACCTTTTGACAAAAAGTACGCGTCCCGCGGGACGCGTAAGCTCCAATTTTATGCGTCCCGTCGCCGATTTTTTGCATATTTTACGCGCTATAGCGCGTCCGCGGCAACCCTGATTCTATAATATTTGACCATTCCCACTGTCACACTAAGTCAGAAATGTGCATGCTTCATTTAGCCATTAGTTTGAAAAACTCAAATCAGATAAATTGGATTTTTAGCACAATCAAACTGATTCGTAAAGTTATCATGCGAATTAAATAATTCAAGCTGAGAGAAAAATTGACCAGGCTGGGAATCAAACCCATACATACTTGGTTTACAAGGCCAATGCTTTACCATTTAAGCTAATTGGGCACAACAACTGGTGAGCATTTTTCGCCCAGATTACCTTGGGGGTCATAACATCTGGTCTGTAATTTAGACAGCTCAACAGAATACACTGCAGGTAAAGGAACATCGTAGAACGATGGGTACGTAGATAAATTGCATTTTTAACACAATCAAACTGATTGGTAAAGTTATACGAATTAAAGCATTGGCCTTGTAATTGTAAGCCAAGTATCTGGGTTCGATTCTCGGCCTGGGAAATTTTTCGCTCAGTTGGAATTATTTAATTCGTATGATAACTTTACCAATCAGTTTGACTGTGTTAAAAATGCAATTTATCTACGTATCCATCATTCTATGGAGCTACTTTATCTGCGGGCTATTCTGTTGAGCTGTCTAAATGACAGACTAGATGTTATACTACAAGGTTATCTGGGTGAAAAATGCTCACCAGTTGTCATGCCCAGTTAGCTTAAACGGTAAAGCATTGGCCTTTGTAAGCCAAGTATCTGGGTTCGATTCCCGGCCTGGGCAATTTTTTCGCTCAGTTGGAATTATTTAATTCATATCAAATCAAGATATTTAATTTTTTAAATTGGGTCTCCCGACTCAACCATGAGTTAAATCAGATAATAAACTTAAGCTAAAGAAAGAATGAGAACACTTGTTAAACAAGAGTTAGGTGTCGAATTTGAAGATTCGGCATAATTTTGTGGTTATGAAATACAATAATTTAGTTGCCTTTAATGACAAATGACCTCTAATTTCTAACCCTGCTAAAGAAGGTACATGTTAAACACTCTTATTAGCTTGTAATTAACTAGAACAGAAAGGAAATCAAATTATTGTATTTAAATTGTTTATTATCTCATTTTAAAGTTAAAACATTAAAAAAATGTAAATAAAGCTCAAGTTTTAAATTTTACATTTAAAATTGTATGCTTCTTCGGTTTTTTTTTTTTCATATAAAGATGCAAATGACATTTTTTTTAAAAATTCTTTTGTTATCAGTTTTGTATTTCATTAATGATTAAATATGCTCATTTGCAGGTAGAATTGTTTTTTTAAATCTTCATAATGATGCAAAGTGATGATTCAGTGAGGCCGAGGCCATCAGCATTTGCCTGTACCACTCATAAAATTTCACAAGTAAGAAAAGTCTAATTTTATAATACTAATTTGTTTAAAAGTTCTATTTTAACTGAACTTTTTTTTTTGCATTAGATAGGTGAGATTAATCTGTATGAAGGACGTTTCTTACTTTTTCGATTTTGTTAATAGATATTTTTAAAGAAGACACTTTTCAACACTGGTATCAAAAGTAAAAGCATCCTCATAAAAAAAAAAAAAAATTGCAGTCAAAATAATAATAATAATAATAATAAAAGAGTATTTTGTACAGATTGATCTCAGCTATCCAATGAAAAAGATATTAAAATATTAATGTGCAACAGAGATGTCTTTCTAAATTTCTTCCATAGGAAAAGCATTAGCGAACAGGTCTTTTTACTTTACTGAAGTAGTTTATAGACATCTCTATATACCGTATTTTTGGGTGTTTAGTCCATGGCTTATACAAGAAAAAAAACCTTCCAAAAAGCCGCTGCAGCTTATACATGGTGCGGGTTATACAAAGATTTTTTTTAAATTGGAAATCGTGATATTTTTTCTACAACTTTTAAACCTCAAAAAATTTGAAAAACACATCAAAATTTGTAAATTTTTTTCGCTATGCCGCGAAATTTAGAGAATTCTCTCATGTTTGTAAAGGCTTTTTTTTACTGCTTAAATACAGTTATTTCTTGGTTTGGAAGAACTGTCGCAACTATTGCCAAGTATTGCACTGATAGATCTATAATAGCTACCGTATATACTAGCGTATAGGTCTTGAAATTTTAGACAAAAAAAGAACATCAAAGTAGGGGGTCGATTTATACGCGAGACCTAAAAAAAATCTATAAATAAAATATAAGAAAATAATTTGCTAGCGAATCGGTGCTGCAGCACCCCATTGTGTTTGTAGAGTACAAAATCCAAAATCCGGAACCCTTCCAACCTCGACGATTCTGAACTTAAAATCATTTAAAATTTAGTTTATTTTTCAAAAAAAAAAAAAATTACCCTATTCTGTTGCAAAGAACAAAAGAAAGTGGGTGATTTATGTAATTCCGGAACGATTCAGAGCAGTCGGTCTTTTCGGAAACGATTCCAAGGAATTGTTCCTTTACAGAGTTGTTTAATTTCAGAACGAATTCAAGGAATTGAACTTTTCTGGAGTTGTTTCATTTCAGATAGAGTCCGAGGAATCGTTGCTTTTCGAAGTTGGTACCCTACCCTGTTGCAAAGAACAAAAAAAATGTATGTGATTTATGTCAATTCGGAATGATTCAGAGCATTCAGTCTTTTTCAAAACAATTCCGAAGAGTCGTTCCTTTATAGAATCGTTTCATTTCGGAACAAGTTCAAGGAATCGAACTTTTCCGGAGTCGTTTCATTTCAGATAGAGTCCGAGGAATCGTTCTTTTTCAGAGTTGGTGCATTTCGAACCGATTCCGAGGATTTGATCCTTTTGGAAACCAATGACCTAAGATACGTATACATTTCATGTCTGAAATTTTGAATTTATCACCAATTTTTTTTTTTTTTTTAATTTTTGGAAAAATTCAGAAAAATATCACGCTTGTTTGAAAAAATAAATAAAATGCATGTAAACACCGCATCGCTTGAAATTTTATCTTAAAACACGTAAATGCTACGGTGTTTCTTCCGAAAATTATGTTACTGAAAATCTTAATTTTTAGCCAAATTACTTTAGATATTATGCATCACGAAAAAATTTGGTAAATTTGTGTTAAAAATTATGACTAATGGCTTCTAATTTCGAACCCTGATCGAATAGCCCACGGACTATACACTGATGCATCTCCGCGGGTTTTATACACGAACTTTTTTTTACTGCACTGGTCGATTTAGGAGTGCTGGCTATACACGGGGTGCAGGCTATACACCCGAAAATACGGTAATAAAACTCAGTGTGATGAATTCGTGGTAAACCCATCAATTTTACCAGTCAGCCTTATCAGTGGAGCCATGTTGGCTTAATTTCAATTGGAGATTGGATAAGAAAACTTATATGTGTAAATACAAACATTTTTATTTGAAATCCCTTCTGTTCAACATAATTTTCTATAAAAGATTCAATGTTAACAAAATTTCAATGTTTTGTGCAATCAAAAATCATTTCTGAAATCAAGTTAAAAACAAAATTACCGTACTAATGGAAGTAAGAAGTATTAGCATTTTTTACTTGTCTCAAAACATCTAATGGTGTCGCCCTCTGTGTTTAAGATTATAAAATACAATAGAACATATTCTCCCTTTGGATTCAGGGCTACAAAAATTCTTCTGCTTGGGAATCACATTCTTTATTAACTTGATTTATCTATTTTGTGAGGAATTTCACTGTTTTGCATAAAAATTTTTATGCAACAACATGGTAGATGTTGAGATACCTCTTGAAAGGATGCACTGTGAAATAGACTGCATCTGACGTTACTGAAATAGGGTGAGAGATGAAAGACTGAATACCATTAGGAAACAAGTAGTACAAATTTCAATAGTTGCAGCAGACTTTAGCTATGACATTTTGTAGTATATTTGTTAATTTTTCTTTTATTAAGGAATCTTAATAATTTTGTTATGGTATATAAGCCAGAAAGCTTGGTTTAACCAAAAGTATTGTAAATGCTAATAGTATTTTTTTACTAGAACATAAACTTGCCGAACTTTGTTTCTCTAAATATTTTCATATTATTGATTATTTTTTTCAATTTTTTAAAATTTTTAACAGAAAACATAATTTTTATCCATGGTTTTAAAGTGGTCATTAACACTAGTCTCAGTCTCTATAGATATTACTTTAATTCACCATAACTTAATCTGACAAACCTCATTTGAACAACCCCTCATACTGTCTGGCTCGTATAAGAAAGACTCTAGAACCAATCTTAGATATGTCCTGTTGCTAAGGTAACAGGTCAGTCAACTTTATTTTAGGGAAGTCCGGCATTTACTTTTCTTTTATTCAACTGATCATTCAGAGAATTAGCAGTCTTTTATTGTCTTATAGATGAAGTTCCCTCCCTGCAAGTTTTGGAACCTTCGAAAGCAGGAAACCTACTCAGGGTTTTTCTTATCTCAGTCAGAGACAATAGAGCATGTTTTTATTTATTTATTTATTTATTATTATTATTTTTTTGTTGAAGTGTGCAAAAATTTTGTTTTGAATTGTACAGTCTGGCTCGTATAAGAAAGAATCTAGAACCAGTCTCAGATCTGCCTGTTGCCAAGGTAATTGGTCAGTCGACTTTATTTTCTTTTTTCCCATTCAACAGATTATTCTAAGAATTATCAGTATTTTTTTCTCCTATGGATGAAGTCTCCTTCCTATGAGTTTTGAAACCTTCGAAAGCAGGAAATCTACTCAAGGTTTTTCTTATCTCGGCCAGACAGTAGTTGCTTGACATCTTTACTGCTTTTTTATATGATTTACTGTTTTTAGCTCACAGGTTATCATAGCCGGAGAGCTTATGTGCCCATCCGTTCTGTATGTACGTTCGTGCGTAACGCGATAGCTCATGATAAAAATATCCGATCCACTTGAAATTTTGTATGTAGGTATATCCTGACAAGGCGTTTCCCTGATTAGTTTTTTGGAGTTCATTCGATATGTATAAGAGGGGGAATGGGGGGCTCATGCCCCTCCCCTTAGTTGATATAAATGGGATTTTCATGCAGAATTAAGTTTTCGTTCAAAATTTAGATTAGGATCATTCTGATGAGGCGATTCCGTGACTGTTATTAGGTGTTCATTGAATAAGTATAAATAGGGGGAACAGGGGTTCTAATGCCCCTCCCCCTTTAATTTTATATAAATGGGTTTTTCAAGCAGAATTTTCAGATTTCGTTCAAATCTCTGAATAGTTTTTGAAGTTTAATGGTTAAGTATAAAAGAGGGGGATAACTTCTTTTAAATTACATAAATGCTAAATGGGTTTTTATTAAGAATTATCTCATTTGCTCTGAATTTTGGATATAGATTTTTTATATGATAAAGCATGTCTTTGATAGTATAGGAGGTTCAATGATGAAGTATAAAAAAAAGAGAAAAGGGGAGAGCTGTTTCCCCTTCTTATTTTTTTTTTGAACGGAATTAACCCTTGAAAATATAAGGTTTTAATGTACAATTAGTATTTGTAGCCTGTGAGCTCAATGCCATCAGTTTAAGTGGGCAGTATTCTTTATTACAACTGATAATTCTTTAATTTTCTACAGTTTGACTATTATCTAAATAGAAAAACCTATCTAGTGATCATCTCTCTTTAAACTTTGATTACATTTAGTTTCAGTATGCTATTTTGAAGGTATCTGATGCTTTGATGTTTTGTTTTTATTTACTTTGGCACAACTTGTTCTTAAATTGACTTTCTGTCATTAAACTTCACACAGCTAATTATATCTTGAGCCTTATATTGCATAAAGACTTATATTTTAAGAGTCACATTAGATAAGTTATTCTATTCCTTTTTAATAGATTTTAATTGAATAATACAATTACAAATTCTTAAAAACACAAAAACATTATAAAATAAAATAAATTTTATTATTTTTTATACAATTTAAGTCATATCTGTCTATCAATAAATTAGTAATGTAATATCTTAATAGTTCATTAAGCCTCTAAAATCTATTTTTTGTGGCTTTTAATATATCTACAATCAGTTTTTTATATTTTTATAAAAAATAACAATGGTATATGTTTTCCTTTTGTAGATATATCAACATATTTTAGATGTTTGGACTCCATATACTGTGGCACGTTGGGTTGGTTCAGGTGTCCTAATTCTGAGTTTTTTGGCCCGTGTCTTTTTATTACAGGTAATAATGCTACTTCAGAATTTTCTCTCTAATATATAATTTTTTATGTTACAACTAAACTCAGTTATAACAAAAATGAAGGGACCAGTGCTTTTCTTTTTTACAACAAAATTCTATCCATAAGCGAGTTCAACCTTTGTTAATTTTTTTTTTTTTTATGAAAGGCAAGACAGAGCATTGAAGAAATTAAATTAAATGAATAAAAACATTGAATTATCATATTTTTTGTGAATTTTATATGGGGCATCAGCGATTTCAATCAGTTAATTTAAATCAGCAATTAAATAAATCAAGCAATTTTTTTTTAAATTTTACTTATAAAATCATAAATTTTCTAAACATTTAAAATGACATAAAAGTATTAAAGTCTAAGATGAACATAATTTGGAAAGTTTTTACAGGTATTTTTCTTTATGGAAAAGCTTTAAATAGTTATTTTTAAGCTTAATTCCCGAGTCTTGTAAAAAAAAATAGGTACGGTAAGTATAACATAAAAAGCATTTAATTTAAAAATGATATTTAAGTAGTTATTCAGGGTTGATTTTTTGACATAACATGTCAAAAAACTATTGAAAAGAGTCAAAAACCTTATATACATTTTTTTTTAGCAATCATTAGTGTTATTAAATCAAGTTAAAAACTGATTAAATGATAATTGATATGTTACATAAATTATTTTATTTAGTTGTACTATTTTTAAGTTGTAATAAAATTATGTATCACAATTCAAATTATTAGTTTATTATCATGTTCGGAAAAAAAGTTACAATGATTTTTGCCAATTATTTTGAAAATAATTTAAAATTTTTGTTACTTGCTCATGGAATAGCACATTAAATTTCATCAATCGATCACAAAAAAATTGTGAATTTCTTCAATCTGTCATTTAAAAAAATCACTAATTTTATAAATCATTCCCTGAAAAAAATAATGAATTTTGTCAATATGTCACAGGAAAAACATAAAATTTCAGTTCTCTACTTTTTTCAAGAGTTACTGAAATAAAAGTAAGTTCAAAGATCACCATAAAATAAACTAAAGTTTCATATCTAGATTCATTCAATTACAATTGAAGTTTAATTTTGAACTCATTTCACATTTTTGAAATCTAAATTTTGTCACTTGTATCCCTTGGCTTCTGAGGTCCTCATATAATGCTGTAGTTGTTGTGCAATTTTCATTAAAAATGTGACTGTTTAACCTGCGTTTTATATTTAAAGTGACGAACATCCCCATATGTTTACTTACTCGTATAAGTTTCTATGTTTAATGAATTAACTGCATATTTTAAACTGTTTGACCCAATATGCATTTAGAAAGACACAAATTTTAATGGTTTGCAAAAAAAAAAAAAAAGTTTAGGTTTTCTTTCTTTCTTTTTTATTATTTTTTTAAATAATTAAAAATACCTTGTTATAAAGTTTATTTTTTGTAATTTTAATGTATTATAAACAATATGATTTACAAAATTCATATGTAAATGTTGTGAAATGTCTTAAATTTTACTTACAAGTATTTTCCTCTTTTTTGATATTTTCTGAATGGCATCCCTGATATATACATATATATATGTTACTGTGAAAAACTGAAATTGGAGAATGTTGACTCACTGGTGAATGTCAACACATACCAGATACTTTGGTGAAAAACCGAATATTTGATTATATTCTTGTACATTCAGACTGCCCTGCATTCTCAGCTGAAAAAGCATCTTCTAAGAAGACACAAATTGCACTACCTCATTTTTTAAAAAGTACAATTTCCATCCTTACATGAATTTTATCCTATTATATTTACCTTCATCATTTTTCTACCTTTATTTCACATTTATTGCTGGCAGTTTTGGAGTATCCAACTGCACATTTTTTGTGAAGTGATCCAGTAACCAGAATCGCTCTTGAAAACTTGCTGCCAGAATTAATTTTTTCTTATTGAAAAATTAAGCTGGAACTATTTCTGAACTGTTTAATTCAATTTATTAATTATGGAACTACTTAAAATATTTTATTTTCCTCCTTTTCAAGCAGAGTAAACCTGCAAATGTTTAAATACTGGCTCGTCAGCATCTTTAGCACTCTAGATATATGGTATTCAGACCACTGTTATGTTTAAGTTAAAACCAATAGTCTAAGAGCTAGCAACGTTTTCGTCACCTGATTTTATCAAGGCTAATTTTTTTATATGTTTTTCCCTTTTATGGTAGAATACGTTTGCAAGCGGTCTGGCAGTCGGGAGGCGTTGCGTTTACCTGTGGCACAAGGGGTTATGCAGGTCAAAAAGCTTCAAAATCACGTCATTTTATCAAGGCCCATTTTTTAATATGTTTTTCCCTTTTCTGGTAGAATACGTTTGCAAGCGGTCTGGCAGTCGGGAGACGTTGCGTTTACCTGTGGCAGAAGGGGTTGTGCAGGTCAAAAAGCTTCAAAATCACGTCATTTTATCAAGGCCCATTTTTTAATATGTTTTTCCCTTTTGTGGTAGAATACGTTTGCAAACGGTCTGGCAGTCGGATGACGTTGCGTTTACCTGTGGCAGAAGGGGTTATGCAGGTCAAAAAACTTCAAAAATCTGCCATTTTATAAAGGCTCATTTTCTTATATGTTTTTATCAAGCTTAAAAATTACAAGATATTACTCTTTGGACAGCAGACAACCTATAATTAATTTTCCAGACACAAATTCATTTGCAAAGTTAATGCCAGACGTCTTTAAATATGGCAACGAAAGTGCCTGTTCCAAGAGTGATTTATAATTTAAAAATTATAAGACCTCTTTACGTCATTTTATCAAGCTTAAAAATTACAAGATATTACTCTTTGGTGGGCAGACAACCTATAATTAATTTGCTAGACACAAATTCGGTTGCAAAGTTAATGCCAGACGGCTTTAAATATGGCAACGAAAGTGCCTGTTGCAAGAGTTGTTTATAATTCAAAAAAGTATAAGACCTCTTTACGTCATTTTATCAAACTTAAAAATTGCGAGATATTACACATTGGATAGCAGACAACCTATAATTAATTTGCCAGACTCAAATTCGTTAGCAAAGTTAATGCCAGACGGCTTTAATAATGGCAACGAAAGTGCCTGTTCCTGGAGTAGTTTATAATCTAAAAATTATAAGACCTCTTTCCGTCATTTTATCAAGCTTAAAAATTACAGGATATTACTCTTTAAATAGCAGACAACCTATAATTAATTTGCCAGACACAAATTCGGTTGCAAAGTTAATGCCAGACGGCTTTAAATATGGCAACGAAAGTGCCTGTTCCAAGAGTTGTTTATAATTCAAAAAAGTATAAGATCTCTTTACGTCATTTTATCAAGCTTAAAAATTACAAAGATATTACTCTTTTGATAGCAGACAACCTATAATTAATTTGCCAGACACAAATTCGGTTGCAAAGTTAATGCCAGACGGCTTTAAATATGGCAACGAAAATGCCTGTTCGAAGAGTTGTTTATATTTCAAAAAATTATAAGATCTCTTTACGTCATTTTATCAAGATTAAAAATTACAAGATATTACTCTTTGGATAGCAGACAACCTATAATTAATTTGCCAGACACAAAGTTTGGTTGCAAAGTTAATGCCAGAAGGCTTTAAATTTCGCAACGAATGTTCCAAGAGTTGTTTATATTTCAAAAAATTATAAGACTTCTTTACGTCATTTTATCAAACTTAAAAATTGCAAGATATTACACATTGGATAGCAGACAACATATAATTAATTTGCCAGACACAAAGTCTGTTGCAAAGTTAATGCCAGACGGCTTTAAATATGGCAAAAAAAATGCCTGTTCCAACAGTTGTTCATAATTCAAAAAATTATAAGACCTCTTTACGTCATTTTATAAGCTTAAAAATTACAAGATATTACTCTTTGGATAGCAAACAACCTATAAATAATTTGCCAGACACAAAAATTTGGCTGCATTCGGCAAATTCGGCATTTTTTTTTTCAATATAAAGTTTACATAAAAAAAGCTCTTGTTTAACAAAATATAAGTTTCTTTTTTTAAATATTAGGGTGGGTGCCCCGGTTTTGGACACACTGGAATTTATTTGTCCAATATTTAAGCTGTGAGCTGATGTTAACAAATTATATAAATTCTTACACCTTAACCTTTCTAAGGGAGCACAAATTTTCATCACATGAAAAAGCTTGTCCGTAAGACTTAAAAAAATGCAACTTTCGTCAATCAAGCACAAAGTATCACAAATTTACTCAATCAGGATCTGAAAAAGTGTCGTGCAAAAAATCAGGTGCAGAAAAATAGTGAATCTAATCAATAAGACTCAGAAAAATCCAGAGTTTCAAATTTGGTTCAATGACGTAAAGAGGTCTTATAATTTGTTGAATTATAAACCGCTCTTGGAACAGGCACTTTCGTTGCCATATTTATGGCTGTCTTGCATTAAATTTGCAACCGAGTATGTGACTGGCAAATTAATTACAGGTTGTCTCCTATCCATAAAGTAATATCTTGTAATATTTAAGCATGATAAATGACGTAAAGAGGTCTTATAATTTTTAAATTATAAACAACTCTTGGAACAGGCACTTTCCTTGCCATACTTAAAGACGTCTGGCATTAACTTTGCAACCGAATTTATGTCTGGCAAATTAATTATAGGTTGTCTTCTATTCAAAGAGTAATATCTTGCAATTTTTAAGCTTGATAAAATGACGTAAAGAGGTCGTATAATTTTTTGAAATATAAACCACTCTTGGAACAGGCACTTTCGTTGCCATATTTAAAGCCGTCTGGCATTAACTTTGCAACCGAATTTGTGTCTGGCAAATTAATTATAGGTTGTCTGTTATCCAAAGAGTAATATCCTGTAATTTTTAAGAATGATAAAATGACGGAAAGAGGTCTTATAATTTTTTTATTCTAAATCGCTTATGGAACAGGCACTTTTGTTGCCATATTTAAAGACGTCTGGTATTAACTTTGCAACCGAATTTGTGTTTGGCAAATTAATTATAGGTTGTCTGCTATCCAAAGAGTAATATTTTGCAAATTTTAAGCTTGATAAATTGACGTAAAGCGGTGTTATAATTTTTTGAAATATAAACAACTCTTGGAACATGCACTTTCGTTGCCATATTTAAAGCCGTTTGGCATTAACTTTGCAACCGAATTTGTGTCTGGCAAATTAATTATAGGTTGTCTGCTATCCAAAGAGTAATATCTTGTAATTTTTAAGCTTGATAAAATGACGTAAAGAGGTCTTATAAAATTTAAATTATAAACCACTCTTGGAACAGGCACTTTCGTTGTCATATTTAAAGACGTCTGGCATTAACTTTGCAACCGAATTTGTGCCTGGAAAATTAATTATAGGTTGTCTGCTATCCAAAGAGTAATATCTTGCAATTTTTAAGCTTCATAAAAACATATAAGGAAATGAGACTTTATAAAATGGCAGATTTTTGAAGTTTTTTCACCTGCATAACCCCTTCTGCCACAGGTAAACGCAACGTCAACCGACTGCCAGACCGCTTGCAAACGTATTCTACCATAAAAGGGATCAACATATTAAAAAATGGGCCTTGATAAAATGACGTGATTTTGAAGCTTTTTGACCTGCACAACCCCTTCTGCCACAGGTAAACGCAACGTCTCCCGACTGCCAGACCGCTTGCAAACATATTCTACCATAAAAGGGAAAAACATATTAAAAAATGAGCCTTGATAAAATGACGTGATTTTGAAGCTTTTTGACCTGCATAACCCCTTGTGCCACAGGTAAACGCAACGTCTCCCGACTGCCAGACCGCTTGCAAACGTATTCTACCATAAAAGGGAAAAACATATAAAAAAATTAGCCTTGATAAAATGACGTGATTTTTGACGTTGCTAGCTCTTAGACTACAATGTTTGCATATTCATATATTGTAATACTAATAACCTGCGTTTGGCAATTGCGAGGCAGAAACACATGCTTGAAAAACCTTTAATGTCCGAAATTTTGTCATTTTAACACTTTTGCTTTTATTGTTTGTAAATGAGACAGGTTTCAGCAATGTATTTCTTACAACTTTCTTCTTTCAATTAAAGATATAAGTTCTACCTATTGTTGCTAGGCTGCATTGCTCTGAGTTTTCAGAACACCTGGTAGCTGATATTTGGAGACTAATTACCGACAAATTTTTTCAAAAATTATTATCAATTATGCTTTTAGACTTCTGCTATGATGGGTTCCTCCAATGCTCTTCAACACCTTTGCTCAATGCCCACAAATCGAAAATTTGTGTAATTGAAAAATTTGCTTTTCTCATAAACTATGCGATCTATAGTAATTGCTATAGTTTTCCTGCAAGGTTTAAAGTAGCATCTATAATCTCTAATTTTTTCATAATTTTAGTTTCAGTAGATTCGGAATTAGATTCGGAAAATTGATGTTACACATTATTGCACTATATTATTGTATTTTTGCACTGTATTTTCCACGATATCTCTAAAAATATAATACCTAAAATTGAAAGAAATATTTTTTTTTTTTTTTTTTTTTTTTTGAGTTCAGTGTAAGGAAAGCTTTAATAAGATATCCCACATGATATACAAAGAAAAGATTTTTTTCTTCAAGTAACTTAATTAGCCCCTTACCTCCCGCCTAAATATATTTGTAAATGTTTAAAAATCTGTAAATATGTGGGTTAAGAGTTGTTATTACTTCCTCAAATTTAAGCTTTTGACATTTCATAGTTTATGAGTAAAATTCTGTGAAAGACAGACCAGAGTGATCTTATAATGGTCCTGTTTTCACTTGTAAGTATGGAAACCTAATAAACAAGGATAAAGTTTAAAATTCATAAAATAATTTTTTACTAATCTGAAAAAAGTCTAAAAATTAAACATAAAACTTATCCTTTAAAAAATATAATTATAAAAGTAATTAAATAATTTTTTTAAGTTTCTACCCTAGTTCAATGTAATTTATATGAAAATTTTTTGACTTGGGCTACTGAATGTTAGTTTTAAATTAAGATATAAATTCAAAATTCTGTGATTAACAGCAATGTTCTTTTTCTCTTCTAATTGATTATTATTGAATTTCAATTAATTATTTCATATGCATAATGCTATTTTATATGTGTTAGTAATTTTTTTAAAAATAGTAATTGTATACATGTACACATACAATTTATTATTTAGTAATAATTATTGTTACTGTTTCAGGGCTGGTATATAATTACATATGCTTTAGGTATTTATCAACTTAATCTATTCTTGGCTTTCTTAACTCCAAAAAGTGATCCAGCTGAAACAGATGGTAAGTGTGTCCTTTTCCTCTTATGTTTATTTAATGTGGTATTGCAATAAGCTTAGCTGTATATAAATAAAATAAAGATGAATATTTATAAGAAGTCATCTAAATTTAATGCAACTTAAATAAAATGGAGAAAATAATTTAAATAAGAAATAACATAACTTAAACAGTATGTGAGACCTGAACAATATTACAAACTCTAAGTTATGAATTTCTATTTTTTGGTATTTCTTATTTGAATAAATGCATTTTATGATAAAAAACAAATAAATGGAGTCATTAGGAATCAATACATTTCAAAATATCAATACATTTTTTTTAAAAAAAATTTCTAAAAGGTAATTAAATTTAGTATAGCACATGACTAAACTGAAAACAATAATTTACTGAATTTAAGAAATTGGCATAATTTGAATCTCGGTGCTAAGTATTGATGCAAACATTCAAAAATGAGTTGAACTGCCATTATTAATACTGGAGCATCTTCTAGCCAAATTGTAAATGATTTAAAGCTAAATGTAAGCTTGCAAACTATTGGATGAATTATTCATTAGCCCCGAACATGATATAAAAAAGAAAATGAAAATTAAGTCAAAACTTGAGCCTTATCACATGAAAGCCAGACTTCAAATTGCTCAGAAGAAAACTTGTCATGGACTACGAAGTGGAACACAGTTATCTGGTCAGATGAAAATAAGTTTAATTTACACAGCCAAGATGGCTTAAGATACTGTTGTCATGATATCAGGCATGAAGACATCTTCAGTATAAACTTTGGCAGAAAATCTGTGATGAAGTAGGTTGGTATTTCTCTGAATGGAAAAACTGTTCTAGCTTTCCTTAGTGCAAAATAAAAAGTTGAAGACTACCAGGTAATGCTGGAAGATAATCTATTGCCTTATGCATCGTTGCTAGAGTAAACTAGGTTTTTTAGCAAAATAATGCACCGATACACTCTGCGAAAAATTCAAAGGAGTGGTTTGAGAGCTGGCACGTGAATATCATGAAATGGCAAGCCTACAGGCCTGAACTAAACATGATTGAAAGTGGTTGGGGTACAATGGTTCACATAGACATCAATATCAAAACACAAATGATTTAAAAATGGCTATACTTTCAGCATAGAGCCAATGGTTAATGGAGCAGCTAGGATATGCCTTGTTCAGCATATGCCAAGTAGCATATTTCATATTTGAAGTAATTATAAAAAATGGCTCTCCAACTCACTTTTAAATGTGTGCATTAATACTAAGCATCAGGACTCAAATTATATTCATTTCTGAAATTCAGTAAATTACTGTTTTCAGTTTAGTCATGTACTACATTAAAATTATACATCTTTTTGAGAAAAATTTAAAAATTCCATTGATAATTGATCCCTAATGGCTCCATTTAATAGTTCTTATCATAAAATGCATTTATTCAGATCAAAAATTGTAGAATATAGAAATTCATAACTTTGAGTTTACAATTTTGTCCAGGTCTCACATATGTTATTTTTTAAGTACATAATGTTATTTTTTTAAAGTCAGATATTTTCTTATTTAAATTATTTGCTCCATTCTTTTTACGAGTTGTATTAAATTTAGATGTCTTCTATAAATATTCACCTTTATTTTATTGATGTAAATGGTTAAGCTTTTTTTATATTATGATTTAAACAAACTAAATTTTTTTTTAGTTTATAATTTCGCCTAAGGGTGTATTCATTGCACTACTTTGATTTCGATGAATGTGAAACTTCAATTGAATAATTCAAAATAATTCATGGGTCAATTTGAATATTTTAAAGCTCTAATGCCATTAGACTTTTTTAATCTTAATTCTTGGTCCCAAAGCCACTGTCTTTTTAAGGGTGTTCTTAAATCAAAAAGGGCAACTTTGTGACACATGCTTTATTTTTGTTCGGAAATGCAAGTAAACAACAGGTGTTGTTATTCAGAAACTGTCTAATTGCACTCAGTTTTTCATTTTTTTAAAAACACAATAGATCTTTTATAACAAGTCTTCAAAGATGACATTTTTAAGCACATTTCCCGACAAAAGCAGAAAAAACGGTCGAAAAGCAGGAGAAAAACAGGTGATTGTGTGATCAAAATAGCTTAGAACTGGATAGGTAATTTAGTTATCATAAAATGGAAAATTCAGTTTGATTCGAAATTGCTCCCATAGGCATTCCTATTTTATAACTTTTTGTTAAAAAATGAATTTGTAAATGTGTCAAAACATTTTGCGCTTGTTGAGCGAAGCAGTTGAGAACACCCTTAAGTAGTTTTTCACCTTCAATATATTATTGCAAAATGTGTTTTTCTTGTGATTATATAATAAAATCTTCATTACTTTCAAAGAGAAAATTAGAATGATAAAATTAGTATTACAAAATTATTATTACAGTATAAAATTATTAAAAGGTCATGATTTTTTCACACCCTAATTATGAACCAGTTTAAAGTTTTAATATTTTGCTTTTTTCCAAGTGTGAATAATTATTTTAATTTTTGTACTATGTTCTTTAATTTTTATGCTAAAAGATTCTACAAACTATATAGATTCTTACAATATTAAGTTGTTTTATTATAACTTTTTGTAAGCAATACACAAAGTTTTTTCACAATTCCTTTTTTTCTATTGTTCTAATTTTTTGACTTGGAGCTGTATATATTTTTAAATTATAACTTAAAAGAATAAATTCCATTTCAGATGATGGCCCTAGTCTACCTACAAAAATGACTGATGAGTTTAGACCATTTATTAGGCGCTTGCCAGAGTTTAAATTTTGGTGAGTAAAATTGCCTGTAAATCTGTAATATATATATATGTATATATTTGTTTTTATATGGCTATTTTTAATTGCTACAATTGTAAACTTTTACAATCAATTCAAAGAAATCCTTTGATTCCCCCCCCCCCCCAAAAAAAAAAAAAATTACATAACCATCCCATGCAACTTCTTGTTCCTGTCTCTTATAAAAGTCTTAAACCTTGATTTACATAGCAAATTAAATAACAATTATCAGAGAAGAACTTGCACCATCTTTGGCTATCATAACCAAGAATTTGATTAAAAAAATCACATCTTAGAATCATATCTATTGGAATCAGTAACGTTAGAAAAAACTAATTTTTATGAAGAAAAAAAAAATCATTTATACCGGGAGTTAAAAAACATTTTCCTATGCATATTTATACTAAAATAAATAAATAAATCTTATAAAGCAATCTTTTAATTAGTACTATAAATAAATATATGATGTAGTTTTATAAATATAATATACTTTTGCATAACTATTCAAAATAATTTCTTTGAAATACTTGTTATCTGAGGTGTCTGATTTTTCTGTTAGAACACTACATAAATAATTATCTTTTATTGAGCATAAAGTTTTTTATAAAGAATACCTGAGATGATTTGAATTTATCAATAGAGGTTTAATGCATTTCAATAGTACTGTATATTGTTGTCTGACACTTCTTCTCTGAAATTGCCTGGTTTAAAAAAAGAGAGGTGACAATAAAATAAAGAGAAATACCTATTTACCAGCTTTTTAGACCACTGAAAACATTGATCTTAAAATGGAAAATAGTTTTATAAAAGTTGTCATCCACTAAACCATTTAAACAGCCATCATACTTAATAAACATGCTTTATTCCTAAGGTATGTTATAATATGTATTATTTTTTAAATTTAAATGTCAAAACTTAATAATGTATCTTTTCAGGCATTTTTATGAGACTTTTTCCTATTATGTCTCAAGCAAACTTTATCTTGACATCCTCCCCCCCCCCCACCACACACACACATACATTTCCTTGTAATGTATTTTAGATCTAAACTGGCTTTGGTTATTTGGTTATGCTATAGAGGATTTAAGTTTAATTCATTATATATTTTAGTTAGAAGTAAACAGATGCTTCACTTTCAACCAATTAACCAAAAAAAAAAGGTTTACTAAACCTTATAACCATAGCATAGATGAAAGAAAACTCATAGGCAATCATTAATAGATATACAGAACAAAGAGTAACCAATGGAGAGAATTACTTATGATTATGTCATCATTTAGGCTTTGAGGCATGATGTAATACTTAATAAATCTTAACTAATCAACCATTCTAAGTAGTAAAAGTGCATTTTTAGCTCGAATGTGTCGTTTTGGCTATTTTCAGAAATAAAAGCCTAAAAAAAAAAAAAAAAAAAGAAAAAGAAAAAGAAAGGAGAACGAAAATTAACTTATAGCTAATTTTAGAAAAATTAGTAAGTCTGCTATGTAGATCTATAGCTTATAAGGGAAGTTGGATTGATTAAAAATGTTTGTCACTTTACAAATTTATTAATTCATCATTTTTCTACAGCTTTGCTTGTAGCTTCTGCGTAACTTGGATTTTGCATTTTTCAACGATATGTAAAATGAATAAAAACATTAGTAAAAAAGGGGGGAAAAAAGATGAAAAAACTTTGGTTTAAACTCACACTTTAAACCAGAATCGTTTAAGCCAAGCAACCCTGGGAATCAAGTAATCTTTTTTAAAAAATCGAGCGAATTGGCATATATATACAGGATTGGCGAGTGGAGCTTGAATGGAGAAGAATATAAATATTTTTTCTCTAATAACAAATAATATAATTTTTTGTTGATATATATATATTTTTTTTTTAAGTAAAAAGTAAAATCTGATTTCTCTGTCTTTGTTTTTATATTTATATGTTTTATATGAAACAAATAATATGGAAAATAAATTTGCATTTTTGAATGTATTCCATATATTGTCATTGTGAATTTCAATTTTTTCTTATTATATTTTTATAATAAATTAGCAAAAACAGCAACTTTGCTCGTGTAGTAGTTGAAATGTGCCAAGTAATATTTGTATGTTTAATTATTATTATTATTATTATTATTATTATAAATTATACTTTTAGGAATAATTCAAAAATTAACATTTATGCCACAGTTTGACTAAACTACATAATTGCACTGCATTACATGTAAAAGAGATGAAATATCTAACGCACATTCAAAGCTTATCCACAAGAACATGAAACACTATTTATATACTTTTAATCAAATACCATTCATCCAACAAATTTCATATGTATAAGCACGTTTTCCAAATTAATTACAATCGCTTTAAAATTAAGTGTCCTGACAAAGTTAATTATTTATTTATTTTTTCGGTAAAATACAATACAGAAATAATGTTTTCCAGTTTTCACTTTCTAACAATGGAATAATGACAATATAATAATAATAAACACTTGATAAAAAAAAGTACAAATTATAGCTCCAGAATATCCCTCATAATCTTTGTAACTGTGAGCATTATAAAACATTCAAAAGGTAAAATAATTTTTGACAAGAATCAGATGTTTTTAAATATCTACCAATATGTTTCGCATACAGGTATTTGGGGTACATTCTATGCGGCCAAAAGTCAAATTATAAAGTATGGAGATCGTTAAAAACAACAACAACCTGAGTTAGAGGACAATTTCGAGAACTGTACCCAACCCCTTCCACCTTTTTCAAGCCTAAATGTCTTGTAAAACAGTAGTCGGAATGTGATTGTTCAACTTGTTTGTGTTTATTCTCGGCATTTGTGTAAAAACATTAACTTTTTAGTAAAATATTTATTATTTTACGCTTAATTTGAAAGTTTTTCTGATGGAGCATGATACAACAGATAATAATGCAAAACAGATAATATTGTTGTACTATCAAATTAGATCCTGTTATAATTTCTAACTGAATCAAAAGTTTGAAGCCTTGAGTTGTGAAAAATCAAAGAAACTGCTTTGAAATAGCACTGATGTGTATGTCTTGATGTCTCCCTTAGATAGACCAAAGGGATTTTTAATGTCTTAGAGAGTAGATGGACAGTGATGTGTTAAAAGGAAAGTCTGGTTGTTTTTCTCTGTGCGTCTGCTTTTTCTCCTCTCTCTCTGTCTCAAAAGCATTTTAATGCCTTTGGGAGATTTTGTTTTTTGCAGTAATAGGAATTCTTTACCTTAGATTCAGATGAGATTTACAAGTTAGGAAACAGATTTTCAAAAGGTATGTCTTTCTGGTGTCCCCGGTCCCCTATGTCTCCTGGGTCCCTGGTACCCAAGACTTCTAAAGTTCTGGGTCCCTTTTTTGTAAAAACATTTCCCCACTAATAATAATTCATATTTCAGATGCAAAAGTTTAACTTGTTCATTTGGAAAAGAAAAATGAAGTGCATGAATTATTGTTTTAATAATAATTAATGACTAATTAAAACCAATATATTTTTTTAAAAACTTTGAAGAGAGATTTTCTTTTTTTTCTTTTTCTTTCTTTCTTTTTTTTTTTTTTAATAAATGTGCAATATAGATAAATTTTAATTATAAAATAATGCTTATTTGAGTGTAGAAGATAACAAATATCATTATTTTCACATTTCTTTTAAAAGGGAGCAAGATGAATTTATTGAAAAATACATTTTTGCTCAAAAACCGATTATTTTTGTTGAATAAAGGAGTACTTTTTATTTTATGAAAGGGTGCTTTCAGGAGTCATGTTCACTCTGAAAGACTTGGAGTAATCAAAAGCAGATTGTAAAGCAGGAAAGTCCATTTTTAGAGCAGGGAAAATAATTTTTTGATCAGAAAAATCCACTCCTTGCAATAACTTTTCTTCTTTGATGAGATTTGTCATTTTTCATGATCTTTTGACAAAATCTACTGTTTTATTGTGATTTTTTTTTTTTTTTTTTTTTTTTTAATTGTTGTTTTTTGCAATCTTTAGATGAAATTTGCCAGGTTTTTCTTCTTTCTGAATCTTGACAAAATATGTTGTTTTAGCACAATTTTATTACAATATTTTCTGTTTTTTCTTGATTTTTTGATGAAATTTATCATTTTGTCATGATCTTTTAAAAAAATGAGTTTTCTTTCTCGATCTTTTAATAAAAATGTTCTGTTGTTTCACAATTCTTTGATGAAATTGGCATTTCTTCTTGCAATAATTCGACAAAATCCAGGCTTTGTGGAAATCATGGGGAAATATCATGAAAGGCATAACAACTATATAAATCAAGTAAAACACTTTGTGAAATCATTATAAAATGAAAATAAAGTAAGACACGTTTCAAGCTACAATAATAACAGCTCTTCATCAACTAAACCAACACGTGTCCGTAAGGGCTCAGAGTCAAGATAAAGTGAAAGAAAGAAAGAGGAGATTACAAAGAGTGTGACAGGTGGTGCTAGCTGAAAGAGAACAGGTGGAAGAGGAAAATGTTGCCAAAATAATAAAAGAAAAAGAAAAATGGTGGAAAAACAATAAAAAGAATAACAAAAAAAATATATTAAGTAAAATTAATTAATTAATAATAGTATTAAATAATAATTAAAAATTAATAAATAAATAAAATAAAATAAGAAAAATTAATAAATACATTAAAATAATATGTTCAAAAAAAAAAAAAAAAAAAAAAAAACTACAAGAGTAATTTCCAAGCAGGGGAAAGGAGAGGGAATAACAATTATATTTTGCATCCTGTTCTCCAATTTTTTAGGTAATTTATGCACTATAGCATGTCTGTGGCTGTGATGTAACACATATTCTATTACATATATTTCTATTATTTTTTTCAATTGTGAGTCCCCCCCCCTTCTTTTAAAATTTAATTTTAAAAGAAAAGCATTTTTAATACGTAATTTTTTATCGTGTGTTCGTCTCCAAGTGCTTATAAAATAATAATAATAAATAAAAGGAACAAATAATAAATTAGTTTTAAAATATCATTCCATTTCTAGATTTTTCTTTCTTGTTCTTCAGTTGATTAAATATCAAACGACTGTTTTAAATAACTGCTATTTTTTATTTCCCAATCATTTCATTTTGTCTTGTTTAAAGAACTTAATTTGTTACCTGTTGTGAAATTCTGTTTAGGGTTGCCAGCTGCTGCACGTTCTCGCCATGTGCGATAAAGACTATATTCTTGACAACACTCTTTTTTAAATTTTCCCCTTTGCTTATCATGTAACGGCCCTTTTTACCTGTACATTGTTTTGCTAGGATTGGGAATCTATTCTATGCCAAAAGCCTTTTTTTCTGGCGTTTGTGAAATGTGAAAATTTCGTTAGTTTTACGTTTGTCACGGCTAAGTAAGGTTGCTCGCTCTCTGTTGTCAGCGATGACTAATGTTTTCTATATAATGTTCGAAGACATTTTATATCACCGTGCTGCTTACTGACTAATGTTTTCTGTATAATGTTCAAAGGCATTTTATATTACCATGCTGCATACTCAACGTTCATAGGTATTCTATTTCTTGTGCTTTGAAAAATAAAGAAATACTCAAGAAGATCTCTGACTTTTTTTAAATGCTTATCATACGAGGCGTTCTAAAATTAATAGGAAGTTTTTGTTAATCTGTTTCTGAATAATAAGTTTTAGATTACTATTACAAATATTTATTTTGTTATGTTAAATAATGTCCATCTTTAATTTATAGGTATTCAACTACAAAAGCAACTTTAGTGGCACTTTTCTGCACTTTCTTCCAAATATTCAATATCCCAGTATTTTGGCCCATCCTTTTGCTGTATTTTCTTACTTTATTTGGTATCACCATGAGGCGGCAAATTAAGGTATGGACTGTTGTTTACTTTACTATAAAGATAAATTTACAGATGCAAAACTTGTGTTACATATTATATTTTCTACGTTACTGTATATTAGTATACTATATTAACATTCTTTCCAATTTTTACATTTAGAATACTTATTTTTACATCTTTTTGCAATGTTTTTTAGGCTCTATTTTTCCTACCCTTAAATTAGGGATTATTTTCTAGCCAATTTTAACAACAATAACTGTTGAATGTCAGGAAGCATTTAATATTGTTAAAGGAATAAGTTTAGATAATAATTCTTATTCTTAGACTTTCTTTAAAAGATACTTATTGAAAAAAAGCTATGTATATTTATAAAGATAAGCCAACATCTTCATGGGTTACTTTATTTGCAACATACTCGCTGAATGATTATATAAATAACTTGGTGAAAGTAAGGAAATCGGGACCTTTTTGCAATAAAATGGATTTAAGAATAAGTGTGCAAAAGTGGTTTTAAAAATTTTTCTTTTCCAAGGACATTGTTTTAAGTTCTGATGTTTGTTTTTTCCCAGAAGATTTGCATAAATCTCACACTTTTTGAAAAAAAAAAGAGTAATTGCTAAAAAAAAGTAGATCATCTGTTTATCATTATACCATATTTCTCCGCTTTAGCTGGTTAGCCATAAAAAATCGTATTTACCAGCATACTGTAGAATACGAGGCTTTTGCTACTGAACTATGGGCTGCTGATTTATTCTGGATTTTTGAACAAAATTTTTAATTATAAGAAAAAAATCATAAATGCTTATTGTTTTCTCTCTCTCTCTCTCTCTAGATATATATATATATATATATTCATTTTTATTTAAGTGATTATTAGATTTTATTATCAAGCATCTTATTATCAAGCAAAATTTTCATGTATTGATGTTTCTGCTAAATTAATTAAACTATAATATAAAATAACTTTTTTGATATATAGTAAGCATATTTTCTCTCTTTATATATTTTGACAATTATCATATTTTTTTCTTATTATATATATAGTAAGAATATTTCTGTTCATTTAATAATTTATAAAATAATCTATTTCTACGTTGTAGATATTGGATGCTGGGAAAAAAGCTTATTATGAAATAGTATGAGACATATGACACACATTTGTATTCTCTTGAATATGTAAAATTGGTAGAATAAATAATTAGAAAATTGGGAAAAACTGTTAATGGCACCCCTCTTCTTCAACAGAAATCGCTTCTACTGAATACAATTATGAATCTCAATCGTTTCTGTTTTCAAAGATCCTCACTTTTTCCTGCATGCACAGGGTTGGATAGTATTTACCAGGGCTGCGGAGTCGGAGTCGGAGTCGGGCCCATTTTTGAGAAAAAGGAGTCGGAGTCGTAAAAAACAACCCGACTCCGACTCCGGCTCCGGCTTTTTTCTTAGACAGTTTGAAGTGAAATTAAACCAATAAAATGTAATTTTAAAATCATAGAAGGAATTCTTATTGTTATTTTTGGATTATATCGGCCAATCCAAGTTAAAGAATCCCAATAAACTGCCCAGCGTACACAGGAGATGAAAACTGTTTTTAATTAAAAGCTCTAGTAGATCCTATATTATTTGCGAAATAGTAAAATTTCCATCTTCAATTTTATTTCCTTCTATCTTTACAAGAATAAAGTATTGGATTCTTGAAAAATTTCGATTTCCGGCATTCGATGGATTTATACGTTTTAGAAGATCCTGAACTGAACATGATTTGATAGTTTTTCGAAAATGTCTGTCAGTGTCTGTCACTTCGTGAGTCCGCATGCGACAACAATTTTGGAGCGCTCTATCTCAAAAACTAATGAATGGAATTTCACAAAACTTTAGATTTTGTTAGATCTTGATAGAAACTGTATCTGATTAATTTTTGGTCTATATCACTCGACAGGTGGCTTTGGTATGCTGCATTATTCACAATTTCCCCAGTAGCTATATCTTAAAAATTACTGCACGGATTTTTATAAAACTTTAGACTCAGTTAGTCCTTGATATAATTAAGTGCTGCAATTTTTTGGTGCAAATCACTCAATAGGTGCCGCTGCTGTTCGGCATTGTTCATGATATTGCAACCATGCTATCTCAAAAACAAATGCTCGAATTTTCACCAAACTTTATATTTAATTAGTTTGTAATCTAGATTAGTATAGTTTAGTGTTTGGTGTAAATCGCCCTTCAGGTAGCGCTGATATGGTAGCGCTGATTTATTTACGATTTTGAAATAGCTGTGGCTCAATCACTAATGCATGGAGGTTCATTAAACTTTAGGTTCAGTTAGTCTCTGATAGAAATTGATCCTGATTCGTTTTTGATGTACATCACTCAACATGAAGCGCTGTTATGCAGAATTTTAAAATTTCAGCAATAGCTCTTTCTCAGAAATTAATGTACTGATTTTCACCAAACTTCAAATTCAGTTAGAAGTTGATATAACTTGTTGACTAGATTTTGGTGTAAATCACATAAGAGGTGGCGCTGCTATGCTGTATTTTTCAGGAAGTATTAACATGTGTGATATAAAAGAAAGCTCTAAGATTAACACTGACTATTTTTTTTTCCCTTTCCATTGAAATTTTTTCTGCTCTGGAGAGCACTAGTTAACATAAAACTTGTACAGATTTCCCCTTTTCGAGGCCACGGATCCGAAATAGTAAAATATCCGTTTTGTTATCTCTTTTAGATTTCGGTAATTTAATTTTTCAGGTTTGTGGTACGTAAAATTAAAGAATTTGTAAAACGGAAAATATTTTTTTTTTCCAAAGCTCTAAGAACTGGATACCGAAATAATGACTTTTTACCTTATTTTTCTTTTGGTCCCTCATAACTTTAACCAGCATCAACATTAGTATATTAGCTAGCCAGGAAGCCAGGAGTCGGAGTCGGAGTCGGAGTCGTTAAAATTTCCGGAGTTGGAGTTGGAGTTGGAGTCGGAGTTGAAGTCGTTAAAAATTCCGGAGTCGGAGTTGGAGTCGGCCATTTTTCCGACCGACTCCGCAGCCCTGGTATTTACCATCTGATGCTTTTTACCGTCTTTGGAAAAACATGCTTTTACATTGCTTTTACATGGTTTTTACCACCTATGGAAAAGACTTATTAGTTTGGTTGTTTTTGTCGTTTTTATGAAAATTTACTAAGTTTTCATTTTCCCAGGGATAAAACTTTTCTGGATATTGAATACTATAATTTCATATTACAATATTCAAAAATTTAGTTTCCAATCAGGTATGAATTTTTAAGCATATATATTCTGAGTGAATGAAAGAATACTATATGAAAATAGTGGGTTTCAATGAACTTAAAAAGCCCAGAAAACTTCCATTTGTGTTTTCCACCTACATTGATTCAAAATTTTAAAGATATTGTACATTTATCATCACTAAGCCTAAAAATTTTCATAACTATTATGAGAATATACATTGCAATATTTATTATATTTATCTTAATGGAGATTTGTTTACTATTTTTCATTTAAACTAAATGAAAACAAAAAATTATAATTACATATTTTCTACACTTAAAAATCTTAATCATTTTGATAGCAAAAAAAATATATATCTTTCAAATTTTAACTGTTCGGTAATGTAGTCTGTACAAGTATTAGTATATTTCATCAATTTATGTCCTTGGAGCCTCTTAGCATTCTATAACAAAACACAAGCTTCTGTACACCAAGTCTATTTTTTAATTTACTGTGCATTTATGAAAAGTTTTTAAAAAATTTGCTCTATGGGGCTTTCTTTGCTATACATAGCACCTATCGTTGTTGTTCAGTCCATCTGTCTGTCCGCATGTAATAATGAAAACACTATTCAACCAAATCGTTTGAAATTTAAAATAGTACTACTTGGTTATCTTGTCAACCAATTTCGCCAAGTTATACAAATCGCCAAACTCATAGCCAAATTATGCATATTGACATAATTTTCATTTTAAATAACAAAATAATAATAATAATAATAATTAGTGGAATATTAATTTTAAAAAAAAACAAGTTAAAATAAAAATCACTTAATGGCATTTACACACGTTATCGTATTTAATGTCATTGAATCCGACATTCACGATCAGCCATTATTGCCATTTAGTCTTATAGTTTGGCAATGGTTTTTTCTGGTCAACGGAATAACCAAGTAGCACCTTTAAAATGCATAATTATTACATAAATGTGTCGAATCATTTCAAATTTTATGAAAACCGAATGCATAGATCAATTACAAGGACAATCAAAAGTATTCTGTTACGTTACGGTCAATATGGTAAAAGTTTTAAATACATTTTAATCGTTTGAAATTTAAAATATATAATTATTACATAATTTTGTTGAGTCATTTCAAATTTTATGAAAATCGGATGCAAATTACAGTGATAATCAAAAGTATTCCATTACATTACGGTCAATGGGGAAAAAAGTTTCAAATGCATTTTAATGGTGTTGCACTCATTCAAACATAATAAAATTGATATGCATTTATGAAGTACATATTATAATATACATTTTGAACCATCAGTGGTGCAAAGAATATCTGTTATTGATTTACAAGGTCACACAAAAGTATTTTATTACATAATGGCATAGGAAGAACATTTTTTGGTGCACGTTTTAATTGTAATTAACTATTTTACCTTTAACAAAAAAAAAAAAAAAAAATCTTTAACAAAAAAAATTTATTTATCAAAAAAAAAAAAAAAAAGTCAAATCTGTATTTGAAACATACACATAAAAAAAATTAAAAATTTTTTAAACATGAAAGGGAAGAAAATATGAATATGGAGAAAAACCATTTAAAATTTTAATTTATGTGGGGAATTGTGATGGATGTATTAACAAAGTTTACAATATCGCACCATATAATTGCTGATAAATAAACTTATAACTTTGTCTTATAAACTGTGCAACTAACACTTTTTAGGTGCATTCGTAATTGCAGGCAGACAGAGGACAGATACGAATAGGGTTTCGTCAGATGAATGAAACCCTAAAAATTGGAGAAAAATCATCTACCAATTTTTTTTTTTTTTTCAAAAAATCTAGTCTTTCATTCTCCACATTTTATGTTTTTAATACTCATTATTACAGATTTTAAAACTTTTTCCAGCTGTTATTTTCATGTAAGAATAAGTAATTAGCACAAGCTTCCATCTCCCCACTCTATTTCTTCTTTCCTTTTGATTCCTGTTGAAAATAAATTTTAATTAGACAATGATTTTGGGATACAGTTAATGAAATGAATATTTTTTAACTTAATGCACAAATATTTTGTAGCAAGTTTGTACAGTTCATAGGAAACTTTATTTTGAAAGCTTGCAATCATAAATTATTAAAGAGATTGATCCTAATTGCAAACCTCAAAGTAATATTGTTATTGATTTGGGAGAGAAATTAAATAAAGAGCTTTAGCTGAGAGATTATTAGCAACTCTATTGAAGAGATTTGAGTGTTTTTTGGTCAATATAAAATATTTTTTTACTCTCAATTCTCAGCATGTCCACTATGTGCTACACCGCTAGAATAGAATTTTCTTGAAATACTCCCGGAAAAATCACTGAATTTCTTTCTCATGACTAGCAACCCTGTATATAATAAAAAATTATACTCCTTCTCTGACAGTAAATTGCACCACCTTTAATTTGTTACTATAAAGGGAAAAAAAAAAATTAATTATTCTTGTAAAAAAAGATATTTTTTCATAAAAAAATATTTCTTCATGTTTTCTTTCTTTTTTTATATATTTTGCTTATAAATTAATAATAAAAATAATTTTATTTAATGAGTTTTTTTTACTATTATTATCTTGATTGTAAGACCATTTTAAAATTTGTCTGTTTTTGCTTTTCTAAAAGGCACAGAAAGGGTAATCAATATTTTAAATGGGGTAAGTGCAATTTTTTAGTTATTTATTTGTCTAAATGGTGTGATCATATGGTGTAATTTTAGATGTGCATATAACAACCTATCACAGGCATGATGCAAAATTTAGCAAAATGTTGAGTAATCAGAAAAGTAAAAGTTTAGAATACTGGGTACTTTCTCTTATGACTTATTCTCATATCTCAATATATTACTTTCACAAGAAGTGTCAGTGCAATTATTTTACTGATTCATTTTTAAAATAACAGTAAAAATTATTATAAAAATTTGTTTTCCCTATTTCTTTTGCAGCATATGATTAAATACAGATATCTTCCGTGGACTAGAGGGAAGACTAAATACAGAGGAAAAGAAGACTCGGGCAAAGTTATTCTTACAAAGTAAATCAAAACTTTTCCCCAAGTTTTGAAGATCAATAACCTTTACATGAAGTACTCGAAGCTTTTAACATTGAGCTTTGAACTCAAGAAACATCATTTATTTGAACTGTGTTATTTTGCTAATGGATGCAGTACTGAGAACTGAATGCAGAGCTCTATTGTATGTTTTGTTGTAAAATGATTTATGTATTTATTTTACAGTTTTGTGTTTGGAGAAAATTTGTTATAATTTTCTAGTTCTGATATCTGTATTAAATATATATTTTTTCATTGTTAAAAGTTGCATCCTATCTGCATCTGTTAGAAATCATCTCATTAATTTATTTTACATGCATGTGTAAAATTTGTGCAATTAAGTTACTTCCTTGGGATTATGTGCTAGATCTAGTCAGTGAAATAGGATCTAGGTTTCCCATTAAAGTTTGAATTATTTCCATAAAATCTTTCACATCGGTTGTAATATCTCATTTAAATAAGAAAAGAAATCTCTGTAAACCATTTTCTTATGTAATTTGTCATTTGCTATATCTTTTAAAAGCACATAAAATAAACTTTTTTTTTTTTTTTTTTACTGTAGTGATCTTGTTTCTATACATGATTCAAACACTATGTTTTATGACAATTTTTAATTGAGTCCTTTTCCATTTCATGAACTCCAGTCATAATTTTTCTCTAAATGGGATAATTGCATATTTCTCCCCTGTCAATGTAAATTTATTGTAAATCATCACTTATATATATTTTTTCTTTTAAAGGCTATTTTGTTGCATGAATAAGTATTATGTGTATTTTTTACTTTTTTCTATCTTTACCAAAAAAAAAAAAAAAAAATATTGGGTTTGTGAAAATTTTTGAATTACGGTTTTCAACACATTTACACATTTTTGGGATCAGATATATTACAAAAAGTATGTTTTAAAAAATGTCTGTCTGGCACTTTGTATGTGACAAAAAAATTGTGGATGCTTTATCTCAAGAACGAATGCAAAACTTTAGATTCAGATAGATCTTGATGTAAACTGGAATTGATTAGTTTTTGGTGTATATTGCTCAATAGGTGGTACTGCTATGCTGCATTATTCATGATTATCACAATAGTTCTATCTCAAAATTTCAGATTTAGTTAGTCCATGATATAGATTAGTGTTGTTTAGTTTTTGGTGTAAATCGCCTTGCAAGTGGTGTTGCTATGCTGCATTTTCATGATTTTACAATAGTTGTAACTCAAGAACTAATATATAGATTTTCATCAAACTTCAGATTCAGTTAGTACCTGATAAAAATTGATCCTGACTATTTTTTATGTACATAACCCAATAGATGATGCTGTTATGCAGAATTACCAAACTTCAGATTCAGTTAGAAGTTGACATAAATTGTTGCTTGCTAGATTTTGGTGTAAACCACTTAATCAGTAGTACTGCTATGCTGCATTTTTCAGGAAGCATTAACATGCATAAGATAGAAGAAAGTTTTTGGATTGTCAGATATGATTAGTTTTAATGTGGTTTACCCAATTTAAGATTTTAGATAAGTTCTTACAAGACAAATGTGTAATTTACATAGCGCTAATCTATACTAATAAAAGAACAAAACACTCTGTCTGTCTGTGTGTGTGTGTGTCTGCAATGGCTAGCAAAATCTATGGGACATACGAAGCTCAAAATTTTTATGAGAGTAGCCCAATATCTCTCCTGATGCACCTGAAGCTCAGAATTTCAAAATTCTATTTATTAACTGAGTTATTAATTAAATTCCAAAGCTCACTCTCATAAAAAATCACCTTTTTTTCACTTTTTTTCCTTTCATTTTCTTACGGTTGGTTGGTTGCATAAAATTTTCACAGAAATAATTAAAAAAGCTGGGACAGATCTTTGGAATTCATAGACTGGCAAACTGTCATTTTAAATGAGGAATTTTTTTTTTTTTTTTTTTTTTTTTTTTTTTTTTTTTTTTTATTACAGCTGCTGTACGCCATGGAGGAAAAAGATAGGTGGAGGTGAAGCAATCTGAAAAAAAGATTTGCAATATTAAACCATTTATCACTGAAATTTTAATGTCTCAAACAAAAGCATGAGGAAGGAATTTTGTATTAATAAGACAAATTGAAAGAAATGAATTACAGCTGAAGCATATTTTACGAAGAAATAGTAATTTATTAAAATGTTTTTTTTTCTATTATATTATTTATTAAAATAAATGTTTGCTTTTAAGATAATTGAAACTGGAAAATTAGAAATAATTAAATGTCAAAATAAAATTAAATAAAATATTGAAAACCTTTGATTTGAACTAAAAATTGTATTACTAAAAGTTTTCTTTTTTTTTCAGAACTTTTTAATACTTTATAACTTAGATGAAAAATGTTTATAATTTAACAACATATTAATAATTCCATGTCAATATATAAAATATATTGATGAAAACATTCTTTTAAAATCATGCATGAAAACTTAAATAACAAATATTAATCTAAAATCTAGATTTCAGAGTGCAGACTATTTTAAGACATTAACGAAATAATGTTAACTTTTCAAGCAAAATCTTAAATGCTTCTATATTGATATTTCAAAGTCATATGATAAAAATAGTCAAATAATTCTTGCCTATGATTGATCTATATGTATCTTTTATGCATTCTGATTGTGTATTACAGCCAATAATGGCACAAAATGTTATTTTTTAAAAGAAATTTTAGTCATCTATTCAATAACAGTTTAGAAAGTAAAAACTAAAAACAAAGAAATACAGGGTTAAACCAGTTTGAATTGATCGGAGTGTCAAAGCACATGGTTTTGTTGGTGCTTATTTGGACTTAATGTAGCGGATTTTAGAGTACATTTTTGGCTTCACCCCAAGACATTATACTGCCACTCTATTAATTTCTTTTTACTGTATGGTTGTATGCAGATTTTTGGCATTTCGAACATTAGAATGTATGAGTCATTAGCTGTGTTGCAGTAAAAAAAATTACACAATGCTTTTCTAGGAGTTAATTTTTTTAATCATTGATTAAATTTAAATGTGTTGTATTCAATTTAAAATTGTAATATGGCTTCAATTTTTTTTAAACAAAAATAAAATAGCTGTTTGGGATGCAATTGTTTGAATCCATAAACGATTCATACATCATAATAAATTATCAAATAGCAAAGTAAATTATTTATCAGAAATAGCCATAAAAAGAATAGTAGCAAATCTGATTGTAACCTTAATGTTCAGACTAATTTAAACATAACCCGATCCCAACCAGAAAAAAAAAAAATCAGATCACACTCTGATCTGTGATAGACAAAATTTACATAAACCCGACCCAAAACTAAAAATTCTCTTTGAAAAAAACTATGGATTTGATAACTGACCCAAACCAAATCTGAATCCCACAAAAATGTTCAAATGAAGCATAACCCGATCCAAACAAGGAAAAATAATTTTCGTGGGCATGAAACTCACCCAAACCTAAATATTTTCTTAAAAAAAAAAAAAAAAAAAAAAAAAAAAAAAAACCCCGAAATATGACTTGAACAAAATCTGAAACCGATAAAAATATTCCAGAAAACTACAACCCGATCCCAGCAAGAGAAAAATACTTTCCGTTGTTATAAACCAGACTCGAACCTAAAAAATTCCATTTGAAAAATCCTGAACTTTGACCCAGACCACATCTAAATCTGGCCAAAATATTCGAAAGAACCATAACCAGATTCGAGTAAGGCAAAATAAGGTCCGTGGACATGAACCCGATACGAACCTAAAACTTCCATTCGAAAAAATACCTGATATTTAAATCGAACCAAATCTGAATCTAACAAAACTATTTCAAAGAAACACGACCGGATCCAAACAAGACAAAATATTTCCATGGCCATGAACCCAATCTGAACCAAAAAAATTTCTTTGAAAAAATCGTGAAATCTGAACTTGGCAAAAATATTCCACTGAAGTATGCCCTTATTCGAACAAGACAGAATAATTTCCGTGAACATGTAAGAAGACCCAAATCCAACAGTTATATTTGAAGAAAGACCCGAAATCTGAATTGAACCAAATCTGAACCCGACCAAAATATTAAAAAATATCCAATCCAACCAAGACGAAATAATTTCCATGGACATAAACCCGGCTTGATCCTAAAAAATTCGAATTGAAAAAAAACCTGAAATTTGACCCAAACCACATCTGAATCCGACCAAAATATTCGAAAGAATCATAACTGGGTTTGAGAATGACAAAATAATTTCCGTGGACATGAACGAGATCTGAACCTAAAAATTCTATTTGAAAAAATACCTGAAATTTGAATCGAACCACTGAATCTGATAAAAAATATTCCAAAGAACCGTAACAGTATCCAAATAAGACAAAAAAATTCCATGCACATGAACTGAATCTGAACCTAAAAAATTTCTTTGAAAAAATCACGAAAGCTGAACTGAACCAAATCTGAACTTGGAAAAAAAATATTCCTGTGAAGCATATTCTTATTCGAACAAGGCAGAATATTTTCCGTGAACACGCAAGAAAAACCAAACCCAAAAATTCCATTTGAAGAAAAAGCCGAAATCTGAATTGAACCAAATCTGTTCCCGATAAAAATATTCGACAGAACCATAACTGGATCTGATCAAGGCAAAATAATTTCCTTAGACATAAATCCGACCCGAACATAAAAAAAATTCAATTTTGAAAAATTCCCAAAATCTGAATCGAACGAAATCTGAACCCGACGAAAATATTCTAATGAATCATAACCAGATCCAAACAAGACAAAATAATTTCCATGGACATGAACCCAATATATGGTTAGATAACATTTAAGTTGCAATTACATTACCGTAAGTCTTCGATTATGTTTAATATCCCGTTTATGTTTAATTTACAGTTAGGTCATGGTTAAGTTAGGTTAAAGTTAAATTGCATTTATGTTATGGTTAGAATAAGAATAGGTTACAATAAAGTGAAGGCTAGGTTACATTTATGTTATATTTAATTTACGGTAGCGTACTGTTAAGTCGCAGTTAGGTTACAGGCAGGTTACGGCACAGTACAAAAGTTTACGGTTAGGAATTTATCCACATAGTGAACATTACGCATGATTTGATTAAAAATAACACTTACTTTTGTTAAATGGCTCTGAAATTATAATACTATATACCAACCTTTTAGCTACCATCGAGTATCGATTTCATTCATGGTATAGTCGGATTTAAGAGTGATATAATTAGTTTGAAATTCAAAATATTTCACTTGGGATTTCTAAGTGAAAAAAATAATTAGTTACGTGACTTAACAGTGATTTTTACGGTTAGATATCAACACTTTAGCATGAAAATCACACAATCGTTGGATACATATTCCCTCATTTGAAACTGGTTTAACCATTGGCCTTAAATCAATTTAAAGTTAACATTGGAAATTTGAATTACTCTATTGACTATAAATTGATTTAAAAGAAAATACCAAATTAAAACTAACATTGAAAAGCTGATTTATCTACATTGATGCATTTACATCATTCATAGCAATCCAAGATTAAATCCAGAGAACTACTTTGAAAGATTTTTTAAATTCATTTTTGTTCAAAAATACATTAAGTTAGTAGGTGTTTTTATTCAGAAACTATGAGCTATCAAAAGACGTTTTTCCTTTTTTATTAAAGGTAGACGATCTTTCAAAAAATACTGTCAAAGAAGACATTTTAAACTGATTTTCTAAATACATTATTGAAAAAGAGGAGACAAACTGCTCATTATGTGACCAAAATTTCTTTTTATAGATCAATAAGTAATTTGTTTATCAAAATTGAAAGCTCATTTCAATTCTAAATCACTTCAGTAGTCATGCCTGCCCATTTTTATTTCTTTATATCAGAAAATACATCCAAAAGTTTTGCAAGCTATTCCATTTCAATTCAGGTAGCCAGTACAGATATGCATCAATTCACGATCATAGATTAAAAAAAAAAAAAAAAATACTGTAGTTAGAACTAAGTGATATACAAAATTTCCCCAAAGAATTTTTCCCTAAAAAATTTATTTCTCTGGTTGCAGCATTTTAAAGTTCACGATTAAATTGACGATTTTCGAAAACACTGAAAAACACTTCATTTTGAAATGAACACAGAATCAAAAGTATTTAACATATTCAAGTCAATTAGTTAATAAACAAATAGTTATTAAACTGAATTTTATTTTAGCATAGTTTTAAAAAATATAGTGACATTTTTACTTAATTAAAAAAAATTAGTTTTTAAGTGCAAAAATTACAATTATTAATGAATTTAAGATTTTTTTTTCAGAGTGAAAAAAATATTTTAAAGCTAAACGTTGATGGCAATCCAAAAACCTTTAGTGAAAGTTTTACAGCAAATTTTAATTTAACCCTAAGGTGCATGCAACTTTTGTAATTCAATTTTAAATAATGCAAAATTTTGTAAAATCGCTACATTTAAAATGCAATTTCTCAAAAACACCGTTTTTTAAAAATCTGATAATATGCTCAATTGATATCTTATTAGTTTTTAATAAATACCTTACTAGCAAATTGTGTGTTTTTGCTTAGAAAATTTTGTATGATTTTTTGAAAATAACATGTTATGTGCATTTTTCAAAAGACCAGAAAGTCAAGCTCTCTGTTATTTAACTGAACTTATAATATAATTAATATTTCAAACTAAAAAATATAACACTGGTACATAATTATTACTGTTAAATTATAGCTAACCATTTGCTTAAGTTTAAAATTGTGTAAAATACAACCACTAGTAGAATTAGTATTGATCAAATCATTTTAGGTGCTGCCACTTCAAGTTTTAAATATTTTTTCGAATAACACATTGCAAAAGTTCATTTTTAGAAATATCTTTAAAATAAAATTAATTTTTGAAGAAAGAAATATCTTCTAAAGTGTAATCATTTAAAATTATTAGCATTTAAAATTTCATTCCTGATGTAGACAAAACTTTTGAAAAAAAAATTGAGTTGAGTGTGATTTTTATATAAAAACAGAACCATGGTAAATGATATTTGTTTTGTGTTTGAGCAGAGAATCAACATAGATAACAACTTTGACATCAATGTATGATAAAATACGATTTTACCATAAAATGTTTATTTAACGAGGGAAATCTCTGGAGCTACTGAACCAATTTGTACGATTATATTAACCAATAATATTTTATATCATTGATTTATGGCTATCTTTCCATATTTTATGCAAATTTCTAAGCAATATTTAAACTGTTACCATGCAACGATCTATTTATAGATTGCCTACAACTGGACAAAACATTTAAATTTCAACACCAGTATTTAAGTACGGAAGTGTCTTCTATATAAATGTTTGAATAAGTAACAACGAATTTGGATACATAGAAATTAGTGCCAAATACGAAAAGATGGTCTCCAATTATATTAATCAATAATAAATGACAGGCATTTCGTTCACAGAAAGACAAACAAATCAGAAAAAATCTTTGCCTTCATTTTCTTCGGAATAAATGAATTCGTATTTTCAAATTAGTTATATATTTTTTATACTGAATTATATTTAGCATGCTAAAAGATGGTTACTGAATCAGATAAAACGATTTACAGGACCATGCAAAAAAATAGATATATGGCCGTCAACGAATGACAATTTCTGGAAGTGTGATTTCACTAGTTTTAACCCTTTAAGTGGCCTAACCAGGTTTTTCCGTCATGTAACTTTTAGAAACAATGGCTGATTTAACACAAAATCAATATTAAAATTAATTTTTTGAAGTGAATAAGATAAGTAAATATGTAAGTTTGTCAAATAAAAATGTTCATACCAATATCTTTTATAAATACTATTTTATGAATTGTTAAACATGAATGGAATATTTTGCAGGCCGCTGAAAGGGTTTTAAGAGTATTTAAGTCTGAGTTAAATTTTAGCTGAACAGTAAAAGTCGGGCATTGCGTTCGCGGTCAGACAAACAAATCGAAAAGTATCTTTAACTTTATTTTCCTTGGAAAAAATGAATTTATGTTTTAAAATTAGTTATGCAACTTTATGCTGACTTACATTTAGCATGCTAAAAGATGTTTACTATATACAGATAAAACGATTTACATGACCACGCAAAAAAAAAAAAAATAAATAAATAAAAATAAAAATAGATATATGGTCGTCAACGAACGACAGTTTCTGAAAGTGTGATTTTACTAGTTTTAAGAGTATTTTAGTCTGAGTTAAATTTTAGCTAAACAGTAAAAGTAAGGCATTTCATTCGCGAACAGACATACAAATCACAAAATATCTTTGCCTGCATTTTCCTAGGAATAAATGAATTCGTGTTTTTAAATTAATTATGCATTTTTATGCTAAATTTCATTTAGCATACTAAATTATGCTTACTGAATACAGATAAAACGATTTACAGGACCACGCAAAAAATTAGACATTTGGCTGTCAATGGATGATAATTTTCGGAAGTGTAATTTTACTAGTTCTAAGAATATTTTAGTCTGATTAAATTTAAGCTAAACAGTAATGTGAATGTGATGGTAGCATATAAAATGTAGGGTTATACAAATGTATTCAAGCAAGTGTCCGTCTATTGGCACAAATTGCTAAAAGATAAATTTTAATGCATTATTCGTTTCATTGCTAAACTAGATTTTCGTATTATATCTAACAAAAATACCAAACATAGATTTATGTTTTATTTCGATTCTATCAGTTTTTTACAAAATTTTCATTCTTCATCAAAATTAAATATCGTAAATTGAAGAAGAATGATACTTTAAGAAAAGAAGTTGATTCTCACTGCTTTTAAATGATTAATTACTCTAAGATGCACATATATTTTTTACTTTCTACTTACAGAGGGCTCTATGGGAACTCATTTTAGTTTGAGTGAGCAGATTATTTAAATTTCATATAACATCTTTTAAAAAAAAAATGATATTTACTAAAAAACATTTTTCAAAAGTAAAAAAAAAAAAAAAAAAAAAAAAAAAAAAACAAGCAAGCAAGCAAAAAATAAATAAATAAAAAATAAAATAAAAGATGAAAGTTGTGTTTAAAAAATGGTCTGATATCAAATTTCCAAGCTTATATTATGGTATTTATTTAACATTTTCCATTAAAAAAATTACTATTTGTAAGTCGGTGCCTTTGCATATGTTGATAGAAATCCTTTTCCCTTTTCTAAATACACTATAACGTGTTTTGAAAATTCAAATGTTTTAAAGTTATGCATGATAGGCTTGGCGGCCATCTTTCCATATTTTACACAAATTTCTAAGTATCTAAGTTTGTAAAGGAAAGTATGTTTGCATTAAGTACAATTTAGAACTTCTGATTTTAACTACAGACAGATATATTTAACTCGTTACTACCTAGCGATCTATTTATAGATTACCTACAACTAAACAAAACTTTTAAATTTCAATACTAATATTTAAGTACGGAAATGTCTGCTTAAGTAACAATTTTGAGTTTTAAATTTTAAGTACGGATTTGGGTCCATAGAAATTAGTGTACAATATGGAACAATGGACACCAAGCCCATCATTCATAATTTTAAAACATTTGAATTTTCAGAAACACGTTATGGTGTATTTAGTACAAGAGAAAAGAATTTCTATCAACATATGCAAAGGCATTGACTTACAAATAGTAATTTTTTTAATAGAAAATGTTAAATAAATGCCATAATATAAGCTTGGAAATTTGATATCAGACCATTTTTTAAACACAACTTTCATCTTTTTTTTTTTTTTTTTAACTTTTGAAAAGTGTTTTTTAGTATACATAATTACTGTTGTGAAATAGTTGAAATTATTTTCCAGCATTTATAGTATCCGTGCTGTGAAAGTAGATGTACAGGCATATAAGCAAACATAATTAATAACTTGAAATGCACTCATCGATGTTGTGGGAAATCAATTTAAATTGAAAAACTTATTACGAAAATTTTCAAACCAAGGCTTTTCTTTCTTCTTTTTTTTTTTCTTTTAACATTTTCCAACAAAGTTGAAAAGCATTTATGAATTCCGTTTTATCGTCCGTGTTTTTACTCGAGTAAACAAATTTGCATTACCGTGTAAATGATATATATTATTAAGGTTTACCACAACACAGAAAATAAGAATGATATTGTTACAAAAAAGTCCTTCCGGCAATGCCGGGAGGAAGAGGTAGCTTTCATATACTTATTTATATACTAGCTGTTCTGCCCGGCGTTGCCCGGGTTCATCAAAAAATAACAAGAATTGCGAAAAAACTTTAAAAATCATAATAAAAAACCTCGAAAATTTTTAAAAATGCTGCTTGAATTTCGTCTAAACTTCGTTGAAAAGAGATGGGCTAGAAAATTGAAGTTGGATTATTTTTACTAATGTGGAAAAATCTTACAAATTGCAAAAAACATTAAAAATCTCATAAAAATATAAAACAAAATTCAAAAATTGTGTTTCAAAATTCGAATAAACTTTGAAGAAAAGAAATCAGAATTTAATAAATTCGGAAATAAACTAAACTTCTAAAAAATCGAAGCGGGTCACGAAGAAACGTAAACATTGCTTTAAAAATGGCAAAATTTTCAAAAATCACGGAACTCAAAATTTACTCTACTTGGTAAATGTTTTGAGTCTAATTAATTTGATAATGTAAAAAGCATTGAAATACGAAAAAAACTGCTAAAAAATCGCAATAAAAATCTGTAATCGCACAGGAGAAAATTTATCATATTAGCGAAGAAATTAAAAACCGAATTCCTTTTCCGTATCTGAAAATAATCGCCGTGAACTTAAAAAAAAAAAAAAAAAAAAAAAAAAAAAAAAGCATATTGCATTAAAAATTGCTGTAGATCAAAATAAGAGAGCAAAACAATTACCGTAAAGGATAAAAGTTTGAAACCAAACTCTTATTAGTCTAGAAATTTAAAATCGAATTCCTTTGAAAAATGTTAAAAAAAAAAAAAAGAAAGAAAGAAAGAAAAAAAAAAGACTGAGAAAGCCCAAAAATTGCATTGAAAATTGTAATGAAAGTCGTAAAACATTAAAAAATCCCTAGGGTAAAAATTCACTGGTATAATATAAAATATTGTAATCAAGAAATGAACCATATTAACCAAAAAGTTTGAAATCGAAATCGATTTCCAGATGTAAAAAAATCGCCACGGAACTAGAATAGCTAAAAATTACATTGAAAATTGGATTAAAAATAGCTAAATATTTGGAAGTCAAATATTTAGCTATTTGACTTTCCAAATATTTGGAAGCTTAAAAAAATAATATTAAGGCAGAGTGGGGGGGGGGGGGGGGGGTTATGATCGAAATCTTTCATAAATTACAAAATGTAGGCATGGAACGCCAAAATCATATTAAGAGATAAAACATTGATTTCGAAACATAACTACGTTAAACAAAATGTTTGATAACAAAATGGTTTCGGTATGGCAGAAAATCACCAAGGAACTTAAAAAAATGGCTAAAAATAGTATTGAAAACTACATTAAAAATCGCTGAATATTTAAAAGTCATGGCTGTAAAAATTTAATATTCAGTCGAAAATATTGTAATCGGAAATCGTTCATGAATAAGGAAAAGTGAACACGGAACACCTAAAATCCCCCAAACTAACTAAAAATTACATTGAATATCGCATTAGAAATTGGCAAAATTCATAAAAACGTGGAGAACAAATTGTACTATTTATGCTAAAAGTTAAAAACCGAAATTCTTTTACCGATGTCAACAACTGTCACAGAACTTGAAAAATCACTATAAAACAGATTAAAAATCAGTAAAATTCAAAAATCCGGACAAAATTTGCCATAGTAAGATAAACATTTATATTAAATTCCTGCGGACATAATTTACCATAATGGGACAAAACATTGAAATCTGAACTCTTTCATTAGTTAAAAAATATCGACACAAAACTTGCTAAACATTTTATGAAAATACACAAAAAATCTGAATGATTGATATCAAAATTTACTACATTAAGCTACAAATTAGTTAAAAATTTCTTTTCCAATTGTGAAAAAATCGCCATGGACTCGAAAACATCTAAAAATTGTATTCAAAAATTCATTACAAATCGTTTCAAATTTAAAAATAGCGGGGCACAACATTTACATTAATAGAGTAAAATAGTGTAATCTGAATTACTTCTTAAATACGAATGAAAAAATCGGCGCAAAGCGTGAGAAATAATGAAAACATTGCTCAAAATTGCATTAAAAAATCACTAAATTTCAAAATTCGTAAATGAAGTGTAAACGTTTGAAATTAATTTCCTTTTCGAAATTTCAAAAAATAGCCGTGAAATGCAAAAAACCAATACAAAACCATTGAAAAACTCATTAACAATCGCTAAATGTAAATACATCCCGTGAATAAAAAAATATTCTAGTCGTGTAAAACGTAGCAACCATTATTTTTTACATGAATTACAAAAAATCGACGCAGAACACAAAATATATCAAAAATCACATTGAAAATCGACAAAATTAAAAAAGGTAAATGATGAAATTTACAATATTAGACTAAAAGTCTGAAACCAAAATAATTTTTTAATTGTTAAAACACCACTGTGGTGGGGATCGAAAAAAATAGTACTAAATCGCATTAAAAAGTTCATTAAAAACGCATTGAAAAATACACTAAATATCGCTAGTTATTTTTTAAATCGCAGTAATCAGAATTTCATCAAACGGATAAAACATTCTAATCGGAAATCTGAACTATTTGATTATCCGGTTGACCAAGAAACTATCTGGGTCAAATCATAAGATTAAACTACAATAATGGCGGATCGTAAATTCCATATTCACTTGACATTAAACATGTTACATATGTTTGTTACGTCATCAAGTGGTTTTTACTTCTTATTTTTATATGTATTTGCATTAATGTTTTTCTAAATTATCTCTATTTCATTATTTAACATAAAAATTACATCTATTTGCATAATTTGGCTTGTTTCACGATTGATATAATTTGGCAAAATTGGTCGACCAGGATAATCACGTAGTAAAAGGAAATCCTTTATAGATATAAAAAATCGACACGGAACACAACAATTCTTGAAAAATCGCATTAAAAATCTCTAAAATTATATTAGATTAAAAGTTTCAAATCAAATTTTACTTCCGAATATCAAAAAATTATCATAAAGCTCGAAAAATCTTTAAAAATTGCATTGAAAAGTGCATTAAAAATCACTAATATTAAAAAATCACAGGGGTCAAAATTTACTCTAATAGGGTAAAACGTTGTAATTGGAAATATCTCATGAATGACAAAAATCCGACATCAAACGCAAAAAATCTCGAAAAATCGCATTAAAATTAGCTGAAATTCATAAATCTTAACAGCTAAAATTTAATACATCAGCCTGAAAGTTTTAAGCAAAACTCCTTTTACTAATGTCGAATAATAGCGGCAAAATTTACATTAAATAATTCACTAAAAATCCAAACATCGTTGCACGAAATCCAAATAAATTATATTGAAAAGAGAACAAAATTCACTAATTTAGGTCGAAAGAATGAAACTGCTTTCCTTTTCGTTAATGTGGAAAAATTGCCTCGAAACCCATTAAAATTTGCACATGAATTAAATTTTAAAAAACTGAAATTCGGGTTTCAAGGTGTAAAATTTCATACATAACTTCGTGCAGCGGTCTCTCCAGAGCATCGCCAGTACTTTAAAAATTTTAACATGCGTTATAAACTACTTTAAAGTGTAAAACAGATCTCCTTATTACATTTCCTAATTTTGTTCGCGCCCCTCCTTTCACGCAACCTGAAATGTGTCACACAATTCTTTGTTTACATTTTTTATCATGTATTATAAACCATTTTAAAATTTAAAATAAATCACATTGTTATATTTCCAAATTTCAACAAAATCAAGTTCTGTTAGTTCCATTTTTCACCACCAGCTAGCGCACTCTATTCTTCAAAAACTTTATCAAAACGATACTCTGTTAAACAACCTATCAAGTGATATATAACTCGAGGGGGTAGCAAGAATTTAAAATACTTTATGAAATTGCTATTCGAAAATAGTGGTAACTAAATTTTTGACATTTTAGGTAAATTTTACAAAAAAAAAAAAAAAAAAAAAAAATTACTTATTGCATTTTCAACAGCTCAAGATTTTGATAGAACAACTATGAAAAAAATAGATGCTAAACGCAAAAAATCTTGAAAAAGCGTTAAAAATCACGTTGAAAATTGCACTAAAAATCATTAAAATCTAAAATTCGTAACAAACACAAAATTTAGGGCTAAAAGTCCTTTTATCAATAAAAAAAAAAAAAATAAAATAAAATAAAAAAATATCACTAAAAATCGCATTAAAAATTCGTTAAAAATTCAAAAATCGCTGTACAAATTCCGAATAAACTTTGCTGATAAGAGAAAAAAAATTGCTATATTGGGTTAAAAGAATTAAACTGTATTTCTTTCACTAATGGGACAAAACTGCAAAAAGAACGCTAAAAATCGCCTAAAAAGTTACCAAAAAAATCCAATCAAAAAATTGAAAATCGGGCTTCGAGGTGCAAAACTACATGTATAAAAGTACCTTCCCTCCACATTTTGTAACTCTATGTACAGCAGACTCTTCAGAACAGCGCTGACACACACACAAACTTGTCTCTTTATTATTATAGATTTAAAAAAATAGCGTTCTATTAGTTCCATTTTCCGCCACCAGGTAGAGCACTCTATTCTTCAAAACATTATCAAAACCGTACTCTATTAAATAACCTATCAGGTGATATATAACTCGAGGGGGTAGCGGTCTTAAGCAAGAATTTAAGATAGTTTATGAAATTGCTATTCGAAAATAGTGGTACCTAAATTTTTGACATTTTAGGTAGATTTCACAAAAAAATACTATTTTTTCATTCTCAACAGCTCAAGTTTTTGATAGAACAACTATGAAAAAAAAATAGATGCTAAACGCAAAAATCTTTTTAAAAAACTTTAAAAATCGCATTGAAAATCGCATTAAAAATCGTTAAAATCTAAAAATCGTAACAAACACAAAATTTAGGGCATTAGGCTAAAAGTTTAAAACGATTTTCTTTTTATCAGTCTCAAAAAATAGCCGCAAAATGAGAAAAAGCACTAAAAATCGCATTAAAAATTCGTTAAAAATTCAAAAATCGCTGTACAAATTCCGAATAAACTTTGTTGAAAAGAGAAAAAAAATTGCTATTTTGGGTTAAAAGAATGAAACCGTATTCCTTTCACTAATGGGATAAAACCGCAAAAATAACACTAAAAATCGCCTAAAAAATTATTTTAAAAAATCTAAAAAAAAAAATCGAAAATCGGGCTTCGAGGTGCAAAACTACATGTAAAAAAGTACCTTCCCTCCAAGTTTTGTAACTCTACGTGCAGGAGTCTCTTCAGAACAGCGCTCACAGACAAACATCCTTCTCTCTTTATTATTATAGAAGATAGATTACAGGGTGGTCATAAAAAAAAACTTTGCCGATATACGGAGCTCTAGCGGCCAGTCCACTCAACCGATCGAAATGAAATTTCAGATATAGCTATTCAGAGGTATGAGCTCGCGATTCTGAGAACGACAACAAAATGGCGCTCACGGTTACGGTTATAGTTACAGAAAATCGAGAATTTCCAATGGCAACACCCATTTTTTTCATCGCAAAATGCTCAGCGCATGCGAAAACCTTAAAGAGCGTTGGAACCGTACGTGTATCGCAAGAAACGGGCATGTTATGCACGCACAAAAAACGGTTCTCGGAATCCCCTCCCCCCCCCTCCTAGAAAAAACTCGATTGGGGCGCAAGGAGGAAATTTGCATATGACGCAGAGTCAGTACACTAATCTCTGATTACAATACAGATCGGAGAAACTAAAACTTTTGATTAAACATTTTTCACATGGGTGCCATCAGTGGTAATTACACATTGCATGGTGATGGCACCCATGTGGAAAATGTGTAATAAAATTAAAAGTTTTAGTTTCTCCTATCTGTATTGTAATCAGAGATTAGTGTACTGACTCTGCGTCATATGCAAATTTCCTCTTTGCGCCCCAATCGAGTGTTTTCTATGGGGGGAGGATTCCTAGAACGGTTTTTTGTGCGTGCATAACATGTCCGTTTCTTGCGATACACGTACGGTTCCAACGCTCTTTAGGGTTTCCGCATGCGCTGAGCATTTTGCGATGAAAAAAAATGGATGTTGCCATTGGAAATTTACGAGTTTCTGTAACTATAACCGTAGCCATTTTGTTGTCGTTCACAGAATCTCGAGCTCATACCTCTGAATAGCTATATCTGAAATTTCATTTCGATCGGTTGAGCGGACTGGCCGCTAGAGCTCCGTATATCGGCAAAGTTTTTTTATGACCACCCTGTATTTATTTTAAATTAAGTTATATTATTTAAACATACGAAGCTCAAATTAGTGAAACCCGATTTTATAAGATTGAATGCTAGTTTTTGTCAATACTGATTATTAATAGGAATTTTTAGAAATTAGTCATATTTTATTCAACCTGGTTTTATTTTCAGCGATTTAGAGAGTCGGCAAATTCCACGATATCATGAAGTGTATGCCATTTTAAAGCAACATGATGGATAAAACAAACCAATGAGCTTGGTCGAAATCTTAATTCATGTGGACATGCCCTCTCATATCGAAATCGATTAATATATACGAGAGCTGTCGCGGGTAAATTTATTTTTTTTTTAAAGTTATTCACGTTAGAAATTAAAACTGCTATATCTCAGGCGTTAAGATAAAGACAAAATAAAAAATACTCCGGAATTCATTATTAAGATAAATACATTCGAAAGAATCTTTTTTCAATTTCTAATTTTTTATTTGTATATCATTATACATTTAAAAGATTTTTGACAAACTTAAATAGCCGCCATTTTAAAACAAGATGGCGGACGAAATTGGCTTGTGAAGTCGATCAAGAAATTGATATGTACTATGTACACACGGAGATATATCCAAATCAGTTTATAAATATGCGTATTATCGCGTGACAAATTTCAGACCGTTTCAAAATGTTAACCACACTAGAAATTGAAAGTGCTATAACTCAGCCATTTTTCAAGATATAGATGAAACAAAAAATGCCCTGGAATCTTTGTATCAAGGTCAAATACACAAAAGAAAAATCTTTCAATTTCTCACCTTTTTGTACCTAATTTAAAATTTTAAATTAAAAAAAATTTAAATGGCCGCCATTTTGAATCAAGATGGCGGATGATGCTGCCTAACGAACTCGGTTGAGACATTTTTGTATATACTATGTACATACCAAGTTTCATTCAAATAGGTTCATAAATACGTTAGTTACAACATGACAAAAATCTGATCGTTTCAAAATGTCAGCCATAAGAAAAATTCCAAGTGCTATAACTCAATCATTTTTTAAGACATAGACAAAATAAAAAGTGCTTCACTGTTTTAAGTTCTAACACATAAAAAAAAATATTTTTCAACTTTTAATTTCTTCGCATTATTTTTAAATTTTAAATTTTTTTTGAAAAAATTTAAATGGCCGCCATTTTGAAACAAGATGGCGAATGATGCTGGCTAACGAACTCGGTCGAGACATCTGTATGTATTATGCACATACCAAGTTTCATTCAAATCGGTTTATAAATACGTTGGTTACAGCATGACAAAAATCAGATTGTTTCAAAATGTCAGCCATAAGAAAAATTCAAAGTGCTATAACTCAATCATTTTTTAAGATACAAACAAAATAAAAAATGTTCTGCAATCGTTGTTTTAAGTTCTAACACATAAAAGAAAAATGTTTTTCAACTTTTAATTTAAAATTTAAAATTTTAATTTTTAAATCTTTTTAAATGGCCGCCATTTTGAAACAAGATAGCGGAGGGTGCTGTCTAACGAACTCGGTCGAGACATTTGTATGTACTATGTACATACCAAGTTTCATTCAAATCGGTTCATAAATACGATAGTTATCGCATGACAAAAATCATTTATATACACTATGTGGCCATTGATTATTGGACACTTGCGATTTTAGACATTTTATTAAATATCTAGAAAAATACATGAGGAATCATCTCGAAACTTTTAGTGTATAAATATAATAATATAAGTCATGCATCTCCGTGAAGATTTTTTCCCGAAACTCCATAGGGGACCGTCAACAAATTAAAAAAAATGAATATCTTTTGAATAACCCTGTCAAAACTAATGTAGCAAAAGAGCTCAAACTCCAGATTATGATTGAATGCCTTATTGTAATACGCCTTGTTCATTTTTATTCAAATAGCATACATACTCGCAGAGTAATTAAGGTTTTTATAAAAATGGTCCCAAATTTTTCCAAGTTTTTTCCTTATAATTTTCAGAGTTCTTAATATAAAATATTATTTTTTTCAGAAAATATGACAAACAACATTGCACACAGTACCCTGTAATCAGAATTAAAAAATAATGAAAATTGTACACAAAATGAGTTGGTTTACTAAATAATTTTTTACTGCGCATGCGTCAACGATATCAAAATTTCATTTGCATATTATGTTAGCTAAATGTATAGAGCAACTTTTGTGACAGTCACAAAATCATAACTTGAAAATTCTGAAAATAATCGTCAATTGAATAAGTTGAAAATCCGTTATTCTCAAAATGAAGCAAAAACAAGAGGGGTTGTATCTATATATTCATTGATTAGTGTCAATATAGAATACACAATACGGGATGTACTACTACATTTGGATAAAATCCCTCATTATTTTGCTTCATTTTGGAAACAACGGATTTTGTCCTTTTTCTATAGACGATTACTTTCAGAATTTTCAAGCTATGATTTTGAGACTTTTACAAAAGTTGCTCTATACATTTAGCTAACATAATATGCAAATGAAATTTTGATATCTTTGATGCATGCGCAGTAAACAATTATTTAGTAAACCTACTCATTTTTCATACATTTTTTAATATTTTTTAATTCTGATTACAGGGTACTGTGTGCAATGTTGTTTGTCATATTTTCTGAAAAAAATATTATTTTATATTAAGAACTCTGAAAATTATAAGGGAAAAATTTGGGACCATTTTTTTATAAAAACCTTAATTACTCTTCGAGTATGCATGCTATTTGTATAAAAATGAACAAGGATTATTACAATAAGGCATTCAATCATAATCTAGAGTTTGAGCGCTTTTGCTACATTAGTTTTGACAGGGTTTTTCAAAAGATATTCATTCTTTTTTAATTTGTTGACGGTCCCCTATGGAGTTTCGGTAAAAAATCTTCACGGAGATGTATGACGTATACTATTATATTTATACACTAAGAGTTTCGAGATGATTCCTCGTGTATTTTTCTAGATATTTAGTAAAATGTCTAAAATCGCAAGTGTCCAATAATCAATGGCCATATAGTGTATATATATATATATATATATATATATATATATATATATATATATATATATATATATATATGACATTTTGAAGTTAGGGGGGCAGAAACATCATCGCCAGGTTTCCCTAGCTCCGCACAGAAGTCATGGCCAGCGAGAAAAAAACAAAATAAATAAATGAAGGTCAAAATAGTCACTCCTTGGCTGCTGCAAGTTCATTTTATTAAACTGTAGCTATAATAGAGTGAAAAGCTCCTGTTGCAGACGATATTTTACCGAAACATCCAAAAAATATTCCATGCTTTACTACATCTAGTTGTATTCATGCAAGAGCGCACCCAAGAATCCTTCTTCTCCTCTTTCTTACCACCTCTCGAGCTTCCTCTTTTAAATCTAAAAAGAAAATTCAAGAACATTCGCTAACCTCAAACCATCATTCTTTTATGTAAATAGAATTCTTGTCCAGTTACGAGACTATTTTCCGCAGACGATAATTTTATTTAAAAAAAAAATATTATTTACCCAATTTATAATCGACTCAGAATTTTTTAGGCAGTCGATTTTTATAGATGATTAATTTTAAGAGAAAAAGAAAAGAAATGAATTTATTGATATGCACACTATCAAAGGTTGACGGAGGGAAAATAAATAGATAAAATAAAATAATGATTTTTTTTTTAAGGTATGGTTTTGGAATAAATTTAATAAGACTTTCTTAAAAAGGGTTGATAAAAACATAGAAGAAATGAGTTTTATTTGGAATATTCAGAAATAAAGTTTAATTAAGAATATTTTTAATTTAGAGCCACCTTTTTAAATTTACGCATACTGGAATAATGTTTTTTAAGGCAAATTAAGAATTTATATCATCTGCATAAAGATTAACAGATTAGATCTAGAAACAAGATTTTAATTTAATAATTTGAAGTAACTACGGAATATTATTATAAGAAAATTAAGATAGTATAAAGGTTAGTTTTGGCGAAAAAAATTTAAATTTTGTAATATTATCCCCCTTTTCCAAAACTTTGTATGAAATTGATAGTTAAATAAAACTACAAGTTCAGACAACAGAAATATAATAATTTAGAAAAGTTAAATTTTGGAATAAAACTGTCAAACTCAGGAAGCCAAGAGATGGAAGAAAAGAAAATTAACGCAATATAAAAAATATTAGCGATTAAAAAAAATAGTTAAGAGAAAATTAAATTTAGGTAGGAGCATTTCCCTGAAAGAAATACAATAATGTTACAATATCACTTACTATTTGTAAGTGCGTAGGAGATAATTCATACAATAAAAGTAGATAAGTTATAAAGATTGATAAGCAAGAAATATTAAAAATACAATAAAAACAATAAGAAATCTCCTTCATGGGAGTTTATAGAATTTTAATAACTGAATCAATAGTCCACTAAAGAAAGTTCTCTAAATAAAAGTCATCCGGATCCAGTCTATTAATCAGTATCTCTTCAATAGTCAACTAAATTTTTTCAATGATATAGTTCATTAAATAAATCTTTTGTTGGATTCCAACATCTTTTCATAATACAGTAAAACCTCTAAATAACGGACACCTCGGGAACGCAGAAATTGTCCGCTATTCGGAGGTGTCCGCTATTGGGAAAACCTCCGAGATTCAAAAACCGCTAAGAAATGCTTAATGTTTCATTAATTTACTTTTATATGTCCTAAAACCTCTATTATATAATTAATCAGAAATTAAAATCATTTTTTAATCAATAAGAATGAAATAAATTTGTGCACACTTTTATCCATTGTTTATTATATTCTCGTGAAATAATCTGTTACAAAAGTTTACTTTTGCTTGCGATTACATGTAATTTGTTTTTCTATGTGACGTTATTGGACATTGTAAAGTTCCGAGCGTGAAGCAAAGGATTGCACTTTTTGACCTTTAAAACCATAAAATCTCAATATATTCTTGGGTGACATTTCAATGCTGTGGGAGATATTCCTCCCGGACAACACCCTGAATTTAGCACTGAACGTTGTGGGGGGGGGGGGGGGGGATTTTCTCCAGCTTTTTATCTATATTTATTTGCGATCACAAAATTTGTGATACGTTGTCCTTATAAATTCAGAGGCCTTTTTGCTTTTCTTTTAATTTTTTTTCTTTTTAAAACATATTTTTTCATCCTTTATCGCCGAATAAAGTGTCCGCTATTCGGAATGTCCGTTATTCAGAGGTTAAACATACAAAAATTTAAGTTTTGGGAGTGGGGATTGGAAAATTGTCCGTTAAATAGAGGTGTCCGCTATTCGGGAGTGTCCGTTATGGAGGTTTTACTGTATATCAAATTTTCAATAATAAATAGTTTCACTTCAAAACATTAATAATAAATAATATAGAAAAATTTAAATAATAATAATAACAATAATAATAAGTAGCATAATAAGACTCCATATCCTATTATTTCTCAATAAGAGTATAATTAATACTAAACTTCATTATAGAACTCATAATCTATATAATAAAGGCCAAACGTATCTGTGCGTAACGCATACGTCATGTTTTGAATGGCAACACTTTTCGATGAAATTTTAATTTTGCAATTTTCGCTGTTGTAAAATTTTAAACTTCTAGACATAGCACGTTTTCGACATTTATACCATCGTATGCAGAAAAATATGCACGTTTAAATGCAGTTTGTTAGAAAACTGTATCTCAATTTGTTTTTGAGATATTAATTTTTTTTATAGTTTTTAGTTCATTTTCTATAATGGTGGCAACTTAAGCATCGCATTTGTGTGGGAAAAAAAGGAAAAATATCCATAGAGTAAAAAAAAAGGAAGATGAATAGAGATGCAGTTTGGTGGCTGCAGGTGACGCTAAAAAATTATCTCTAAAATTCGCTGCATTGCATCAAACACAACCACGTGCTTTCGCAAAAAAGGAAAACTTTTAGCGATACAGTTTTAATTCATAATACAATGAAATGCTATTTTAGAATGCAAAAATATATAAATATTTTTTTTTTCATTTAGAGAAAAAATGATGTTAAAGGATTCGGTCTCTGTTCTTAGAGATTGTTTTGTGTTTGGCCCGAATAAAGCTGCTATTACATGTGATCTGTTTCAAGCGACAAATTCCAGGCGTTTCCATGTTATTCTACGGGACCAGGGGAGTCGCTTGGTAGCGCGCGATTCCCTTTTGTCGGAGCGTCTTTGACGCGTGGAACGAAGCGAGTCGCTGGCAACAGCCAATCAAATGCTTGGAAATCCAAATGATGGTAAAGACTCTTCTCGAACAGCCAATGAAATGCCAAGAACACGAAAAAACGCAGGCGATTTTTGTCGTTTGGAATTTTTACGTGTAATAGCACTTTAAGAGACTTAAATTGGAAGAACAACGCCCATGAAACCGTTTTAATTGCATACTTCACCTCCATTTATCTCTTTTCTACGTGAAAAATAACAGATTATTGTATATTTTAGTTGCCATTTTTTCATAGCAACCGAAAAAATAGTAATCAAAAACGTGTTATGTCAAAATATCGTCGGCTATAAAACCCAGTGAATGTTGTTGGTTTTATTTCATTTTTTCCTATCAATTTAATAACTTTTAGTTCGTTGCAAACTTAATTTACAAAAAATACATCAATTAATCTTTACAAAAATGTATTTTAAAGAATATCTGTGTATCATATTTTCTTAGTTGATTTTATAAACTGAAATAATGCAATTTTATTCTTTGGCAAGATCTTTGGCTAATAAATTCTATCTTGCGTCTAATACGGAAGTACCGATAATTTTCAAAGCTTTATATGATAACATAATTAATATTTTTCATATAAAATTGCTGTTTGGAATTCGTTGGCAGATTAAAAAGCATATTACATAGGAAAAATTTATTAGACTTTTCAATTTTAATCTTTAAAAAAGTTTTTCACCTTTACTCTGTGACCCGGGAACCCCGGGTTCGGTGTACTAGTAATAATAATAGTAAAACAAGAGTATAATAAACAGAAAATATCACAATTTGTTTATTACTGATAAGGAAAATATTGGTTGAGGATAAGAATAATTACATAGCAACTAAATAATTTTCTTATCTTCTAATAGCATAAGAAAGTATTTTTTGGTAGCCGAAAGTATACATAAAAAAAAGAATAATTCCAAAATCCAAACAAAATTAAATCTAACTATTTAGAAAATGGACTCTCAACCTGTATTTCCTTACAATAATTCCTCTCTGATACTCTTTTACAAAATTGTCAAATTTGGTTATAAGTTTTCAAATGCCAAATGTAGAGTAATATTTTATCTACAAATGGTTCATAAACTTTAACAATAAAAAACAAATAGGAATAAAAGGTGTCATTCTTAATTCAGAAATGGAAATAAAAATAGTTTGCTTTTTTTTTTTTTTTTTTTTTTTTTTTTGAAAAACTTTTAATATCTGTAGTTTTCACAATCACTGAAAATCATATATTATGTTATAGGTTTGAGTAGAATCATTAGATTTTATAATTGTTATCACATAAATATCTGCTGAATAAATAGAATAATACTAATGTCAAATAAATGAGTAAATATAGTTAGACTTAAATACAGTTAAAATTAATTTATCAACTTCAATTGTAAGCTTTTACAATCAAAGTGTACACCTTATGCCTGCATAAGGAGCCCAATTTAACCACAAAAACTCCCAAAAACAAGTAATATTCTTGTAGTGCTCCAAGAACATACCTGCTAATGTTGAAAATTATGGTGATAACATTTTTAAAGAATAAGAATTAAAATTTAATCTACTGTCTTGACTTTAGTTTGATCTAGTGATTGTGATTGTATCTGAGGTTTTGTTTGTTTTTGGGTTGCTCATGAAACAGTTTAAAATCTTCGGGTGAAAAATAGGGTCTTAATTTAGAAACATGCACAATAACGGAATTCTGTCCTGTCTCATAATTAAATTTATCTATTTCATAAGTTACATCAGAAAGTTTATTTATAATTTTATATGGTCCAGAGAAAGTAGGTTCTAATTTTCGAGTGTTAGGGTATTTAAATTCTTTATAAATTACAGAGTCTTGTATTCTTAATGGGCATTCGACAAAATTTCGATCATAGAGTCTGTTCCGCTTCTGTATTGTGATCTTGTAACATCGCCTTGGCGACAAACACAGCCCACGCCAATTATACGCCAATCGGCAATTTAGTGTAACCCTGCTCACGTGTTGTGTGACGCAGTGGATTGAGAGAAACGGTCTCTTAGCAACAAGCTCTGAATGCTGCTACAAGCGGCGACTCTTAGAAAATAAACATTCCATTAAATTTACAGTCTACTTGCTTTTTCTTTTTAATTTAGTTTTTCTTTTTAATTTAGTACACCTCCGTACATTTTGGTCCTAGCGACCCGGAGGTATGAACGAGCCAGTGTCTTTTTTATTGAATTAAATATTGAATTTATCGAATTTCGTCAACAAGATGAATAATGTCGGAAACTGAAATAACATCGTTAAACAGAAGGCGAGGGAATATCAAGGCCCAAGTCACTAGAATATTTAACGCAACGGATGGAAAAACATTTAATTTTTCCGAATGGAAAGCCCACCTGGACTTACTGTCGAAAATAGAAGAAAAGTTTGAAGCTCTTAAACTAGAATATTATAGAATAATAGAGGAAGAAAAGTTGGAAGAAACTGAAAAAGCACTCAGTCAACTAGACGAGGATATTCTAAAACTAGAGGTAAGCTTAAAATCCTCTATTAATGCTTATTATGAAAATACTGATTCAAATAAAAAATCTATTGAACAGGACCAAGCTAAAACGTCTAGCATTAAGCTACCTAGGGTCATATTGCCGGTTTTTAGTGGCAGAATTGAAGAATAGTCCGTATTTAAAAGTACATTTAATGAGCTAATTAATGATAATTCAAATTTAAAAGATAATGAAAAATTATTTTATTTGCGTTCTGCTTTGACTGGTGAAGCGAGGAGTTTGCTTACACCAGATGAAAATTATGTTTCACTTTTCAATGCGTTAGAACAAAGATACGAGAGTAAAAGAGTTATGGTAGATTGTCATATAAAGAATATTTTAAATCTTTATGTAATTAAACAGGAGTCCGCTAAGGATCTCCGCATTTTATTAGATATTGTAAAGAAAAATTTAAAGACTTTAAAGATCTTAAAGTATGATAGAGATAATTTCTCGAACGCAATTTTGCTGAATATTATTCTAAATAAACTAGATAACGAAACTTGTAAACAATACGAACTAACATTAAAGGATAATGAAGTGCCTAATTTTGATGAATTTTTAGAATTTCTTGAACGAAGATGTCAAATCTTAAATAGTATAAGTTCTAACGTATCCTCTAAATATACTGCAAAATCCTTATTCATAAAAACAAACAAACCTCAAAGTAAATGTTGCGTAATTTGTAAAACCGAAAACCACTCCTTATATCATTGTGTTAAATATAAAAACATGAAGTTAAGTGAGCGAATTAACCTTGTTAAGAAAAATAAACTTTGCTTCAATTGTTTAAGTTCAGCCCACCTCATTCATTATTGTAATTCAAAAAGCACTTGTCATGTTTGCAAGAGCGCAAGCCATCATTCATCATTACATAACTATACAACACCAGTAAACAATCCTATAAACAATCTCCCAATACATGAAACAATAAATAGCAATTTTGTTTCGGAAGATTTATCACAAAACGAAACTACTGCTCATTCATTTTTTTCATATGAAAATGATAATAATAAATCTGTTTTAATTAGCACTGCAATAATTTATTTGACAGATGTAAATGGGATCAAAATTCCTTTCAGGGCAATATTGGATTCCGCATCGCAGAATTGTTTTTGTACATTTAAAGCAGCACAAATATTAGGCTTGAAAAAAGAGAAAATAAATATTCCTGTAAGTGGAATAAATAAATTACCTATTTACATTAAATCTAGAATCAAATCAAAGTTGTCAAATAAAATGAATAGTACCAGTTATGATATTGAGTTATTAATCGTTCCAAACATTTGTAACTTCACGCCCTCGAAAAAGATAAACATATCAGATTTAAAAATTCCAGCAAATATTTGTTTAGCGGATAAAAAATTTAACATTCCAAGCAGTGTGGAGATAATTATCGGTGCTGAACTGTATTTTTCTCTTTTAAATGAAGAAAAAATAAAGTTAGGCAATAATTTATATTTGCAATCAAGTATTTTCGGTTATATTGTATCTGGTTGTATTTATGACAAAACAGTAAATAATAATAATACTAATTATTGTTTCTTAACAAAAAATCTTGAATTACTTAATGACACTTTGAAGTCTTTCTGGGAAATTGAAGAAGTACAAAATTTAAAACCCTGTAACAGTGAAGAATTAGAATATTGTAATGATCACTTCGATAAAACGCACTTCAGAAAACCGGATGGTAGGTTTGTGGTCACGATGCCGTTTAAACCACAGGTTTTAGAACCCGATTTGGGAAATTCCAAAAATCTTGCTTTGAAAAGATTAAACTATCTGTGGCAACGTTTAGATCGAGATTCTGTTATGAAAAATTTATACACAGAATTTATTAAAGAATATAGAGATTTAAATCACATGCATGAAATAAAAGAAAACACGAACTTTAATGATGACTATTACTTACCACATCACCAGTGGCGTAGCTATGTGTTTTTGCGCCCGGGGCCAGCAAGAAATTTTGCGCCCCCACCCCAATATAGATATATAACAATTTCTCTCAATTTGGCGCCCCTAGGCCTCGGCGCCCGGGGCGGACGCCCCCCCTTAGCTACGCCACTGCACATCACGGCGTTTTACGACCCTCTAGTAAAACCACAAAACTACGCGTCGTTTTTGACGCTAGTGCCAAGTCAACCAACGGAAAATCTTTGAACGATTTATTATGTAAGGGTGGAGTTCTGCAAGATGATCTTTTTTCGATATTAATTAGATTTAGAAAGCATATTTATGCTTTTACTGCGGATATTAAACAAATGCTTAGGATGATAGAAATAAATCCATCCCAGTACAAATATTTAAAAATTTTGTGGAAAGACAGTATGTCATCCCCGGTTAAGGTATTTCAGCTAACAGCAGTTTCGTATGGAACATCTTGTGCTTCCTACTTAGCCACCAAAGTATTACAACAATTAGCTCTAGATGAGAAAAGGGAATTCCCGTTAGCATCGAAAATTGTTTTAAAGGACTTTTATATGGATGATTGCCTATCGGGCTCATCCAATTTAGAAGAATATCGCAATTAACAGAACTCCTCCTAAAGGGAGGGATGGTTTTACACAAATGGTGTACCAATGAGGTCCAATCTACTGATAATCACATGTTTCCCTTGGACAGAAATTCTGAAGAAATAACTGTTAAAACATTAGGGATGTTGTGGAACAGTTTCAATGATACGTTTAGGTATAAAGTTAATATCAACACAAAGAGTGATTTCACAAAAAGAGATGTACTTTCGCAAATTGCCCGCATTTATGATCCTCTCGGTCTCTTAGGGCCAGTGATTGCTAAAGCAAAAATATTCATGCAGGAGCTATGGCTTCTTAAAATAGAGTGGAATGAGAAGTTGCCCTCTCCTGTTGCCAAACAATGGGAAACCTTCCTCGAAAGTCTTAAAGAACTGGAATCCATTGAAGTGCCAAGATGCTTCCTAGCTGTGAACCAATCAGTGGTGCTAAATGGTTTCGCAGATGCGTCTTCCAAGGCTTATGGCGCAATGATATACATGCAAACATCTAATTCTAGTGAAACCATCAGTCACTTATTGTGTAGTAAATCCCGCGTGTGTCCAACCAAAGTAATAACAGTGCCACGTCTCGAACTGTCAGCATGTCTTCTTCTGGCTAAACTCACTAACAAGGTCTTAAATTCATTAGACAAACAAGTAGCTTCAGTCAATTTGTTTTCTGATTCAACTATTGTTTTAGATATTGTTTTAGCTATTGGATAGACACTGCTCCTCATCTCCTGAAAACGTTTGTGGGAAACCGCGTTGTGCAAATTGAGGAACAAACTAAGAACTTTCCATGGTTTCATATTCCGTCAGAACACAATCCAGCTGACTTGATATCAAGAGGTGCAAGTGTGGAAAACCTTTCTTCTAACCAGTTGTGGTGGCATGGCCCGCCTCTTTCAATTATTGAAGAAACAATAGCAAAAACTGACTCTAATATAAGTGACATTAAAGATGAACATTATTCTAGTGAGCTTAAAGCTCCCAGCAACTTGACATTCGCTATTCATAATGACTCTAATTTGTGTGATAATTTAATTAATCTTAGCAATAATTTCCAAAAATTAATTAGAATTTTAGCTTATATTTTCAGATTCATACATAAATGTAAAAAATTAACATCTGCTACCGGCCCTCTGTTGCTGGAGGAATTAAAGAGAGCCGAGGTTTATTTAATAAAAAATGAACAGGTAAAGTATTTCAAAAATGAAATTTCGGCCCTCCAAGCGGGATCTTCGGTTCATCGCGCAAGTAAGTTAAAATTCTTAAATCCCTTTTTAGATGGAGATAGCTTATTGAGGGTGGGAGGAAGACTAGCAAAATCAAATTTGAATTTTGACCATAAACACCCCTTTATACTTCCGGCGAGCTGTCGCTTGACGAAATTAATTTTTCAATATTATCATAAACGAGATTTTCATGTAGGACCCCAAGCTCTTTTGAACACTGTGCGTCAAAAATATTGGCCGCTTGGTGGCAGAAATATTGCGCGTAAAATTGTACATGAGTGTTTACAATGCTTTAAAATTAAACCTATAACGGCTAGTCAAATGATGGGGGATCTCCCTCCTGAAAGAATAGTGCCCAGTTCCCCATTTTCAAATGTGGGATTAGATTTAAGTGGGCCTTTTGAAATAAAATATAAAGGTCAAAGAAAGGGTACTTTTCAGAAAATCTATGTTGCCATATTTGTATCTATGGTCACTAAAGCTGTGCACTTGGATTTTGTCTCAGATTTGACATCCGAGGCTATAATAGCGACTCTAAAAAGATTCTTCGCTCGTCGTGAGAAAAGCTCTGTAATCTTTAGCGACAGTGCTACAAATTTCGTTGGGGCTTCAGCAGAACTAAAACGTTTACGCAGACTTGTTACGCGTGATGAAGTTTCGAACTTTTTAGCTTCTGAAGGTATTAACTGGAAGTTCTCCCCTCCTAGGGCGCCAAATTTTGATGGCCTTTGGGAGGCAGGAGTCAAATCTTTCAAATACCACTTAAAAAGAGCTGTGGGCTCAGCTCATCTCACGATCGAGGAATTCCTGACAGTTATCACAAAGATAGAGGCTATTTTAAATTCGCGACCACTTTGTCCTTTGTCAACAGATCCTGACGATCTTCAGGTGTTGACTCCTGGTCACTTCCTCATAGGAAAGCCTCTTAATTTAATTCCAGAACCCAATTTAAGTGAGGTCAAAGATAATTTGCTAAATAAATGGCAAAGGACTCAAAAATTAACGCAGTTAATATGGAAACGTTGGCAGAATAATTATCTGAGCCAGTTACAGGAAAGAAACAAGTGGCTATTTAAAAGGCCTAATATTCTGCCAGGAATGCTAGTTTTGCTTAAGGACTCACATTTACCCATTTGCACTTGGTCACTAGGCCGCATTAATAAGGTTTTCCCAGGCGCGGACGGGATAGTCAGGGTAGTTGAAGTTCGTACCGCTAAGGGTAATTTTAAACGACCTATTTCAAAAATAAGTATATTACCCATTGAGGACAACATCATAGATCCTAAACTTTAAATGTGCTTTATTATGTATTAATTTTTCATGTATTATTTGTGTTTATTTATTTTATTTATTTATTTTTGCTTATAATCTGTATCATGTTGTGTTATTACTTGCATTGCATATGTATCTTGAAATATAAAAATATTTCAACGCCGGGCGGGATGTTCCGCTTCTGTATTGTGATCTTGTAACATCGCCTTGGCGACAAACACAGCCCACGCCAATTATACGCCAATCGGCAATTTAGTGTAACCCTGCTCACGTGTTGTGTGACGCAGTGGATTGAGAGAAACGGTCTCTTAGCAACAGGCTCTGAATGCTGCAACAAGCGGCGATTCTTAGAAAATAAACATTCCATTAAATTTACAGTCTACTTGCTTTTTCTTTTTAATTTAGTTTTTTTTTTTTAATTTAGTACGCCTCCGTACAGAGTCTTTTACTTTTAAGGTGAAATTCACGAGTTCGCGCTTTCGCAATCTTGAGGGCTTTGTCTACTGGAGTTGTATACATTTTAACTGCCTCACACAAAACCATTACCCTCCCTTTTAAAAATCTGAATCAAAATTATCGTGAAAAATATAACTATATTTAGCTGCTAACTTTAACCAGAAGTTTTAACTAATAAAAATAGAAATTGTAAATATCATAGTTATACCTTAAATTGGGATCAACTATTTAATTCTATTATTTTATCAAAATTTTCTTAATTTGTTCATAATCCGTACAATTTAAACAGTCATTGATATAAATTTTTTGCGCTTCCCCTTTCAAATATTGCGCAATAAAATTAAATTTCCATTCCAGATTTTTCTTCTCCTTTTCACATGTTGTATCAAAATAAGTTAACCACGACAAAATGTTCATTCCAGAACTCGGACCAAACGGTACGAATTTAGGGTCTTCCATAATTTTTTTATTCTTACTCATTAGAATAAATGAAGCACTTCTATTTTCTTTATTAAATCCTGATCGTAAAATCATTCGCAATAAATTTCAAAGTTAATAATTTCTATCAATTACATATTTTTTCAAAATTACTATATCAGATCCATAACATACAATAAATAATAAATAAATAAATAAATAAATTAGTAAATTAATAAATTAACTTCAAATTACTCTCATCAATAAAATAATAAATAAATAAATAAATACATAATAAATATTTTCCCTCAATCATAAAAAGAATAAAAATAGTAATCAAAACATTTAATAAAATAACTTACAGCTTCTCGAAAAATATTCAATAAAATTCAATCGTCGTTAAATTCCTCATCAAATACTTCTGGCATACTCACCACTTTGAAGTCATTAATTTTCAAAAATTTGTCACAATGACCATGAATACTGAATCACAAATTATGCATCGACGGCGACAGATCGACATCAAGCGTCAGGAAATCCACAATCAGACTCGAAGCAAGTACTAATTATTTCATATTAGCATCTCTCCAAGCATAGTTGTGAAGTTCTTTAGAAAGAACATTCTTTTACTTTAATTAAGTAAGAAATTACGGCGATTTTGGCACAAGAACATTCACGAGAAGTCGATTTTCAGCGATTCGCAAACCTATCATCATTTCGTTCCACATCAGACTCCATTAGCAAGCCGAAACTACCATATAGAATGCCCTTCAGAACATAGAATTCAATCGAACTTCGGCGATAGCATATTCTTCTTCGTTCCATAGCAAATTTCTTTAAAATCCGAAAAAGGTAGCACATATATATATGTCAACATTTGAACAAAGGGTGGTTTTGGGGTCTGGGGGTCATGGTCAGTGAAAATATACCAAAATTTCCTGGAAGTCCTTTTCTCCGGACTGCTGCAATAGGTAGCTTTTTACTTTATGTAATGAAAGCTACCTAATAATATACATATTTACTGTTGCGAAATAGTTGAAATTATTTTCCAGCATTTAAAGTATCCGTGCTGTGAAAGTAGATGTACAGGCATATAAGCCCGTAATTGCAAATATAGTTAGTAACTTGAAATGCACGCATCGATGTTGTGGAAAATCAATTTAAATTGAAAAGCTTTTTACGAACATTTTTAAACCAAGGCTTTTCTTTCTTCTATTTTTTTTTCCTTTTAACTCTTTCCAAAAAATTTAAAAAGCATTTATGAATTCTGTTTTATCGTCCGTGTTTTTTACTCCTGTAAACACATTTGGATTACCGTCTAAATGATACATATTATTAAGGTTTACCATGACACACAAAACAAGAATGATATTTTTACAAAATAATATTTATATTTACTGTTGCGAAATAGTTGAAATTATTTTAAAGCATTTATAGTATCCGTGTTGTGAAAGTAGATGTACAGGCATATAAGACCGTAATTGCAAACATATTTAATAACTTAAAATGGTTGCATCTATTTTGTGGGAAATCAATTTAAATTGAAAAACTTATTACGAAAATTTTTAGAATTAGGATGTTTCGTTCTTTCCTTTTCATTTAATTTAAATTTTCATTTCTTTTTCTTTTTTTTTAAACATTTCTTCAAAGTTAAAAAGCGTCTATGAATTCAATTTTAGCTGCCCGTGTTCAAACTCACGTAAATATGTTCGGATTACCAAGTAATTGATATATTTTTATTGAGATTTACCATGGCATTCTAAATAATATAGAAAATTTTCAGATTAATGTTAATATTTATTGTTCTGAAATATTTGAAATGAATAACTTGAAATTTACGTACCTGTGTTGTGGGAAATCAATTTAACGATAACTCACTGCATGAGATTTTCTTTCTCCATCGTGCTTTTTTAAGACTCTTATTTAAAACATTTTTCATTTTAATAGAATTCCAAAATGTGATGTCGATTACTTTACCTCTTTTGTGAATAAAAGTACTAAGCCAAACAAAAAATTTGATATTAAGTATGGATGTAAAGTAAAAGAAAAGCAATTGGGCATCGTGAGAGAAATTCTCACTTGCGAGGTCTCCCGGGTTAAATTGAAAAACTTATTATGAAAATTTTCAAACCAAGGCTTTTCTTTCTTTCTTTCTAGGTTCTTTTTTTCTTTTTACACTCTCACACAAAGTTAAAAAGCATTTATGAATTCTGCTTTATCGGCCGTCTGTCTATCCGTGTTTTTACTCGAGTAAACACATTTGAATTACCGTGTAAATATTATATATTATTAAGGTTTACGATGACACACAAAATAAGAATGATATTTTTACGAAATGATACATGTTTATTGTTTCGAAATAGTTGAAATTATTTTCCAGCATTTATAGTATCCGTGCAGTGAAAGTAGATGTACAGGCATATCAGCCCGTAATTGCAAAAATAATTGATGACTTGAAATGTACGCATCTATGTTGTGGGAAATCAATTTAAATTGAAAAACTTACTACGGAAATTTTTAGAATCAGGGTGTTTCTTTCTTTTTTTTTTCATTTCATTTTCATTTAATTTTTTTTTCAAAGTTAAAAAGCGTTTATGAATTCTGTTTTGTCTGCCCGTGTTCAAAATCAAGTAAATAAATTCGGATTACCAAGTAATTGATATATTTTTTTCAGATTTACCATGGCATTCTAAATAATATAGAAAATTTTCAGATAATTGTTCATATTTATTGTTGCGAAATATTTGAAATTAATGACTTGAAATTTACGTACCTATGTTGTGGTAAATCAATTTAAATTGAAATACTTATTACGAAACTTTTCAAATCAAGGCTTTTCTTTCTTACTTTTTTTGGGTTTTTTTCTTTTTCTTTTTCGTTTAGCACTCTCCAACAAAGTTAAAAGCATTTATGAATTCTGTTTTATCTGCCCTCTGATGTCTATCCGTGATTTTACTCGAGTAAACACATTTTAATTACTCTGTAAATGATATATATTTTTAAGGTTTACCATGACACACAAAATAAGAATGATATTTCTATGAAATAACATACATTTTTACTGTTGCGAAATAGTTGAAATTATTTTCCAGCATTTATAGTATCCGTGCTATGAAGGTAGATGTACTGGCAAATAAGCTCGTAATTGCAAACATAGTTAGTAACCTGAAATGCACGCATCTATGTTGTGGGAAATCAATTTAATTTGAAAAACTTACTATGAAAATTTTCAAACCAAGGCTTTTCTTTCTTTCTTTTAACACTCTCCAACAAAGTTAAAATGCATTTATGAATTCTGTTTTATCAGTCGTCTGTCTATCTGTGTTTTTACTCGAGTAAACACATTTGGATTACCGTGTAAATATTATATATTATTAAGGTTTAGCATGACACACAAAATAAGAATAATATTTTTACGAAATGATATACACATTTACTGTTCCGAAATAGTTGAATTTATTTTCCAGCATTTATAATATCCGTGCTGCGAAAGTAGATGTACAGGCATATAAGTTCGTAATTGCAAACATACTTAGTAACTTGAAATGCACGCATCGATGTTGTCGGAAATCAATTTAAATTGAAAAACTTATTACGAAAATTTTCAAACCAAGGCTTTTCTTTTTTTCTTCTTCTTTTTTTCTTTTAACACTTTCCAACAAATTTGAAAAGCAATTATGAATTCTGCTTTATCGTCAGTGTTTTTACTCGATTAAACAAATTTGGATTACGTGTAAATGATATATATTATTAAGGTTTAACATGACACACAAAATAAGAATGATAATATTACGAAATAATATACAGGGTGAGTCATAAATATCGAAACAATAGGTTATCTCCTTAAATATTGCCTCTAGACCCATACTTCCAATTGCAAAAACTCATAAAAAAAGGTGGAATTTCTGATAAGATACGTTGTAACTCCATGGGGGGTCTATATGAAAAAATACGAAAATTAAATTTTTATACGGCCCCCGTAGAACAAAATTCCCAATTAGGAAATTATTCCTTATCCATTCCTAATTTGAACAGAAAAAATTTCATCTCCGTATCTGAAAACCTGACAAAGATATTAAAATCCAAAATTCTCAAAAATTCGTGATTTACACCACTTTACCGTGCCTGTAAACGATGTGTTTTTCATCCATTTTCAAAGCAAATAAGGAATCGTTCACAAATTGTCCGTTATTATATGTCGGTTTAAGACCATGCCTGTTATTTGGACATAATAAAGCAGCGTATTGATTTAAATCAAAACATGTTTTCTAAACATGTTGATCGTTAGCACGGACGTCTGAATAGATCAAAATATATAGGTCCGGTCCTAAACCAACCCATAGGGAAAAAAGTTCTGCCCAATATGAAATAATGCTGAAATCATAATCCGGACCAGCCTAGAAAAAAGCTTACATCATAGCCGGATCAGCAGTGAATTTCTAGATAGTTTTTTACTTCAGTATAGTTAAAAATTGTTATGCGTGGTGGAGTTCTGACCAAAAATATTTAATATAGATTTTCGATTTTTATATTTATACTTTTTTATTATTAAAGAAGCGCCAAAGGCTGTGATATATTCATTTTATCAATGAATCTCTGTTTATATGTAAATGTTTCACTTTTATTATCGCTAATCCACATCCCGTGCGTTGGAGACTTTGAAAAAGGTTATACAGTAAAACCTTTTAAGACGGAATCACATAGGAAAGAAAACATACGTAATAGACATATGCCCTTCCTAGGAGGGTTAAATGGAGTTTTTCTCTCAGGTATTATTGTATTTATTTTGCATGGATCAACATATTTTCTTTTGAAGACAGAATTCCGTTACAGGCAGATTTTTTTTCTCTGGTTTTATTTTGTTTAATTTTTTAACATTTAAATATACTATTCTTAAAAAAATCAATTTTAAAGATTTTTTTTTTTTTTGGTAAAATAAAAGCGATATTAAAATTTATGTGGTTTTTGTAAAAATATTGATTGAACCAAATTTTATTTATTTTATGTACGTATTAGGTCAGTCAGAGGCTTTGATTTTAATACGATTTCAATACGGATTGTTCGAGACCAGGATTTAAAATTTCATCCAGTGCAGACCTAAGTATCTCCAGTATGAAAAATACATTAGGCCCGGATTGGCGAGTCTTCAGAAAAAAGTAACGTATCGGTCCTGATTTGACCTGAGCTCAGAATACAGATTTTTTAACAGCCTCTCTAAGACGATAAAAAGCTTGAAGTTGTGGAAGCTAAATTTGTAAAAAGACATCAGCATCTTAGAAAAGCATTCTTTTAAATAACTGATGGGCAGTAAAACAGTGCATTTCGTTTTTCTGTATAATGACTTTTTTCCCCGGCTATTTCTTGTCGTTAAATTATTAAAATTTAAGAATTGTTAAAGAAAAAAAGTACAAACTTGAAACATGTCATTTTTAATTATTTTACATTAGTTTTGTTTAAAAAAATGAAAAATTATTTACTTTTGAAAATATGATTTTTTAAAAGTTATTACTTTTTAAATAAATATTTTTAATTGTTCTAAGATAAATATTGAAAAACAAAAACCCCGAAACAAAACTAAAATCCGATTTTCATTTTTAATTAAATAGAAAGAAATTGAAATCCGATAAATAATATTTGGAGTTATAACGATTTTTAACTATCCCATCTAAACCAGTAGTAACCATATAATTTTTTTAAGTTTTTATGATAAATTTTAGGATGTGATTTTCTTAGCAAATTATATGGCTAACCATCACAAAAAAGAAAAAAAATTCTAACTCAAAAGATAGATTTTTTACGCGTTTCCTACAACTGTTAAAGTAACATTGTCTTTCGAATTGCGCGCTTTTCAATTTGTGTCTAATCCCTTAAACCCTAATGAATTATTCAAACGGTTATAACTCCGCGAATTTTGAAGATATGAAGATGTAACTTTTTGTGTATTATTCAGCACTGGATAAGGAAAGTTTTTCTAATTGGAATTTTTATCCTACGGGGACCGTATAAAAAGTTAATTTTCGTATTTTTTCAAATAGACCCCCCATAGAGTTGCAACTTATCTTATCAAAAATTTCACCTTTTTTTATGAATTTTTGCAATTGGAAGTATGGGTCTAGGGGCAATATTTAAGGAGATAGCCTATTGTTTCGATATTTATGACTCACCCTGTATATCTTTACTGTTGCGAAGTAATTGAAATTATTTTCCAGCATTTATAATATCCGTGCTGCGAAAGTAGATGTACAGGCATATAAGCTCGTAATTGCAAACATACTTAGTAACTTGAAATGCACGCATCGATCTTGTGGGAAATCAATTTAAATTGAAAAACTTATTACGAAAATTTTCAAACCAAGGCTTTTCTTTCTTTCTTCTTTTTTTTCTTTTAACGCTTTCCAACAAATTTGAAAAGCATTTATTAATTCTGCTTTATCATCAGTGTTTTTACTCGATTAAACAAATTTGGATTACCGTCTAAATGATACATATTATTAAGGTTTACCATGACACACAAAACAAGAATGATATTTTTACAAAATAATATTTATATTTACTGTTGCGAAATAGTTGAAATTATTTTCCAGCATTTATAATATCCGTGTTATAAAAGTAGATGTACAGGCATATAAGCTCGTAATTGCAAACATAGTTAGTAACTTGAAATGCACGCATCGATGTTGTAGGAAATCAATTTTAATTGAAAAATTTATTACGAAAATTTTCAAACCAAGGCTTTTCTTTCTTTGTTATTTTTTTTTTCTTTTAACACTTTCCAACAAATTTGAAAAGCATTTATGAATTCTGCTTTATCATCAGTATTTTTACTCGATTAAACAAATTTCGATTACCGTGGAAATGATATATATTATTAAGGTTTACCATGACACACAAAATAAGAATGATAATATTACGAAATAATAATATATTTACTGTTGCGAAGTAGTTGAAATTATTTTCCAGCATTTATAATATCCGTGCTGCGAAAGTAGATGTACAGGCATATAAGCTCGTAATTGCAAACATACTTAGTAACTTGAAATGCACGCATCGATGTTGTGGGAAATCAATTTAAATTGAAAAACTTATTACGAAAATTTTCAAACCAAGGCTTTTCTTTCTTTATTCTTTTTAGGTGCGTTCGTAATTATGTAAATTCGTAGCACCTATTGTTTTCGCTCAGTCCGTCCGTCTGTCTGTCCGTCTGTCTGTCCGTCTGTCTGTCCGTCTGTCTGTCTGTCTGTCCGTCTGTCTGTCCGCATATAACAACGCAAAAACTACCCAACCGAATCGTTTTAAATTTAAAATACATAATTATAACATAATTTTGTCGAGTCATTTCAAATTTTATGAAAATCGGATGGATAGATTAATTACAGGGACAATCAAAAGGATTCCGTTACATTACGGTCAATGGGGAAAAATGTTTCAAATGCATTTTAATCGTTTGAAATTTAAAACATATAATTATTGCGTAATTTTGTCGAGTCATTTCAAATGTTATGAAAATCGGATGCATAGAACAATTACAGGGACAATCAAAAGGATTCCGTTACATTAGGGTCAATGGGGTAAAAAATTTCAAATGCATTTTAATCGTTTGAAATTTAAAACATATAATTATTACGTAAGTTTACCGATTCATTTCAAATGTTATGAAAGTCGGATGCATAGATCATTTACAGGGACAATCAAAGGTATTCCATTACATTACGGTCAATGGGAAAAAATATTCAAATGCATTTTTATGATGTTACACTAATTCGAACATAATATAATTGGTATGAATCTATGAAATATATACTAAACTATGCATTCTGTACAATCTGTGATGCAAAGAATTTTTATTATTAAATTACAGGGCCACACAAAAATATTCCACTACATAATGGTATACGGAGAAACATTGTTTGTGGCGTGTTTTAATTATATTCAACTTTTTTTCATTTTATGAATAAGATATACGTTTCTGAGGTGTAATTAACATTACTTTCTGCATATTTACAGAAACACAAAGATTTTGACTACTATACTGTATCCGAAGTACGCTCTACTATATCAGCAAGATCTGAATATTTTTAAAACTTCGTTATCGCACGAATGCACCTCATTTGCTACGTTCACGTGCAATTTCCAACTTGTTTTTCTTTTAACACTTTCCAACAAATTTAAAAAGCATTTATGAATTCTGCTTTATCATCAGTATTTTTACTCGATTAAACAAATTTGGATTACCGTGGAAATGATATATATTATTAAGGTTTACCATGACACACAAAATAAGAATGATAATATTACGAAATAATATATATATTTACTGTTGCGAAGTAGTTGAAATTATTTTCCAGCATTTGTAATAGCCGTGCTGCGAAAGTAGATGTACAGGCATGTAAGCTTGTAATTACAAACATTATTAATAACTTGAAATGTACGCATCTATGTTGTAGGAAATCAATTTAAATTGAAAAACTTATTCGAAAATTTTTAAAACCAGGACCTTTCTTTCTTTTTTATTTTTTTAAACACTTTACAATATAGTTGAAAAGCATTTATGAATACTGTTTTGTTTGCCGCCGGCCTGTCCGTACTTTTACTTGAGTAAACACATTTGGATTACCGTGTAAATGATAAATATTATTAAGGTTTATCATGGCATACAAAATATTTTTACAGAATAATTATTATATTTACTGTTCGGAATGTATGGATTTTTTACCAGCATTTATAGTATTAGTACTGCGAAAGTAGACATTATAATCTCTTAAGACATTATAATCTCTTAATTCATCATCATTCTTCTCATTCGCTAAAGACATTATAATCTCTTAATTTCATACGTAAATAATAACCCGAGATATGCGCATCTATGTCGTGACAAACTAATTTAACATGAAATCCTTATTTCGAAAAAACTTTTAATCATGGCCTTTCTACCTTTTTTCTTTAACACTTTCTACCAAAATTAACAAGTTGGAAATTGCACGTGAACGTAGCAAATCATGTGCGTTCGTACGATAACGAAGTTTTAAAAATATTCAGATCTTGCTGATGTAGTAGAGCGTACTTTGGATACAGTATAGTAGTCGAAATGTTTGTGTTTCTGTAAATATGCAGAAAGTAATTTTTATTACACCTCAGAAACGTATATCTTATTCATAAAATGTGAAATAGTTGAATATAATTAAAACAGGCCCCAAACAATGTTTCCCCGTATAGCATTATTTAGTGGAATACTTTTGTGTGGCCCTGTAATTTAATAATAAAAATTCTTTGCATCACAGATTGTACAGAATGCATATTTTAGTATATATTTCATAGATTCATGCCAATTCTATTATGTTCGAATGAGTGTAACATCATAAAAATGCATTTGAAACTTTTTTTATATTGACCGTAATGTAATGGAATGCCTTTGATTGTCCCTGTAAATGATCTATGCATCCGATTTCCATAACATTTGAAATGACTCCATAAAATTACGTAATAATTACATGTTTTAAATTTCAAACGTTTAAAATGTATTTAATTTTTTTCCCCTTTGACCGTAATGTAACGGAATCCTTTTGATTGTCCCTGTAATTGATCTATCCATCCGATTTTCATAAAATTTGAAATGACTCGACAAAATTATGTTAAAAATTATGTATTTTAAATTTCAAACGATTCGGTTGGGTAGTTTTTGCGTTGTTATATGCGGACGGACAAACAGACGGACAGACAGACAGACGGACAGACGGACGGACTGAGCGACAACAATAGGTGCTACGTATTTACATAATTACGAACGCACCTAAAAAGCGTTTATGAATTCTGTTTTGATTGTCATCTGTCTTCCCGTTTTCTAACTCAAATAAAAATATTTGGTTTACCTATAACTTATATATATGTTATTGAGGTTTACCATGGCATACAAAATAATATTGATATCTTTCAGAATAATAGTAATATTTATTGTTGATAAATATTTGAAATTATTTTTCAGCACTTATTTTATTAGTGCTGTGAAAGTTGACGTACAGAAATTTTAGCTCGTAGCAGCAAACATAAATAATGACTTGGAATATGCGCAACTATGTTGCGGCAAACTAATTTAACTTGAAAAATTTGTTACGAAAATTTTTAAATAAAGGCCTTTCGTGCTTTTCAGCTCACAGGCTATCATAGCCTGAGAGCTTATGTGCCCGTCCGTTCTGTATGTACGTTCGTATGTTCGTGCGTAACGCGATAACTCATGATAAAAATATCGGATCCACTTGAAATTTTGTATATAGGTATATCCTGATAAGGCGCTTCCCTGATTAGTTTTTGGAGTTCATTCGATATGTATAAGACGGGGCACGGGAGCTCATGCCCCTCCCCTTAATTGATATAAACGAGATTTTCATGCAGAATTAACAGTTTTCGTTCAAAATTTAGATATAGGATCATTCTGATGAGGCGATTCCGTGACTGTTATTAGGTGTTCATTGAATAAGTATAAACAGGGGGAACGGGGGCTCATGCCCCTCCCCTTAATTGATATAAACGGAATTTTCATGCAGAATTAACAGTTTTCGTTCAAAATTTAGATATAGGATCATTCTGATGAGGCGAGTCCGTGGCTGTTATTAGGTGTTCATTGAATAAGTATAAACAGGGGGAACGGGGGTTCTAATGCCCCTCCCCTTAACTTGTATAAATGGATTTTTCAATCAGAATTGTCAGATTTCATTCAAATCTCTGAATAGTTTTGGAAGTTTAATGGTTAAGTATAAAAGAGGGGAATAACTCCTTTTAAATTATATAAATGCTAAATGGATTTTTATTAAAACCCTCTCACTGACAAGCCCGTCTATAGACGTTCCCTAAGCTCCAGGTTTCACTGCAATGCAAGCAATAATTAAAATGAAATAACTCAGTTTATTTAATGGAGTTTTAATACATTGTGCAATGATTAACACACTCAAGGATAACATTCATATTCGTAAATAAGATTTTTCTATAATTTTGAAAGAATCATATTTTTTTATCAATTAAAACAAAATGCTGAGAAAACAACATTACAATTTTGCCCTTTTGCAAGACTGTCAGAGGGTTAAGAATTATCCAATTTGCTCTGAATTTTGGGTATAGATTTTTTAATGTGATAAAGCATGTACTTGATAGTTTAGGAGGTTCAATGATTAAATATAAAAAAGGAGAATGGGGAGAGCTGTTTCCCCTTCTTAATTTTTTTTTTCGAACGGAATTAACGAAAATACAAGGCTGTAATGCACAATTAATATGCGTAGCCTGTGAGCTCAATGCCATCAATTTAACTGGGCAATACTCTTTTTATTTCTTTTTTTCTTTTTACACTTTCCAACAAGGTAGAAAAGCATTTATGATTTTTTTTTTCTGAGCCACCGGTTTGTCTGTGTTCTAACTCAAATATATATTTTTGGATTACCATGTAATTGATATATATTATTGAGGTTTACTATGTTGGTCCACTAGTTGTCCACTAGTTAGTATGTCCACTAGTTGGATGTGCCAACCACAAAACTTTCTTCTATCTCATATGTACATTTTAGTATTTAAAAAAATAGTTACTCATTTTAATACTTAATAATTTTAATTCAATACCATGCCAACTTTGATTTTCATCTTAAATTTGTGCTTCAATCAATTAATTGGAGTAAAACGAATTTCCGTCTCAGCACGAGCCGATGGACAATAGAATGATAGGCAGATTTTTTTTTCAAATTTAGGGAGGACCTACTTGCCTTACCAAAAAAAATCATATTCAAAAAATTTAGTTCAGTTCTAGAACTAACTTCATGCACTTTTATGTGGTGCAATATTGAAAATGGCATAAAAATCGCTATTGCAGCGCCCCCTTCCGGCGTATTTTTTTTCAGATTCAGGGCAATCCAACTAGCCATAACCATATACTTACACATAAAATTTCGTTCAATTCCATGCATAACTTCATATAGGGGGAACTGAGGTACATTGATACATGGGGCACATTGATACACCCCCTCTACAGCTCAAAGGGTCATTACAGGAAGTTTCACAACAGCTCCAAAAGGTGATTCTATTGCACTCAACTACATACAGAAAGTTTTGGAATGATTCAGTAGTTTGATGAAATGGTACGGGTGATTTATTGTTTTTGTAGGTCAAAAGTAAATTTGAGTTGTACAATTGAAATGGTATTATACTACTGTTCCAGTATTTTCAGCCGAAAAGAATACTCACCCTGGCAAGTAAAGCCCCCTTTTATCAGTTCCTCATTCTTTATTGTTAGATAAATTATAAAGTGTTGGATTTGAGACTCATCTTATTCAAAATGGCTGTATGGGGCACATTGATACAGTCTTTGTCGGGGCACATTGATACAACCTAAATTCTTTTCTAGTTCATTTTTTCTTACCTTTTATTATATTTTTTTACCATACACTCCTTTATACAACCATTTTTAGGTAAAAATTTCTAATATTAGTTTTGACTGAAGTGAAATAGCTCTAATTTCTTTATATTAGAACATTTTATAGTATTTTTGCAAACAGAAGACGTACGAACTTACCCAACATCTAGTGCACGTAGAACTAACAAAAGAAAAAGACAGCAGCCTAGAAAATCTCAAATCTATATCGATTCTCCAGGGGAAAAAGTATTTTCGACATGAGAAATGTTAAGTAAAAGGAACAAGCTGCAAAACAGCACAGGATAATTATATTATAAACAGAATTTTTAATATAATTATCCTTTATTTTCTGTTTATAAACCAATTTATAAACAGAAAACCTGGTAATTTTTTCATTTTTCGTAAGAAAGAAGATATTGCTGGGGTTGAAGTGCCAGATATGACAAAGTTACCACAGCCAACAATCAGACAAGGAACAGCCAGAACATCAGGTCATTATACATTTCATTTTGATTGCTTTAATATTGCTTACAAATAAATTGTGGGTGATTTGAATTTCTATAAATAAATATAAAATTGTTTGCTAAGTATTTTTCTATGAAAAATATACATTGGTATTATTTTGTCCCCATTTTCCCCAGACGTATCCAAAGTGCCCACGAGGTGTATCAATCTGCCCCGGGGATGGGGCACATTGATACAAATGACTTTTTTTATTTTTTTTTTAAATTACATACAAAAATAATATATAAAACAACGATTGTATATTTTTATAACATACTACACAAGTTTTGCTGTCACCACATGGAAAAAAACTTGAATTTTCTACTTTCTTCACACCAAAAAAATTCTTAGAAAAAAACTGCATCAATGTACCCCAGTTCCCCCTACTTTTGGTCGGTACAATATTGAAAATGGCACAAAAATCGCGATTGCAGCGCCCCCTTCCAACGGATTATTTTCAAATTCAGGGAAAACCAACTAGCATAGTCATACATATACACAAAAAATTTGGTTAAATTCGATGTATAACTTCATATACTTTTGGTCGGTACAATATTGAAAATGGCATAAAAATCGCGATTGCAGTGCCCCCTTCCGACGGATTTTTTTCAAATTCAGGGAGGACCAACTAGCCATAGTCACACACATACACAAAAAATTTAGTTCAGTTCGATGCATAACTTCATATACTTTTGGTCGGTAAAATAATGAAAATGCCACAAAAAACGGGATTGCAGCGCCCCCTTCTGACGGAAGATTTCAAAACTGAAGGAAGACCTGCTTGCCACAGCCAAAAACATTCACAAAAAATTTGGTTCAATTCTATGCATAACTTCATACACTTTTTAATGGTAGAATGGCGACATACACACATACACACACACACACAGACAGACACACAGACACACGGACAGACAGACATTTTCTAAAAACATGTTTTTTGGAATTTCTGACGCCTAAAACGTGTAAATCCGTCGAAAACCGGAAGTCGAAAAAAATTTCGATTACATTACTTTCTTCTATTGAAGATAGAAGAAAGTAATAATATTGATATCTTTACAGAATAATATTCATATTTATTGTTGAGAAATATTTGAAATTATTTTCCAGCACTTATTCTATTAGTGCTGTGAAAGTAGGTGTACAGGAATATAAGCTTGTAGCTGCAAACATAAATAATGACTTTGAATATGCGCAACTATGTTGCGGCAAACTAACTTGAAAAACTTATTACGAAAATTTTTAAAATAAAGGCCTTTCTTTTTTTTCGCCTTTTAACACTTTCCAACAAGGTTGAAAAGCATTTATGGTTCTTTTTTTCTGAGCCATCGGTCTTCCCGTGCTCTAACTTATGTATATTTTTTCGAATTACCATGTAATTGATAAATTGATATATATTATTGAGGTTATCCCCCCTCCCCCCCCCGGCGCATCGCTGGAATGCTTGAATGGACTGTCCATGTTTAATTCGTATGATAGAATTATTAAAATTTAACACTAATACCATGTTATTAGCAACAAACGAGGAACTTTTATACTTCAAATTAAATGAAAAAATTTTATTGCAAATTTCGTACCAACTGTTAACATCCATAAAAATTGCATTTTTCGTTAAAATTTCTTCATTAGTAAGCCCGCTGCGTTTAAACTCTTGAATATATATATAAAATTGTCTGTTATACAATTTTAAAATTAAAAAGATACAATCACTGAGTACTTCTCGAAATATAACACGATTATAGGATTTACCCCTTTTAGTTCGTGGAGTGACATTCTTGGATGAAGTGGTGGATTGGCTTTCATCACTTGCTTGGGAAAGGTTGATTGCTTGGAACACAGTCTCTTCACATCTAGTAGTGGGTTCTTGAAAGTATTCGTCTTGGGAAATTAAGTTAAAAAAAATTCGTATTAATCTCAGATTTCACATTCAGTGAATAATCATATTGTGAGGGAGTGACCTTTAGTCATAAAGGCACTCTAGTGTCTCTGAGATCGTGACGTCAATAATTTAACATTTTGTAGGCGTAAAAGTGACATCTATCCTCTCTTTTACTTTAACTTTCTAGAGTGTGTGTGCTCTTTCGAATTCCGCAGTTAGCTCGCGGTTATTAGTATTATGTTAATGTGAGGTATCTCAGTTTGTCGCGTATAAAAGCTTGGGTGTGAGTTTGTGGTGTGTGTGTTTCCGGCCTTAGCCAGCAGCCAGCGTCTGGGTGTTTCTGGCCTTAGCCAGTGTCTGTGTGTTTCTGGCAGTAGCCAGCAGCCTCTGTGTGTATTCCGCCATTGGACAACGAAGTTGATGATTGTTTAAGTAAGGTGCTGACGATTAGAGAATAGCTACTGCCTCCAGTAAAGCGGAAAGGAGTTCAGATAGTGGATTAAAGATTCGGCCTTGGTAAGAAAGTTTAGTTTTGATTATTTGAGAAATAAAGGAATATCCACAGCCACGGGCTGTGAAATTAAGATTTGTTTAGTAGATCAGCCAGGAAATAGTGTCAAGTGCTAGACGGTGCCACGACTGAGCTAGACCGAAGCCTGTGAGTATGATTTAGCTTTTCATAGTGTTCTCAGTGAGTGAAATTATAGACTGGCTCCACTTTCCTTTAGCCCTTATCATTTTAATAAACTGTGTTGTTTTAACCTAAATTCCTGAGTATGTCTGCATATAACGTGACAAATGACACCCAGCATGAGTATACCGTCACAATATGATATTGTCTCATTAATAGTGTTCAGTGCATTGGGAACTTCTAATCTCGGCAAGTTTAATTTATTCACATAAGTACGTTCATTACATTCTTCTAAACGTTGATACTTTGAAGAAGAAACTACTTCGTCGAGAGGTCTTTTTAACAAATTTACTACAGAATCCATTTTTAAAAAAAATAAGGATAGCAGCTGATGAAGTTAAAACGAAAATCAGTTGCAAACTGAATGCTTAAAAACAACACATATCCTAATATATGTTAAAAAATCAGCGTCGGTTACAGTTAAACATCCAAAAATTAGTAATGCCATTAGTTTTAGTCAACCATTTTTTAATAAACTAAAAAACAGTCTTTGTACATAAATGGTAGTTTATATATTATGTTAGTGGTTTTACTATTTTTGAAGAATTTTGTGGCAACACAAGATAATGCATTAAAGTAAGTATATGATAAATAATGTTATCAGTTTCGCTCTTTTTGAAAATTTTTGTGGCAGCACTAGGTGAAAGTTTTAATCTAAGTAATGAATGATACATAGTGTTAACAGTTTCGTTCTTTTTGAAAAATGTTAAAATTTAAGTAAAATTTTTACAATATCGTGAAATAATTATTAAAATTCACGAATTGTTATAACAAAAATACAAGACAAAAGCTTTTTTCATTTACACATTATTTATTCATCATTCTCGATAATGATAAAAATACAAAAAAATTATAAACTGTACAGAAAACCAACCATTTCACATGATTTGACAAAGTTTGCATTTTTTCACTTATGCATTTTAATCAAATGTTGAATAAACTTGGTGTCAACGTTAAATGTTTTGTTACAGTGTTTACATTCGAATTTCCTGTAATGAACTTTTTTGTGAAATAAAAAATCGATATCAGAGTAAAATATAACACCACAATCTTTACATTTATATTCCTTTTGAGAATGAATTTTTTTATGTTTAGTTAAAGCAGACTTTGATATAAACGAGTTAGAACATTTTTCACAAACATGAAACTTCTTATGAGATCTCTTGTGATTTTTTAACAAATATTTTTTAGAGAGTTCTATTGGACATTCATCGCATTTACATGTCTTATGAAATCTCTTGTGAATTCTTAACGAATACTTTCTATAAAATTGTATTGCACATTCATCACATTTATATGAAGTGGGTGTCTTGGAATGAGATACATTATGTCGTTTTAAATCAGTACTTTGAATGAAAGTTTCACATTTAAAGGGCTTTTTATCCAAGTGGGATCTTTAATGTCTGGTTAAATTAATCCTGTAAATATCAGGTAATCCCTATAATGCATGTCTATTTCCATATTTTTAGAATTACCCTTATTAAGAAATTTTAATTTATAAATCAATATTTTAAAACGGAAAATGATTTAAACTTTTTTCTGTCTCTTATTTTGGTAATTTACATATTTTGTACTAATACAAATTTATGATAATCCTAAATTATAGTTTTTTTTTTTTTTTTTTTTTTTTTTTTTTTTTTTTTTTTTTTTTTTTTTTTTAAGCCCATTAAAAATGTCCTTGACCCCGTCGCAATACAAACTGAACAAATGAAAAAGTAAAGCAATTAAAAATTAATTTTCAAGTAATAATGAAGGCGGGGAAAAATTGCAGAAACTATTAAAGAATTTCTGAAATGTTTTCAAAATCCAGAAATCTATATTCTGATAACACTTTATCTATTATTTATTAATCTGTAGTGCTTTTTAACACATTTGAACAGCTTTTAAACGAATGTTTTAAGTATTCGAAACCAACGAAAGGGATTCATCTCGTTCGCATCGCGTAGACTGCAATACCACAGCTGAAGCTGAAGCCAACGCATTCAATAAAATCACTTTTCTCCCCCGTGAAAACTGGTTTTCGCTTCTTGAAAGCGAAACTTGTGCACTGTGCATTCTGTGATAGTGCTGTCCCTAGACGTTTGTCTTAAAATGTTTACATTGCAACCGGAAAATGTTAATTGTTTTATATTGAAATATTTTTAAATACATGTATTTCTATGGGCTTAATATATGTTATATAAAATATTATTATATTTTTCTGGTAAATTTGTAAATAAAACGATTGTTATATTTATTTATGTTTTATTAGTGTTCAAAATTACGATTATTTCTAAAGTAGTAATGGTGTGCTGTAAGTGATATTAACTACGGTATCATAAATGATACCGTATTCCCATAATGATTTCCTTGGAAACCACAATGGTTTTTAAGGGAATATCCATTATATGGTTTTCTTGGTACTATAGATGATTCCTTTGGGAAGTAGCTTTTAAATTAAAATTCTAACAAAAATATCAAAATCAGCAAGCAAAAATGAAAGCATTCAAGCCATGATCAAATATTTTTAGAAAATTAAAGTGCCTTTTTGTAACTGTAATATGCAAAGCACTAATTATGTATGTTTTGTATTTGGATATTTTAAACGTTATAATATATCTAAAATGTTATATAGGAATGTGTATTTTATTTTTTAAACTATTATTTTTGTCGATTATATCTTAAAAATAATCTAACTGCTTTTGAAGATGAGGATAAAAAATAAGTATAAAAGTAAAAAAAAAAAAAAAAAAAAAAAAAAAAAAAAAAAAAAAAAAAAACTCTATTATACTTTTTAAAAAATACTCTTTTTTAAGAATTTAATGATAAAAATACCGCCTAATTTCATGACTGCAACCCATTATTTTGTCAAAATAAATTCAGTTAAGTATATTAATTTGCCCAGTTAAATATATTAATTCGATAACGAATGCTCAACTTGATTATGGAAAATTCACCTTTTTTATTATATGTGCTAAAAAAAATGTAAATTAGGGAATTTATATAATTCTTACTCCGTTCTTTTTTTCAAATCTGATAACAGGAAAAAATATTAATTAAAGTACCTTTTTCTTACACTTTCTAACACTGTTGGAAAATGTTTGAAAATTGGGTTAGCCTTTCTCCCTGTCAGTCTGGCGGTTCTCTAACTCGCCTAAATATGTTCGAATTGCAATGCAATTGTTATACGTTATTGACGATCACTATGGCATTTCGACATTGTAAATGATATGTGTACAAATCCAAGTTATTCCGTGATATTATAGTCGATTGAGAAAACTTACCTGCGGCGTATTTTAAAGATGTCTGCTTTAATACAAACATAGTGAAATTGATATAAATTTCTGGCATGCACTAACACATACACTCTGTAGAATATGAGGTGCAAAGTATTTATCATTCATTTACAGAGTCACATGAAAGAGTTCAGTGATATAATGATCTTCAGAGAAAAACTGTTCGCAATGTATTTCAATTATGTTGCACTATTTCATACATTATGAAATTAATATACACATTTAATGAGATTTACTACGAGATATTTTCATTATAATATGGTGTTATCTTTTTTGAATTATGCATTTTTGACGCAACTTCATTTAGTATACTATAAGAGATGTCTGTAGCACACAAATAAAACCGGTACTACTCTATTATCCCGTCGACCGATTTCGCCAAATTATGCAAATCGCCAAACTAATAGCCAAATTATACATATTGACGTAATTTTTATTTTAAATAATAAAAAAAAACAAATAATTAGAACAATATTAATAAAAATACAAATAAAAAGTCGAAATAAAAATCACTTAATGACGTTTTAAACACGTGTATCGTATTTAATGTCATTGATTTGACATTCACGATCATTCATTATTGGCATTTAATCTTATAATTTGGCGATAGTATTTTGGTCGACGGGATAACAGAGTAATACTATAAAATCGTATACATGACTATGCAAAGATTTGAATACATGGTCACCGATGGAAAATCATTCCTATGTTATTTCAGTGATTTTAAATATGTTGGTGCTTAAATTAAATTTCAGCATAATCTGTGGAGTGTATAAATATTTGTATGTAATATATAAGGTTGCACAAAAGAATTCAAGTACATTTCCATCTTAATGGTAGAAATTGTTGAATGTATTTTCAACTGTATTGTGCGTTTTCTTGCTAAAATAAATTTTACCACAATATGTAAAGCTTGTACAAATTTTTGATCATATACAGAACAGTTAAAAAGAAGTGGTGTACTATCCCGGCTATAAGTGTACTTTTTGAAATCTGATCTGTTATATCTTTTCTACAATGTTTATTTATGCAATTTCTTTAATAAACCTCTTCAGACTCCAAGGTTTATATATGTACTTTTTAAAATTCCAGTTATGGATTTATATTGAAAAACTGATAACTAAGAAAGATTGAACAGCGAAAAAAATTGAATTTACGTTTTTGTAGATAAAATTTGATGATACATGGGGACTCAAAAAATACATTTTCTAACAATTTCTGAATAATTTTTTTAATTTTATTTTACATTTTTGAATTCCAAAAATATTGTAAAGCATAAAATAAACATATATTTAATATTTTTTTTTATTAATAATGGTCTCTACAAATCGTATCTTAGCGCACGATAAAGTTATCTACGTTTTCAGTTTTGTGCATTTCGTACATTTGTACTGCAGGCCATTTTTAAGTAATACGTAGCTCACGACAAAAGCGCTATAAGAAACAAATTGCTACTTTGTTTAGTTCTGGTATCTATTAAGCTCTATTTACATCAATTTCTCTTTTTAAATACCATTTATATATGTAAAACAAGTTGAATGTAGATTCTGCCATTGCAGAATTCAGTTTCGCCTCCGATTAAAAAAAAAAAAAAAAAAAAAAAAAAAAAAAAAAAAAATAGAGGTTTTTTTATATACATTTCATCTGAACGAATTTTTCGAGAGTAAAAAAAAATAGTTCCGGATAATCGAGGTTACTGATATTAAATAGACTTAGTCCTATTCTTACTTACTAAGTACATTCAAAATTTTAAGTCTCTATCTCTATTTCTTCGTGAGATTGAGCGTTTACAGACAGACAGACAGACGGACGGCCATTTTTTTTTCTAAAAATATGTTTTTAGAAACCTTCAGTATCTGGAACGTGTAAATCCGTCAAAATTCTTTTTCGAGAGTCTGAAAAAATAGTTCCGGATAATAGAAGTTACTGATATTAAATAGGTTTCGTCCTATGCTTACTTACTAAGTACATACAAAATTTTAAGACTCTATCTCCATTTGTTCGTGAGATTGAGCGTTTACACACAGACAGACAGACGGACGGCAATTTTTTTTCTAAAAATATGTTTTTCGAAATCTTCAGTATCTGGAACGTGTAAATCCGTCAAAATTCTTTTTCGAGAGTCTGAAAAAATAGTTCCAGATAATCAAGGTTACTGATATTAAATAGGCTTAGTCCTATTCTTACTTACTAAGTACATACAAAATTTTAAGTCTCTATCTCTATTTGTTCGTGAGATTGAGCGTTTGCAGACAGACAGACAGACGGACGGCCATTTTTTTTTCTAAAAATATGTTTTTAGAAACCTTCAGTATCTGGAACGTGTAAATCCGTCAAAATTCTTTTTCGAGAGTCTGAAAAAATAGTTCCGGATAATAGAAGTTACTGATATTAAATAGGTTTCGTCCTATGCTTACTTACTAAGTACATACAAAATTTTAAGACTCTATCTCCATTTGTTCGTGAGATTGAGCGTTTACACACAGACAGACAGACGGACGGCAATTTTTTTTCTAAAAATATGTTTTTCGGGATCTCCAGTATCTGAAAGGTGTAAATCCGTTAAAAAGATTTTTTCGAGAGTCCGAAAAAAATAGTTCCGGATAATCGAGGTTACTGATATTAAATAGGCTTCGCCCTATTCTTACTTACTAAGTACATACAAAATTTTAAGTCTCTATCTCCATTTGTTCGTGAGCTAGGACGTTTACAGACAGACAGACGGACGGCAATTTTTTTTTCTAAAAATATGTTTTCCGGAATCTCCAGTATCTGAAACGTGTAAATCCGTCAAAAAAAATTTTTCGAGAGTCTGAAAAAAAATAGTTCCGGATAATCGAGGTTACTGATATTAAATAGGCTTCGTTCTATTCTTACTTACTAAGTACATACAAAATTTTAAGTCTCTATCTCCATTTGTTCGTGAGATAGAGCGTTTACAGACAGACAGGCGGACGGCAATTTTTCTCCTAAAAACATGTTTTTCGGAATCTCTAGTATCTGAAACGTGTAAATCCGTAAAAAAAAAAAAAAAAAAAAAAAAAAAAAAAAAAAAAAAAAAAAAAAATTCGATTTTTAAAACGATTGTAAGACTTATCCTATACTACGTATGATAGGTAAGTAAAAGTGTGCCACAATTTTTGACAGGACACTTTTTAGCTTGTCTGAAAGAAATAGCATCGGAGGCAAAAAAAATTATAAAGATGTCTATCTTATAGGTTAAATCAGGTCGGAAGAAGTTAAATGGCGAAGTTTTGTTAAAGTATTCTGGAAGTAAAAATCTTTTAAAATTGATCTATAAACGTTTAATCATAAAAAGTGTGTTTTTAAAAAAACATGTACTCCTTTTATTTATTTATTTTAGAGTCTAAACTAGTTCATTGTTACTTGTTACAATTTTACATTCCTTTGGATTTTATTGGCGCATCATTGAATTCATTGTTGATGTAACCAGAACCTTCCTTATAGAGGCCCGGTGCAAGGATTTTGCGAGGCCCTTTCCTTTCAGACTCTACTAATTTAACATAATCTTATCTACTATACTATCACTAAAAATGAATACATTTTACCTATATGACTATGATCCGGGGAGCCAGGGTTCGATCCCCTAGCAATTATAAAGGAATAGTATTTGTTTGTGCATTTGTAGGGGTAATTTCTGGAATTACTGAATCGATTTCAAAAGTAAAGAGGCAAATCGATGGTGAAAGTCCCTCTTTCAACATAGGCTATATTTCATGTCAAAACCTTAGCTTTATAGAGAATAGAAAATAGAAAAACAAAGATTTCAAATTTTCAAAAGAAATATTTTTTAAAACAAAGATTTCTTCTTTGTTTGTCCATTTTACCTCCACAGTACAGAAAACTCCCTAATCTAGCATAAAAATTGTCTGAAATCCTTCCATTTAAAGCCAAATTTTTGTCAAACCATATGAGTTTTCTATGCAACTGCGCTTCTTAGCACCTTTTCGTATTATTTTCATATTGTCTAGATTTTTCATAGTGTATAAATTTATCTAAATTTCTTTCAGTACCATGTTATCCGTTGGTCTATTTCGAGTGAAACTTAAATATTAGAAGGAAAAATATTCTTTTATAGATAGGTTTTACTGGGTAAAAACCTGTCTATAAAGGAATATATTTTTATTCTGCCAAAAGTAACAGTGTACTTCATAAAACTACTTGATAAAACTGAATATTTTTCCGGTTATAGAGTGTAAATGGCTATAAAGATATCATTTTCCTAAGTTTTCTTAATCAAAATACATAGATTTTATACCTATAAACACAAAATACCTGGGACCCGGGAAAATATTATCAAGCAGATTTGTACGCTATTACTTTCGACAGAATTAAAAAAAAAAAAAGAAAAAAATCAATTTCGGCATAATCAATATCATACCATCATATTTACTATCATTTATACCTAATTTCACGATCATACCTCCTCAAAAAGGAGTTTGTTTTCCGTCCGCAGCGATTCCGTTCTCACACATCTTACTCTAATGATTATATTCTTTATTTAATGTAGTGAAACATTCTAAGCTGGCATTTCAAAGGACCAGAGAAATATTCCGTTTTAGACAAGCTCCCGTCTTAGCCAGCATGTTTGTATGCGATTTCTCCAGTTAGGAACATAGATATTTTCTGATACAGACAGTAAAGCTTTCATAAAATTTATTTTGTTTTTATATCTTAATTTAAAATCGTGTAAAGTTTCTTAAAATTGCATTTTGTAACCAGAAAAATTTTGCAGAATTTTTCGTGCGAATTATTTTTAAGGCATTGACAGGTTTTGAATAGACAGAGAGAAGATGAGACGATGAACAGAATTCTTGTTCCATCTAAACAAAGGGGGGAGGGGGAGAAACGAAAATCTGGTGGAAATTTAACCCTGCTTGCACTCATTTAGTTACGATCCTGCTCCGGGAAACAAATTTTGTAGACCTGCTTAACCTTTTTGGTCTATTTTTATGATATATATATATATATATATATATATATATATATATATATATATATATATATGTATATATACATAAAACCTATGTCAAAGACACATCTTTAAAAATATTGTTAATTCATAACTAATGGCAATAAATTTTGCCATTTTACTATCTAGATTAATTTTCAAATAAGAAACCAATATGTTCATTTTTGCGCGTAAAGAAGGGGAAAAAAATAATGAAAAGTGTGTTGAAAAACTGAGACAGACTAAATCGAAACCAGTTTTTATATTTTATTTTCGTCAAACAAATCTAATTAGACAGCGCCCTGTTTAAATAGTTTTATTATTTTAGTTGTAAATTAGTTTTATTAATCAGCGATAGTTAAGAAACTGTTGTAATTGGTGCTTTGGATATCCTTATAATTTGGATTTATGTTTTGCATTAAAAAACCCAATCCTGTACACTGATAAATTAAAAAAATATGTAACTGAAATTAAGAGCTTTATTTACTTAGTTTTTGAGAAGCGTTCATTGTATTTACCTTAAACCAATTATCTTAAATTATATATTCAAAAACAAACTTTTCCTGCCGTTTTGCAATTGAAAGCACTTATGTAATATTCATAGAATCCATAAAACATAACCATGCACAGATCTTTATACATAATAATTTACATATTACACAATGCGTAAAATATAAAACATATATTTTTAATCAAAAGGGGCGTGGCGTGATCGCTGTAATTGCTCGCATAGTTCGAGAAAATACACCAAACTGGATCGATGTGTCATCGAGTCATGGCTCGCGGCTCACAAGTCAATATCAATGATATTGACCAGTGAGCTGATTCACTTCTGTGTCATCATTTCTGTGTGTTTCTCAGAGAATTTCTACTGAGATGTTATTGACTTCTTTTCCGAAGAGGTAAGAATTTTACATTATAATCTGTCAAATGAATGTAATATTTAAAATATAAAGTTAATCGTTTAATGGGTTCAGGCTTACTAAATTTCGTATAACTCAACTGAAATATGACTCTAACTTAGAGTCATATTTCATTCATGAATGCATTGCTGTATTTTCATCTTTCGGTACGAAATTGAACGTTTAAAAGCAATCGTCATACTAAAAACGCATCTTCTTATGTACAGATCTGAGAAACAACTGATGTAATGTTATCCTAATTTTTTTTTTTAATTAGCCAAAGCATTTATTAATAAACATGTTTCACTTTGAGAATGTTGTACAGTGGAAGATAAGTACAGTAGGTGTGTTGATTTTTCAGAGAATTTCTACTGAGGTTGTTATTGACTTCTTTTCCGAAGAGGTAAGAATTTTACGTTATAATCTGTCAAATAAATGTAATATTTAAAATATAAACTCAATTGCTTAATGAGTTCAGGCTTACTAAATTTCGTATAACTCAACACTTTTATATTAGAGTCATATTTCATCCATGAATGCATTGCTGTATTTTCATCTTTCGGTACGAAATTAAACGTTTAAAAGCAATCGCCTTACTAAAAACGCATCTTCTTATGCACACATCTGAGAAACAACTGATGTAATGTTATTCTAATTTTTTTTAATTAGCCAAAGCATTTATTAATAAACATGTCTCACTTTGAGAATGTTGTACAGTAGAAGATCTTTATTATGCAAACCTAAAAACTCAAACATTGTACAATTTACTTTTGAATTTTATTCAAGTACAATTTTTGTAAATTAAGTGTAAACAGTATCTTTAGTTCCGGATAGTGATGGGCGATTCTGGAAATTTTGAGAATCGATTAAAATCGACATCGTATAAAACAACATCGATCATAAAAAGAATCGATTTCTCAGTTCTAGAATCGATACTAGAATCGATATTTCGATATTCAGATTCATACAAAGAAGATTCAAATTACTAATTCCAAAACTTTGACAATCAGCAGCACCGTAATTACCGCCTCCTACCCCCCCCCCCCCATTCCCATTTAGGAAGGCATAGAATTAAGCTATTGCAATTTTTAGAGTCGGATAATAATAATTTTAAATTTTTAAATGACTGTCACTTATGGTTGTTACTTACACAAAAACTTTGACAAATTTGAGAGACATAACTCAATAATAACACTGAGCAACTTGGCATTAAACCGAGGATAAAGAGTGCCACGAGCGTGTAACTAAGATGGGGAACAAGGAGTATAGACAAAAAAATAATAATAATAAATAAAAAATAAAAACTTTTTGTTTCTAATGGCAACCAAATGTTACACGAGATAGTTTAGAAGAACAAAAAATATGCCCCATACCCAGGAGGGTAGGTAAACCCCACTCTTGACAGAAGGTCGACCATAGCCCAAATGTATCTTTTGCCGAAGTTTCAAAATGAGGATTTACAATGAAATAGAACGAAAAGTTTCGCTCTTTGAAACTGTAAAAAGTGCCAAGAGCATGTAACTAGGTGAAGAGAGGGGTAGATCAGAAAAAAAACGAGGAGATAAAAGCTTTACAACGATATATTACATGAGATGGTGTGGAAGAAACAAAAACTATGCCCCCCACCCAGGGAAACAAGGTAAATCCCAAACGGACAGAAGGGCGACCCCGGCCCAAATGTATCTTTTGTTGAGGTTTCAAAATATGGATTTATAACAAAATAGAACGAGGATTAGACTTTTTTAAAATTGCAATCATAATCGCAGAACGATCCTGTAAGTTAAGATTGGTGAGGAAGGGGGGGGGGGGGTAAGACGGGCGAACATGAAAAAACAAATAATAATAATAGTCAAAAATAGTGGCACTCAGAGAGTGCCGACAGAAGTGAAACCTTGAACAATTACGTGTGTATTTTTTGAATCGTTAGGATATATAATTTTGAATCGTCAGGAAATACTTTTAAATGAATAAAAAAAAAGGTTCTATAATATTAAAGAACATATCAATATCTATAAAAAAAAAAAAAAAAAAAAAAAAAAAAAAACGAGCGATACTATATGTCCAGCTATTAACTCACTATAACTACTTTTTTACATTTTAAAATGCGATAAATACACCAACCAAAATTAGACCATACTATCGATACCTTAATCCTTATCCAAATAAATAATTTTGTATTAATGCGTGTTACAATATCTGTAGATTACTTTTTGAATTATTCAAATCGGACATTCCATTTAAAAGATATTACGAATTTAAAGATGACAATCTAAAGAAATAATAGCGCTGCTGAGCACTCGGTAGCCAATAAGCTTAGGGATTACGTGTGCAATCAAAAGTTTGTGGGTTCGAACCCCAGTTTCGCTGATATGTATCAATGTTTTTTTTGGTTGTTGTTGTTTGTTTGTTTTCGAAGAAGTTTGAAAAATTAAAATTTTAATCCATTATGGGTCCGTAACGTGACCTAAAATGATGGGGGAATATTTCTTATGCTAGATTTGTAATGTATGAAGCATAAGCTTTCTATAGACATATTGTATCAAGAAATGAGAAAAACCCCCTCTGCGCCCCCCGCCCCAAATGGTCCTATAGGGAAAACCGGGAGACTGGAATAGCAAAATGAACGGCGAGAAATGGTTAGCTATATTAGAAATTTTCTCCCCACAGTAACTCCTATAGAAGCAAAGTTATAGCCTTTTAAAAATTGAAATGAAATGAAAAAATAAGCAAAATTATGTGAGTGATTGACAGGGGGGGAAAAAGGTCCACAGCTCTGGGGGTGCCATGTAGCTTAAACTTTTAAGTTAAAAATGGTAGAGAATTAAATGAGCGAAATTTTAAGGTGTATATTGGGGGAGGGTGCAAGCCCTCCCCCCCCCTTCAACATTTTTTTTGTTTCTTTTGAAGAAACAAAAAAAATATGCCCAGATAAACCCCAAACGGGCGGAAGGGCGATCCCTTATTTATCTTTTGTCAAGGATTTAAAATGTGGATCTAAAATAAAATAGACCGAGAATTGGACATTTTTAAAACTGTATGCATATTTCGAATGGTCCTGTAAGTTAAAACTGACGCGGAAGGGGGGGGGGGGATTAGAAGAGACGAGCGTGAAAAATAAAACATAATAAACTTATACTTCAAATAACTGGACTTCTAAACACAAGTAAAACGATTTAACATAGTGTCGAATTAATGGAGTGGCCCGCAGGGGATACCCCCCCCCCCCACAAGTTATCAGATTTTATGCTTTTTAATGCACAAATTGCGATTCCCCCTCTCTTACAGAGCTGTAAAACATGATGCTTTCCCCCAGAGTCGCAGAAAAATACCTGCATTCAACACTGATTTACCCTAGAAAAAAAAAAAAAATAATAATCCATTGTTATACGTAATTTTACATCAATACTACCATTAAAACAATAAAAGTGGAAAAATCAATCTGATCTGTGTTAATAACATTAATCTCTTTCAGAAAATCATTTACAATAAATCAACTTAATATCTTTCAGAAAATCATTTACAATAAATCAACTTAATATACTTCAGGAAAATAATCACCATAAATCACGTTGATTATTTGTTGAAACGTGGATCAAGGATTTAAAGTAAATCAAAAAAATTAAATCTTCCAAAATGCGCTTTCCAAAGATCGAAATCGAATCTAAAGATCGACATCGAATCTAAAGATCGAAATCGAATCTAAAGATCGACATCGAATCTAAAGATCGACATCGAATCTAAAGATCGACATCGAATCTAAAGATCGAAATCGAATCTAAAGATCGAAATCGAATCTAAAGATCGACATCGAATCTAAAGATCGAAATCGAATCTAAAGATCAACATCGAATCTAAAGATCGAAATCGAATCTAAAGACCGATCTTACGGGAAGAATCGATTTTACATTTTTACTTTCTTTTATAACTTTACAAGAAGAGAGTATTAGATTTGTGAAAAATTTCGACTTCCCGTTTTTAATGTATTTATATATTTTAGAAGGTCTTTAACACGATTTCATGATTTTTAAGAAATATATGTCTGTGTGTGTGTCTGTCATTCTGTGAGTCTGTATATGACAAAAATTTCTGACCGTTCTATCTCAAGAACAAATGTACAGAATTCCACAAAACTTTAGATTTAGTTTGATCTTGATATAAACTGAATCTAATTAATTTTTGGTGTATATAGCCTAACAGGTGACGCTGTTATGCTGCATTTTTTGCGATTTGTGCAACAGCTATATCTGAATAACGAATGCACGGATTTTCATCAAATTTCAGATCCAATTAGTCCTTGACATGAATTGATGTTTTTTTGCATTTTGATGTATATAGCTTCTCAGATGGCGCTGCTATGCTGAATTTTTCACAATTTCCACTCAGCGCCTTGTGAAAGGGGGGGGGGGGCAGGGACGAAAGGAGGCGGTCGTCCCGAGCGCGGAAATTTAGGGGGCGCCAAATTTTTACTACCAACATCACTTCTAGCCTATCACAAGAAAAAGTTAATAGGGGGGGGGGGGCTAAATTGGAACTTTGAACCGGGCGCAGTTCTCTTTTCGCACGCTCCTGTTTCCATTTTAGCTTTATCTCAAGAACTAATGGACGGACTTTCATAAAAATTTAGATTCAATTAGTCCTTGATATTATTTGATGCTAATTACATTTTGGCGGAAATCGCTTAAGAGATGGCGCTGTTATACTGCATTATTAATGATTAACGCAATAGCGCTATCTCAAGAACGAATTTTCATCAAAATTCAGATTCAGTAAATCCCTGACATAGATTAGTGTTGTTTAATTCTGGTGTAAATTGCCCTACAGGTGGCGCTGATATGCTGCATTTTTTTTTATAATTTCACAATAGCTGTATCTCGCGCTTCCATGGATTTCCAAAGCTCAGATTCAGCTGGTACCTGATAAAAATTTATTCTGATAAATTTTTGGTGTACATCACTCAACAAAAAAACGCTATTTTGCAGGGTGTGTGTGTGTGGGTGGGGGGGGGGGGGGTTCTGAGGTTTCTTTAATTCTTCTATCTTAGAAACTAATACATTGAAATTTTGGAATTGGCACATTGGCACATCCGACTATTTTATCTTCGACTTTTGAAGGAAAATGAAAATTATATTACCTTCAGAGAAATTGATTAAAAATTTTAAAGTATCGATTAAATCGAGTTGGCCGTAGTATCGATTAAATCGATTTAAAAAATCGAAATCGCCCATCACTAGTTCCGGAATATAATTTTTCTAACTTACATGTTAAATGTTCGTACACACTTTTTACTTATACTTCTTACACAGAAAGGGATATAAGTATACTTCTTACACATAAGGGGCTGTGCATATATAACGTTATTAACTTTTTGGTAATTTTGGATCCCCTTCCCAGCCATCCAATATCATATATTATTCCTAGACCTCCCCCCCTCCCTGTAATGATATCCTTATCAATGTCCTCTTTTTTTTTTTTATCTTTAGAATTTATTTGGAGTGATATATAGAACTGGTTACATACTTAACTGAATCAAATGAAGAACAGCCAATAAAATATCCTTTTATATATTATAACACTTAAAACAAATTCTCATTATTGTTTAAAAGTATTTTATAATAGCTTTTTGTTAGGTAATGCATTCAACAGTAATAATGCCTTGTTGCACTTGCCCCACACAAATGAGGGAACAGTGGAGAGAGAGAAATTTTCTATAACAAAAAAAGTGGGCAACATTTTGTCTCTTTTATTTATTAGTAAACACAAGCTTCATTTCAAATATACTTCAATTAAGGTTTCTCGAACAGTGATTGTATATGTATACATATATGAAAAAGAAAAAGAATGTCAAATATGGGCTATTTCATATTTTAGAATTAAATAATTTTATAATTTAATAATTTTAATAAAAACTTTGTATTTTCATAAAAATCTATAACCAACTAAAAAGAGATAACATATTATTTTGAACCAAAAGCCATGTTAAAAACAAATAAGAAAAGTTTGGTTGGATCAAAAATGATAATGATATTAAAAGACAACCCCCCTCCCCCCTAAAATGATAACATTATATCTCCACAGCCCCTAACAATAAAACTAACTACATAAATAGACAGATTGAGAATTATTAAAAGAAATGTCCAACTTAACAAATTCAAATTATAAGAGAAATCAAAACATACAAGAAAATAACAGCTAAAAATGTGAAAGGATGACTCTAAGCAAAAAGTTCGCCTAGCTTTCGTCTCTCCCGTTCACATCTGCATAAGCTTATTGTGAAGATCATTTCTCTGCTTGCAAGTGCTATCAAGAAAATACTGGGTGCGCTCAGTGTGGAAAGCTTTCAAATTTTCTTTAGTAAGGCTTTGTTATGGGTTTGTATATAAAGAAAGGGAGAGGAAGAGGGGTGTGTGTGCATGAGTGATTCATACTCATACTGAAAGTTGACAAAAAATTATGCATTTTTTTATAATTGTTTTATTTATTTTGTTCAATTATTCCTTCAATTTCTTTTGGGAGTTCACATGCTCATGTATGTCACCACAGAATACTTGTGCAGATTCATTTTTGCTTAGTCATTATATCATTTCACACATTGTTAAAATTTCTTTATTAACATTAATCTAAATAGATGCCTGCACCAAATCATTCATTATATTACTTATTAAAATAATTATAAAAAAGCTACTGTGTAGTAATAGCATTTTTTTCATTAAAAAGCTTCGAATTAAAGATGAACTATTATTTTAATTTAGTGCTCTAGAATGTGGCAGTTCTTTTCATTGATGAATGCAGGGGCTTTTTATTAACCACATAATTTATTGTTTATGTCTGGTCTGAGAAACTGTGGATCCAAAGTCGTAATTATCGCTAAGGGGCAAGGCTCCCCCCTCCCCCCCAAAAAAACAAACATTTTGAGCTTTTTTCTGGAAAAAAAATTCACAGGTCACTAATTGAATTTCTTTTCTGAAAATCCAAATGAAATTCTGCTGAAAAGTCTAATTTAATTTTGAGACCCTTTCAAAGTTTTGCAGAAATACTAAATTGTAACCAAAATAAGTGTTTCTGTATTCTGTCATCTTATTTGCCCAAATAAAGCTAACATGATGTTTAATTTTTCACTAGTTATGCACTTAAATTTATCGTCATATTCTTTTCTTAGCATAAAATGAAGTTATTACAAGACTTTAATCAGAAATATAGTATCTACAATATAAATATGTGCTAATTTTTTTACTGTGTCAGAAAGAGAGAGAATATGAGCCCTCCTACATTTTCTTGAGTCTCTCCTATTATTCATTTCTAGATATGGGCCTATGTGCATTACATAAATAATTGCTTTGTATAATCAACTTGTATTAGCAAAGCTGTATGAAAAATTATTGATAATTTCATTGCAGTGGTGTATCCAAGGGTGAGGAGGTCATTGAGAGGGGGGGGGGGGTCATGACTCTCCTCTAAACTAAGAAAATTTTTAAAGGAAATTTAAAAAATGAAATATATAATGAATATTTTCAAATTTATTCCTTGCTTAGCAATCAGAATCTTTGAGACTCTTTTAAAGCCGTACTTAAACCCCAAAGTAGATAATTTCTGACATATCCATGAAATATTTTTATATTTCATTTTTCAATAAAAACAAAGTATCACCATAAACTGTAGCTATAAATTTTAAACTGAATTTTAGGATGTAACAGCCAATTTCTCCCTCGTGACAACTTTTTTGTAATTGTCAAGTCTTAAAAATTTGCATATAATGCTCAATTTCTTGAATATTGTTTGATTTTATGTAAAAACAGAAAAATCTTCAATTTTTTGGCATCTGAATAAAATGTATATATTTGGTAGTTATGTATTAATGCCACTGCAGCAGAACTTGCGTTAATGCATCAATAGCAAGCAATCTTGTTGTTACCGCACATGCACAAAAATAATAGCGTCAAAAAATGAGCAAAAAAAGCACTAAAGCACTAAAAAAATAGCGTCTGAAATCAGCAAAAAACAAGGCAGCAAAGAATCCAAAAGATAACTGAGGTGGCATTAATATGTAAGTACCATATATTTAAATTTATACAAATATTTATGCAACTTTTTTGTTACGAATGAAAATAACTTACCAAAAGTATAAGATATTTAGCTATTTTGAATGTGGAAGCAGTCTTCAATATAAAAATTGCTTATTAAGAGACGTGACCCTCCCCCTCCCTCAAAAAAAAAAAAGTCTTGACCCCCCCCCCCCCCTCTAAAAGGAAGACTGAATCCGCACTTTTTTCATTGTAAAATGTGTTTTTAATGCCAATGTTTTTATTTCAATCAAATCTGAGAAGTTAATGTATATGTTGAGCAATTAATTAAATAATAAAAATAAACAGTTTAACTTATGATGACTGATGAATTTTCTGAAACGTCAAATTGCTTTGGGGGTAATAACTGCCATCTCTAGTTTCCATCAAAGGCACCGTTGAAATTATAAAATAAATTAAATATACAGGCAAATTTTATTGTCAAAATGCAAAGGAATGCAGTATTGAATTATTTTTTCATTTTAAAATAAAAAACATTTTGTTCTGTTTTTTTAAATATAGAATCCGGTAAATTATACAATAATAATAATATTTATACATACTATCTTGTATTTTTAGATAATTATTGAGAAAAATTACAGGATCCACAAGTCTGAATAATTTTTTTCTGTTGAAAAGTTAAAAAAGGCAAAATGTGCAGAGAAAGATCAATTTTTGTTGAGAGTAAGTAAAATGATACTGATTTTTTGTTTGACTTTTGTATTTGAATTTAACTTATTAACAAACTGTACAAGATTTTATTCTCTGGGACTGATTTATATATAAAAAAAGTCAACATTTATTAAACTGTAACTATTTATTTTTATGATCAAATTTATCAGTACTTTTTCTCTTAAAATGTATTAATTTGCACCAAATGTCAGCTTTGGTACTTTTTTATTTTAGTGAATATTTAAATATTAGACAGAATTTATCATAGCTCTTTAAATACTGTCTTTGCAATCAATCGCAGCAGTGTTGCGTATTGTATTTTTATATTTGTTTGCTAGTTTATACAAACAAATCCTTTGCAAGTAGGATTTTCTGAAAATTTCTCACCTCTGATTTTAATATTTTTGTTGTGTTTGGATTGGACTTTATTTTATACAGGGTCAGCCAGTTCTTGGTGACAATATTTTTCTGAGTTTGAAAATGTCCTCATCAAAATGAAAAAAATCTCAGCGATATTTTAAACTATCTTCTTTAGAATTCATCGTTTTATTTTACTACTTATTTAGTTTGGAGGAAAAAAAATGTTTTGAAACTGCTTAGTAAAGTTTTAGTAAAGTAACATTATTCTTAGTTATGACACATTTTTACAAAGATCTTTCTCACAACTTAAATTTTAAATATTTTTCTTTTCTTTCTCTCTTTTTGGTTCAATTATAAGCTATTTTAGCTATTAAAAAATAATGTTGAAATTTCTTATACTATTTTAAATAATTTACAAAAATTGATCAAATATTGCTCCATATATTTGGGATATAAATCTTAGTGCATAAAGTAAAGCACTTTGTAAAATCACCATAAAATGAAAAATAAAGTAGGACACGTTTTAAGCACAATAATAACAGCTCGAAGCGTGTTCTACTTTATTTTTCATTTTATGGCGATTTTACAACTTACTTATTTATTAATTATCACCAGTATTTGTGGTATTTTTTCTCTATACATCTTGGTTACTGGGGTAATTCCTGGTCAATGTTTTTCTGATTATTTAACCTCTTCAGTCCTGATGTCGCCTGGAGGCGACACTAAAAATCACCCTTTAAATTAATTTAATTTCTGTTAGAACTGCTAAAATTACATTTAGACTTTTTTAATAGGTGTGTGCATGTTAGAAGCATCGATATACAACCTAATACATGTTTGGAGATGTTTCATAAAAAAATTATACTCGTTTTTGTGGTGCCACGTAAAATTTGTCTCAGGACTGAGGACTCCTTATGTTAATCCAGGAATGTAGTCCTAAAAATGGAGGATATATGCTCTAAGCAGAGGGTAAATGTTCAAGGCCGACGGTATGTCCTAGAGTGTGTACACTATAGCTTTCTTGAGAAGCATAAGGTATACCGTGTTCCTTTAAAAGTCCAGAAGATATACACCTGTATATCCTCCATTACTTACCTGATTTAATCCCTTTTTATTGTTGTATTTAGTGCTTTTAATTGTAGGTAAACCCTTTGAACATTAACTGTAAAGTTAACTGTAGCAATACTGTTCATCACAATTTTGTAAATCGTCGTTTTTAATAAAATAGGGTTACTCAGGGTAATTTTTAGTCACTGAGTTTCATATAATGTCAAAATGATGCCTAAAAATATACATAATGCAATAGACATCTAATTATTATGCTGTGTATTGTAATAAAGATCCGTATTGAAGTATGTGCAAAATTTTTTGAAAAAGGAGCTTCAATTATAAAATCAAAATCATTCAGTTTTATATTTTATGGACCAATAAATTTATAAGATATTAATTAATCCAATCACAGTTGATAAAGAAATAATAAATACTGCTTATAAATGCTGTAAAAATTCTTTGGCTTATTAATGTTTTGTAAAATGTACCAGGCTTCTACACACCAAATAACTTTGACCAAAACAAAGTCTATGCTTTATTATTTCACAATTATGAGATGTACAAAACTTTTACAAGATTGATGCTACTTATTCGCTCTTAAGAAAAATTAACTATTACTCCATTATTTGCATAAAAAGGATACTGATTGATAATTACTCCAATAGTGACCAAGAATTGCCCCATTTTCAAGATGATTCTTGGTCATTTAAAATGGCACTACTTGATTATGCTGTCGATCAATTTCACCAATTTGTGCAAATCACCAAAACAATAACCAAATTACACATATTGATGTAATTTTTATTTTAAATAACGAAAAAACAAATAATTCGTAGAATATTAATAAAAATACAAATAAAAAGTCAAAACAAAAGTCATTTAATGACGTTTAAACATATTTATCATATTTATTGTTATTGGATGTGACATTCACGATCATCCATTATTGGTATTTAATCTTATACTTTGGCGATAGATTTTTGGTCAAGGGGATAAGTAATAGGGGAGAGTGGGGATGAATGGGACAACAGAAATTTATATATGTTCCCCAAACATAAATAATTTGATAATTTACCTGACTGATGGTAGTACTGAGTAGTAATGCAACAGACATAATTTCAAAGCAATATCCATTACAGAAGATTAGCTATTGTACAAAGTGTATTTTTCAAGAACCAAAGTAAGTTTTTCTGTTTAATCTTTTTGCTATTTAATTGATAGTTAACCTTCCCAAAACCTTGTAATTTTTTTTTTAAATGTTAAAATGTTATAATCACTTTTTATACTTATGATGCAAATGAACAATATTGACAGTGCTTATTGAGCCTAATCACTGTTTTATATAACCATGTGGCTATTGGGATGAATGGAATTGTGCCATTCATCCCCAGATCTATTTCATAATAAATTAAATTACATTTTGTCATTAACTAGAAACCAGATGTAAAGAGGAGAAAACAAGGCCGCTGTCATGTCCTAACCAATAAGCCAGAAAAACAATATTTGGAAAAGGAAATTGTAAAAGAACAGAAACCAAGAAAAATGAATTGCATGCCTTCAAGAAATATTTTTAGTAAAGGTTTGGTCAGTAGTGATGAATCTGACAATTTACCACTTCATGATGAAGATGAAAGGGATTTGAACATGATTTCAAGTAATATGGACCACCAAGTTTGCAGCTTGGATAATATAATAGAAGACTATTTTCTCCTAACAAAGATATGCTGGAAAAAAAATGTTTATAATTACATTGTTAGGGTTTTAAAGAACAATAATGATAATTTTCAAGTACAATTCTTGAGAAAAAAGGATAATAATTCCTTATTTTACTGTACCAATCTATCAGAACTTTATTTTGTTAATCTGGAGGATATTGTTATAAAACTATCAAAGCCTAGACCTCTGGGACTGCCAGAACCAAAGGGCTGTTGTCATTTGATATTAGCTTCAGTCAATATGAGTAAAATAAAATGTATCACTCAGTTTTCAAACAAAATATGTTTATAATATATATATATATATATATATATATATATATATATTTGTCCCATTCATTCCCAAAGTTGCCCTTTTCATCCCCACCATGGGGATGAATGGGACAGTATGCATGCATGTTAAATATATATATATATATATATTAGAAATTTAAAAAAACAATTGTTTATTGAAATTAGTATGTCAATAAGTTGCTAAATGCTGAAGTATTCCTTAAGTAATATTTTTTAACTTAACAATTGTATATAGCTTAAGTCATTAGTAAAAATGTAAAAATTGTCCCATTCATTCCCACTCTCCCCTACCCTTAAAAGTTATTATTATTATTATTTCAATTATAAGTGCTTACATATTTAATTAAGCATTTTATTACATAGCCATAATAAGGGGTTTATTCCACAAAAAAAATTGGGAATTTAAAAGTTTATATAAATAAAAAAATTATTTTGCTGTTGACAAAATTGTTTTTTAATTTTGTCGTGATATACGTGATATAAATATGTAGCTGCAGGTAAAGGGATAAATTAGCACTAGCCACGGGCCACAGGGCCAGTAAATGAGAAAAGTGGGTAGTGAAAAACTGACTATCAGCGGCCACTTTTTCATATAGAAAGAATAAAATTTTCTTGCATTTCATCAAGGATTCTACTTTTTTTTTTGTTCCAATATATTTTTATTAACATATTTAGAGCATTTTTAACATATTAGAGCTTTTTAGGTGTGTTTGTAAATATGTAAATGCGTAGCACCTATAGTTGTCATTCAGTCTGTCCGTCCGCATATAACAACACAAAAACTACCCAACTGAATTATTTGAAATTTAAAATATATAATTATTACATAATTTTGTCGAGTCGTTTCAAATTTTATGAAAATTGGATGCATAGATTAATTACAGGGACAATCAAAAGTATTCTGTTATATTACGGTCAATGGGGAAAAGTGTTTCAAATGTATTTTAATGGTGTTACACTCATTCGAATATAGTAGAATACATGAACTTATGAAGTATACATATATATATATATATTAAAATATAAATTCTGTACAATCTGTGATGCAAAGAATATTTATTATTAAATTACAGGGGCACACAAAAATATTCCACTACATATTGCTATACGGGAAAACATTGCTTGGGTCGTGTATTAATTATATTAAACTATTTCACATTTTATGAATATGATATACATTGCTGAGGTGTAATAAAAGTTTTTTCCTGTATATTTACAGAAACACAAACAAGATTTTGACCACTAATACTACATCTGAAGTCTGTCTATTATAACAGCAAGATCTGAATATTTTAAAAACTTTGTTAACATATAAATGCACCTCATTTGCTATGATTCACGTGCAATTTCCAACTTGTTTTTATTTGAAATTAAGCTCTGAATGTCACTTGCTACTTTTTGAGAAATGTAGAGTAGCTATTAGCACAACATAAAACACCCTTAGATTGTTAGTAGATGTAAATTTTGCTTCCACATAGAACTATAAAGATACCTTTTTAAAATCATGTAGCTGCCCTTGCTCTTTTTGAGCAAAATATTGCAAGGTGTATATATATTAAGATAGACATGAACATAACATCAAGTGGTAAAAAAATAAACTTCAGTATGAAAGTCAATTTCATTCTGCATGATTATTTCTGTATTTTTTGCAAATTAATTACTTAACCTCTTCATGATCAGCATCTTACAGTGAATTTTTAATCTTTTGTCACTGTTTTATCAAAATAGAAATATTTGCCTAATTGAACTGGAAAAATACTTTGATTAAATAAGATAAAATTTACAATAAAAAGTTGCTAATGGGAATAATCAAGGATTCTGAACACCTTATGCATTACATGTACAATGCCATTCAATTAAATTAAAAGTCTGAAATATGAAATTAAAAGTCTTTGTTATTCTGTTATTTATCATGATAAAAATAATATGTATTTTTCAAATAATATGTTGAGTACTGCTTGATTATCCCTTTGACCAAATGTCTGTCACCAAACTATATCATTAAATGTTAATAATGGCTTATTGTAAATGTCATATTCACTTGACATTAAACACACTACACATGTCTGTTATGTCATCAATTAATTTTTAATTCAGCATTTTATTTTAATTTTTATTAATATTTTACTAAATAATTTATTCTTTTATTATTTAAAATAAAAGTAATGTATATTTCTGTAATTTGGCGAGTAGTTTGGAGAAATTAGTTGGCAGATAATCAAGTAGTACCATATATTGAACTATGAATCTACAATCCTTCTTATTTGAAAGAACTGTTAACTTTGCTTAAAAGCATTTTGTTATTATAAACTGTGTTTAAGGGGCTATCACACTTATGCAAACACACTTGCTCACAAATGTTAATCCTATGGACATATCTTTTAAAATATCTTTTTGCTGTTCAATGTTTTTTATTTTTATTTTTTTTTTTTTTATTCCATCAGATAACTGAATTTAATCACTACAATTGCTACTTTTTTACTTTTAGATTTTGGCTGGAAGTTTTTTTTATAAGCATACTTTCACTTCTGAAACCAGCTCTAATAATGAAAGTATCCTCATAAAATTTTGCAAAAAATAAATAAATAAATAAGAATTGAAAGAATATAAAAGGTTTTTTGTAGAGATTGACCTCCCAGTAGCAACAACTGTCCAACATGGCAGCAGGCACTGCAGATTATTTTAAACTTTGCAGTTAATCCACCAGCTTAAAAAGAACTGAAATATACTTTAAGTTTCTAGATTAATGGTATTTGTTTATTATATGAATATATATATATTTTCTTTATAAAGGCAATTTTTTCTTATTTTATGGGTATTGTTTTAGTAGGCTTAGTCTAGCACTGTCAGGTCGCAGATAAATTTTAGTATGCTGTAGACTGACACATAAAATTCTGCTTGTGAGATTGACCTTAGTTATCCAATGTGAAATATATATATATATATATATAAATGAATCTTCTAAAAATATTTATATATGAACAAAATATTTAAAAAGATTCTTCCATAGAATTAACAGCTGCAAGAAACACAAACTTGCTCAGTAATACACATAAAAAGAAATTTTGGAAAAACTTGTACAAATAAAATGAATAATAAAGCATGATATCAATACTTTGAACTGCTTCTCATGATAATTATGATGCTAAAATGCTTAAAAGTCTAAAGATGAAAGTTTCCTGTCGAATCTTAATCAAGACTTGACAGGAAGCTTTCATCTCTTGATTTTTAAATATTTCAGCATCATATCTATGCTGAAGATGAATGTAGAAGCAATTCAAAATGTTGATAATCATGCTTTATTGTTAATTTAATTTACACAAGTTCTTATAAAAGTTCTTTTTATGTGAACCATTGAGTAAATATTTGTGTTTTGTTTTAATGAATAAATCTTATTTATTATTTTTTCTGGTGCGATTTTCCTATGTAAGTCAACAAATCTTTTTAGTTGATACTCTTGTATCATCAAAATAAAAAATCAACTTATCCTTGTTCATTAAATATGTATGTCCATTCTTACCAATTTAAACTTATCATTTTTCATTCTATTAATGTAGCATCAGAAAAAAGTCCTGTACCCTGTGCCTGAAGATTTCATGAGTTTTTTTGTCGATAAATGTTTTGATGTGGCAGTTGGAATCTTCCAGCCTTCAGTTTTGCTTTCTTTACTGCTTGAAATTCTACTGGTGGTATGAATAAATTATAATTTTGCATATTTCTTACAGAAAAAAAAATAATAATTTATCCATATTTTTTAATGGTACTTTTCTATAGATATTTATTAACGATATTTTTTGATGTTATGTAAATTGTATTTTTTCTGCATTTTTTGTAGATGTTTTTCTATTTTGAATGGATATTTTTTTAAATTGTTTTAAGGTATTTTGCCTTTTTATTTATGCCTTTTTAAAATATTACATAATAATAGTGATTTATATATGGACCTCTTCTTCATTTTATTAATTTAATTGCAATTTTTTATATAATATTTATTTATTTTATATATTTATGTAATTATATTATATGATTAGATATTTATGCATATTTTCTGATATTCTGTTATATCCATAAAATTTGTTTTTTTCATTTATCAGTTTTTTAATTTAATTTTATTAATTTATAAAATGAAGAGGTCCTGACAATAACTATTATTTGCAAAAAAAAAACTTTTTAGGTTTGCTAAAAGTGTTTAAGTATTTTTTTTAATATATCTAAAGTAAATAGGAATGTATTTATTAATAACCCCCTTGAAAATTGCCTAATGGTACACAAAACAAGATACTTTATATGAATTTGTACAAAAAATGATGATAAAAACATAAAATTTATATTTTGAACTGCTACTGCAGTCGTCATCAGGATAAAATAAGATGTTGAAGTGATTTAAAAGTCTACATGCGAAAGTTTCCTGTATGAGAAAATTTGTCATGTCTTTGCCAATCAGATGATTGCAACAAGTAAGAAAAATCATGCGCTAAGCATAGATTGTGAAACACTTTAAAACATTTCATGAAATCTTTAACAAAATTTCGTTATTTAGGAATATAAGATGTAATTGTCTGTAGCCAAATATGTATTCCAATACTTTTGAACAGCACTTTATTCAATCTGTCAGTTGATATATATGTACTATATAATGGGGAAATTTAGTTAAGCAACAAAATACTAACTGTAAAATAGCAAATAAAGCCTTTGTGCACAAATGTTTAAAGATAGAAAACCAACGAATATAAATGCACAAATAAAGTATGAGAAGGTAGCAAATAGCTATTTCGAATCTACTAACGAGATTCTTCATCAGTGCAAAACTCAGCGAGCTAAAAGTAGCAAAACTGAGCAAAGAGACAGAGAGACGCGGGCTTATATACCCGCTATGGGAACAATCCCGCCTAAAGAAAAGCAACCAATGAGAAGAAAGCAGCCAAAACCAACTGAGTGGACAAGTAGCGACACCTATCGGAGAACAAGCAAAACAAAAACTAAAAAGCGAGTGGGAAAAAAAAAAAAAAAAAAAAAAGTATTAAATTAAAGATTTCCAAATACTTGAAAAATAAGGAGTACTAGATAAGTCATTGACTAAGGAGTGAGAATTTTTTATGATGTGGTAAGCTTCCCAAAAATCAAGATCAAGATTAGAAGGACATTTATGGATGATGGTGGCTGAAGAAAAGTTAAACTTATGTTGAGAAGACCAACAATGTTGAGCAATAGAGGAACGTTTAAGCTCCTGATTTTTGACATACCTTTTATGTTCCATTAAACGAAATCTGAGAGCACGTTTAGTCTGACCAATATAAGAAATTTCTTATATAACGTTCCTCTATTGCTCTGACCAATATAAGAAATTTCTTATATAACGTTCCTCTATTGCTCAACATTGTTGGTCTTCTCAACATAAGTTTAACTTTTCTTCAGCCACCATCATCCATAAATGTCCTTCTAATCTTGATCTTGATTTTTGGGAAGCTTACCACATCATAAAAAATTCTCACTCCTTAGTCAATGACTTATCTAGTACTCCTTATTTTTCAAGTATTTGGAAATCTTTAATTTAATACTTTTTTTTTTTTTTTTTTTTTTTTCCCACTCGCTTTTTAGTTTTTGTTTTGCTTGTTCTCCGATAGGTGTCGCTACTTGTCCACTCAGTTGGTTTTGGCTGCTTTCTTCTCATTGGTTGCTTTTCTTTAGGCGGGATTGTTCCCATAGCGGGTATATAAGCCCGCGTCTCTCTGTCTCTTTGCTCAGTTTTGCTACTTTTAGCTCGCTGAGTTTTGCACTGATGAAGAATCTCGTTAGTAGATTCGAAATAGCTATTTGCTACCTTCTCATACTTTATTTGTGCATTTATATTCGTTGGTTTTCTATCTTTAAAATACTAACTGGTTGAAATTTCTCTTTCAGTGATTTATATTAATAGATGGAAACATATTTGAATACTTTTGTTCAGCCCTGTAGTTTATATTGTACCTTTATTATATGCCAGTATTTTGCTAAAATTTAGTTCAAACAAGAACACTCATAAAACTACTTAAATCACATTTCAAGTACTTATTATCCATAGGTGACCATGTGTACAGTTCTTTGTGGGAGCATGTATATCATTTTATTTATATTTTACAAACATTTCTTAGTAAACTGAAATTAGTTCAACATAAAAATGCATAATTTATTTTAAAAGCATCTTTAAGTAAATGATGCTCATATTCAGTAAAGTTTACGAGCTCTTTTGTGCAACCCTGTATATCAACTATAGCATTTATATGCAACATATAAAATGCAGACATTTAGTGAAACATAAAAGTGCATATCATAATTAAAAATACATTTATTCCATCCATCAGCCGTCATTGATAATATACAGAACTTCAGAAAATTAAAAATATTTATAGTTTTGTGTGCCCCTGTAAATGCTATGCACTTCATATTATGTGTAAAATATTAAATCTCAGCAGCATATAACAATTTCATTATGCATGAAATCATTTAATATGATTAAAATATATTGCATACAACCCCCCCCCCCTCTTTACTTTTATGCAATGAAATTCTTTTGTGTGACCCTGTAAATGAATAATAGCTATTTTTTTTGCCACATATTTTAGTGCACATCATAAATGCATATAAATTTGAATATGTTTGACATGGTGTAAAATATTTCTGGTTAAAAATTCATTTGAAATGATTTTTCCTCATAGGCCGTCTTATAACGGGAAACTTTTGACTGTCCCTGTAAATAAACTAATCTTGCTAGAAACTTCAGTTGAAATAGGGTTCATGCTAAGGTAAATGTCAATAATGGTAAAAAATTTCAAAGTAATTTGTGTATATTTACAGGAATTAGAGCATGGCCAGACAAACTGAAATCATAAACACTTTCAACTTTGTTGGAAAGTGTTTAAAATGCAACCACACCATCCAGTGAATACACCAGAATAGGTTGAATATATAAATGAAATAATTTGGATATGAATAAAATGCTTGATTAAAGATTGAGTGCCACATCTATTGACGAAGGAACAAATTACACTGGAACCTGCTAAAGTGACCGCTTTGTAAAATTTTCCTCATTTTCATATAAAATATTATAAGAATTGTCTTGTAATGTTATCACTTGTCTATAGTATAAAGTGACTATATAGCCTGTCATTTTCAATGTTTTTTGAATCTTTAAAATGTGATCATGCCTTTTTCTACATGCCGAAATTTTTTTAACTAAAAGACTAATTGGCCATTTTCCAAAATTTTTATTTTCATCCATAAAAAATTGTAGAAATTTAACGCTTTTTATAACCAACAGCTTAATATACAAATAACCAGTTTGTGTTTCATTTAAATGATATTTGCACCTATCTAAGTTGACCTTCCTTTCCTATTTTTCTCTCAAAGTAAGAGAGAGGAATGAGGAATTTTTCCTCCATGCATAGTGACAGATCATAGAATAGGAATGCTTACATCTACTAGAGATCAGTTTGGCCTCATTTTTCAGAGCCCTGGCCTGCTTGAGTCCGAGCCTGATATAATACTCCCATCTAGAGATGAGACTTGGGTAACTCCCTCTCTTAGATGAGTCAACTTTACAGAAGGTGTGCAAGGTGATACGGGAGGTGAAAATAACACGTATTTTCAGTTCGACCATTCCCCACAAAGAACTAGGGTTGAAATGATAGAGCGCGAATCGAGTTTCGCGCCAATTACTTGCGCCGCACATTTCCTGACAGAAACCTGTTTACCTTCTATCGGTTAGCTGTGTTTTATTTTCTCTCTTTTATAATTTATCTTGCCATTTTTAAACTTTTTTTAAAAACTATTTTTTTATAACAAACATGTCTTCAAGAGGGAAAACAATTCATTCTAAAGAAAGAATGACTATTCATAAAGTTACTGATTTTTTTGAGACGGAAGTAAATTTTTTACTTTTTCACTCCCGTCGATTTTGTTCTATCCATAGAGCAGAAAATAAATGAAGAAAGAATCAAAACTGCAGTTCTGAATGATATTTAATGTATTTTTAAAATATTAAATTTAAAGATAATATAAGTTAAAAATTTAAAATATGCCATTAACCATTAAAAATTTACAAAATTTAATTATTATTAAAATGAAAGATGTGTTTAAGGCTGTTTTTAAATCCAAAAGTCTTTATCACAGACATGTGTTTTGACTTATTTTTGTTTAAAAGTTTGTTTTCAGGAAACTAGTAGTTGTTCAGAAACTACCTAATCCAACTCATTTATCTCCCCCCTTTTTTTCCAAAATAGATTTTTTAGAAAATAGTGTCAAAGTGAGAGTTTTGAACCAAATTTCGGCTAGAAAAATGAATAACCACTCAAACAGGGGAGAAATACGTGTTGGTCACGTTATCAAAATCGTTTATAACTCAATAAGTTATTTATTGATCAAAAAATGGAAAACAATTCGGTTCCAAATCGCTTAAATAGCCATACTTTCCAATTTTATATCTTTCCATTGAAAAATGAATTTCTAAATATGTCAAAACGTTTTGCGTTTGTTCAGCAGTGCAGAGCAGTTGAGTATAGCCACAAATAAAGTAAATTAGTATTGCATATATATATTTCTTTATGGAATTGCTATTACAACTCGAGATATAATTCATTTATCGGGAATTTGATGTTGTTGCGCTGAGAATTTTTTTTTTTTAGAATCCCTTAAAATTAATTAATGTATGTATATTTTACTTCACTTTGCAGATTCCATCCATTTTTAAAATAACATTTTTTAATTATTATTTTTAATTATGAATTTTCATATAAATGATATTGCTCTTTTACTAGTTTATCCTTGGTAAGTTCAGAAAAGCAAAAAATAAAGTTTAATTTTGTATTGTTCTGCGTAATTATTTTTTTATTTTTAAAAATAGCATTTAACAAGTTTTTAATAAAATATACTGAAAGCAAAATATTCATCTTTATTATCGTAATAATACAAAAGTGACAATTTATATAAAAGTTAACAATAAGTTTTAATGTTTAATATAATTGTAGAATAATGAAAATTTAAAAGTATATGCCTTTTTAAAAAAATTTTTGGATCAAGCCAAATTTTACAGGTTTTTGAACAGACTTGGTTTCGTTGAGGAAATTATATTCATACAGGATTATTCAAATGGGGCTGAATGTTTTGATCCGTGAAGACTAGGAAAAATGAAATCAATAGCAGCTTAGTACGGAAAAAATAGGTTAGGCCCGGTTCGATCCTTCATGAAAAAAGTAAGGCCTGAGACTTCAGAAAAAAGTAAAGCCAGGGCCCGGCCCTGCTCAAATGCTGTTAATGAAAATCAGGCCGAGGCCTGGCACGTGCAGAACTCTCTGCGTGCATTCTCCCAGGTTAAATAATTTCCCTTTTAAGTCAATAAGATACAAATTAACAGCGCCAAACTGTCGCACACATGGGAAATGTGGCAACCTACGCGTTTCTCTTTTACGGCGCAGCGTGGGGACGAAAAATCGACGCTCCGATATGAAAGAAATGGAACCGTCTTAAGCTACGTCACGTATGATTGACAGGTCTCTTCTCCTGCTGGGACTATTATACCAAGAATATACAAAACAAGATCATATATTTAAAAATTGTTTCCAAAGTGGCATCTCCTTTTCAATAAAAATAAAAATTAATTTAAATTTTTAAAAATTACATTTTTTTAAAGGTTTCATATTTTTATAGTAAATGAGGAAACACAGATTAATTGCTTTCAATCTGAATAACATGGTTATTGTATTTATTTATTTAGGAATGTGACTTTGAAAATGCATAGCATCTTCAGCATAGTTCATAATGACAAATAGATATAATAATCACTAACTATTTGCATATGAAAAACGACTATGAATAGTGGACAATAGAATATTAAATAATATGCAAACCTCCAACTAATTCTTGTTTACTAAAATCTGAAGAAATATTCTCCTTGCATTATGTAATTAAATAGTAAATAAATAAATATAAGATCCAATTAAAAAATATTTTCTGTTAACGAAAAGCCAACTAAAAGCAAATTCATTGAAGCTGTGATTTCAGGGCATGAAATTTTAGCTTAAAAGGTACTCGCCAGACTAAAAATTTTTCTCGCCACTATTTTACATTCATTCAGACAACATCAGCCTCCACACCTGCACAGAAAATGAAATATTTATGACAAATTTAATTTAAATTGACGATTGTTAGAAGGAGCTGTCTGTTAATTCCAGAATACTTTACATTTATGAAAAATATGGGATATTTTTAAAATCTTAATAGATGTAGTATAAAAAACTTTCTATTGACCAAAAAAAAAAAAAATGCAGAAATTGATAAAATGAAACATATTTACTGCAAAAAGAGAAAAAAATAACATTGACTCAAAATAAGCTTGCCATAAGGTTTCAGTGGTTACAGAAATACATACCAATGATAAGTTCCTCTGCTATTAGCATTTCAGGTTTTTGTAGCACTGTCTCTGCACTGAAATACTACTTATCAATTGCAGCTGTAGGGTCAAACTTTGTTAGGGTGTGTCCATTAACAGAAACTCTGAGCAAATCATTCACTGTCTCAGTCTTTAGAGAGTTCCTGTATGCTCTTTTGAGTCTGTTGTGACAGCTGAACCCTTTCTCATATAAAGCTATGCTTACTGGTAAAACAGCACAAAATGTTAGGATCTTGAGCAAATTGGGCAATCCTGCTGAACATTTTTCAGTGTAAACTTTCTCCAGCATCTCTTTCAGTTTCAGTGATGGAAACATAAATTTAAATTCTGCACAACATAGTACGCCACATTGAATATATTTTTCAAATGAGACAACATCTGTTGGTCCATTTTCTTCAGACTTTTTGCCATTGGTGTTTCTAATAAGTATGTTTTTGCCTTTACAATGACAACATTTTCACACTGAACTTTGCTTTGGTTGCAAAAATATGACTTTTTTTAAATGGCCCAGATTGTGGACATTTGGATACACTCTCTGGTACATTTTTGAATTCGCAAACACATAAAACTGGCAGGTGTTCATATTTTGAAACTCTGAAAGTGGATATGCTTTTTATTTTTTGACTAAAGATACAAGAGATGTCATTGAATGCTGTCAAAGTTTGCATTTTGACAACACATGACAGATAAAAACTACAACCATAAGACAACAATAGTTTGTAACACAAGATTTAATTCATCTGTTGAAAAAAATATATATATATATAAAAGACCTGCTCATTTGCAGGTCACTTTAATAATTATACCTGCACTTTTCATGCTATTAACATTAAAAATAAGTCTGTAAATTAGTCAAAAAGTTTTGCATTGTTGAGCAGGGAAAAATATTTTTGAAAACTGCCTGATAAAGACTTCCTTTTTAGGGTTTTGTTCATCTGACAAAATCCTATTCGTCTCTGTCCTCTGTCACAGAGTCTGTGCGCAAAAGCTATATATGCCATAGAGTTCAAATTTTGTCTACTTACAGCTGAATGCCTCTTGTCACACAACAAATCATAAAATTATGAAAAAACTATTATTTTAATTTAAATATTTTTTAAATCATCAGTTCATTTTGTTGTTGTTTTTCTCTTTTAATTGTTCCCATGCAAGTTTAAATAGATATAAAAATTATTTTATTTATTACCCTTTATTTTTAAAAGAGATGGAGTACTTCTATTGCCACAATTACAAAATTGGTATTACAAACTACAAAAAAATTAATATCTCAAAAATAAATTGAGATACAGCTTTAAAAAAAAAGCATTTAAAAGTATGTTTTTTTTTTTGCCTTTACGATGGTGTAAAAGTTGAAAATATGCGATATTTAGAAGCTTAAAATTTTGCAGCAGCATAAATTTCAAAATTGAAATTTCATTTCTTCTAATTGTTGCACGCTAGTTTAAGTAAAATTATTATGCGTGTAACATAAATTAATGGATTAAATGTGTCACTTAAAAAGGTGCTTGTTTTTATTTCATCATATTAAATCATAGTTATCATCTATTTTGACACGTGAAATGAAATATTTTTTATATTTATTAAATTATTATTCATTTAAATTAAAAGCCGCCTCTGGTGACCAGTTTGGTCTCCCTTTAATTTATGCTAAGCTTTGCAATATTTTACTTTTTTTCGTAATTTTATTTACTTGCGTACCTTCACTAAATCTGCAGATTCTGATAGAGAAATCAACAAACGTATGCGATCAAGGCAACATTTAGGGAAAGATTCTGTTAATATTCTGTTCAGGTTGGCGGGATTGGTGAAGAAATCCCAAAATAGCACTGAAAAACAGTTTTTCATTTGTTAATTTAATGAAAAAAGGTGTTTTGAAGGAGATATTAAATGAAACTCTCTGTGCAATCTCCAGTCCCACATACCCACTAGTTTTTTGTGGTCATTGTGATAATCACTAATATATAAACACAGGTTTTTTTTAATTTTTATTGAAATACTTTAAATTATTGTATTTCTTAATTGGAATTCTATGTTGTCATGTGAAATGGAAATTTGGTCCTCTATGTAATCTAGACACATGGCAGTGTGTCAGCCAAGTTCACAAAGTAAAAGGCGACACACCGGCCGTGGGTTATATTACCCGAACCATTTCGAGCCACTTTTGACCCCTCAATAACTTAAATTCTATTTGACCTACACACTTGCAATTTTTTGTGTCGTGTAAGACCATCTTCTAATTTCCGAATCCTAAAATTTTTTTTAAAAATCTTTTACCGTTCACGAGAAATTGACGTCTGAAAACCACTGTTTTTACCACTGATTCACTCACTCACTCATAGAAATGTTTGACTACTTCCAGGTGACTTAGGAAGTTGAAATTTGGTGTGGAGGTAGGTTATTGGATATATAAATAGGAAAAAATCAGAAATCACCATTAATTAAACATTAATGGTTGGTTAGAGGATAAATTATTGGATTACAATGGAAGTTTATGAGAGTTTCATAAAATACCAGAAATAGTGCCAAGTTGGCGACACTTTTGGCGAGTATCAGGGCTAATCTCTGAAGCTACCACAATGATGGTGCCCCGGTTCAAACATAGACTATATCTTACGTCTGTGCCACTAACCAAAAGAGGGTTCAGAAGCGAAAAACATTCTAAAAATGTGATTTTTGTTTTACTGAAGGGCCTAAGAAGCACAAAATTTGGCATGTTAATTATTTATAAGATATAAATGGTCACTAATGACATTTGCTAAAAAATGTCAAATTTAAATGGGTGAAAATCCGCGAAGAGCGTTCTAAAAAAGTTCGAAATACCAATTTTAAAACAATCTCAGCAAACAACAAACCGATGTTAAAAGTAATGATATCAAAATGATGATGACAATCTTTGCTCCAACATAGGATATATCTTATGTCGATTACACTAACCCAAAGGAGGTAAAAGAGCAAAAAACATTCTAAAAATGCGATGTCTGTATATTAAGGGACTGGACTGGAAACGTAAAACTTGGCATTTTAGAGTTTATGGGAATTTCGCGAAATATCAGAAATAGTGCCAAGTTGTCGACACTTTTGGCGAATATCGGGGTTAATCTCTGAAACCACCGAACCGATTTAAAAATTAATCATATCAAAATGATGGTATTCACCCCGGTTCAAACATAGGCTATATTTTATGCGTATACCATTAACCAAAAGAGGGTGAAGAAGCAAAAAACATTCTAAAATGTAACTTTTGCGTTACTGAAGGACCTAGAGCTATAAGATTTGGCATGTTAATTATTTATAAGATATAAATGATCTCTAAGGGCATTTGATGAAAAATACGGAATTCAAAAGGGGTGAAAATGTGCGAAAAGCGTTCTAAAAATGTTCTAAATTGGAATTTTTAAGTAATTTCAGCACACAACAAACCGATCTTAAAAGTAACGATATCAAAATGATGGTGATAGTCCTATCTCCAATATAAGCTATATCTTATGTCGATTCCACTAATCCAAAGGGGGTAAAAGAGCAAAAAGCGTTCTAAAAATGCGATGTTTGTATGTTAAGGGCCTAAAAACATAAAATTTGGCTGTTCATTAATTATAAGATATAAATGATCACTAAGAACATTTATTAACAAATACAAAATTTAAAAGGGTTAAAAATGCACGAAAAGCGTTCTAAAAACTTTCTAAATAGCAATATTTAAGCAATCTTGGATAGTTAGCGAACCGATTTAAAGAAAAAAAAAAGATGCCAAAATGATGGCGACAGTCCTTGCTCTAACAAAATTATTGGATAAATTATCAGATTACAATGGGAATATATGGGAATTTGGCAAAATACCAGAAATAGCGCATGTTAGCATGATTTTGGTGCGTAATTTTTTTTGTCAATATAGCGATATTTCACCAAGTTGGCTACAAACGTTTTTGGTCGACGAAATAATCAAGTAGTACCCAATCACGTAAAAGAAACATCCTTATTAGTGGAATTTAAAGGAACATAAGCAATCCTAATGTTAATTTTTTTAATTTGACTGAAAAAAACAGTGAATAAATGCGGGAAAAAGCTGAATGTTTAATTAATATTAAATAAAACTAATTTAACTAATTTAACCTATTTATTTCAAAAAAGAAACAAATACCTACTTATTTGGCAAAAAATAATGATATCCTATCAAAAACATGAATGTGAAAAAATGCCAAGTTCGTTAAAGGTTTCGCTCATAAAAGAAGTGATTTGACAAAAAATAATGATATCCTGTCAAAAACATGAATGTGAAAGAATGCCAAGTTCGTTAAAGGTTTCGCAAATAAAAGAAGTGAGATCTAACTGCAAACCAAGTTCTTTCGAAGCTCCTTAAATCATAACTCCTGTCATGCATATTATTATTAAATTGCTTAAAATGATTTGTTATGTTACTTGTTATTCAATAGAGCGACTTGGCAAGTTTTCAGCTACCAACTTTAATCTTTGAGTCGGAGTACAATTTAATCTAGAATCTGATTGGCAAAGATCTAGTCAATCGTGTGGTCGAATAGGTATATTGAAGTTAAGGTACTGATAAGTTAAGGAAGGGATCAACTAAATAGAAAAAATTTAATAAGAGAAAACTTGCTAAGTCGCTCTATTGAATAACAAGTAACAAAACAAATCATTTTAAGCAATTGAATAATAATATGCATGACAGGAGTTATGATTTAAGGAGCTTCGAAAGAACTTGGTTTGCAGTTAGATCTCACTTCTTTTATTTGCGAAACCTTTAACGAACTTGGCATTCTTTCACATTCATGTTTTTGACAGGATAAATATAACATGGTACTACATACTTAGAAAATTATTTGTTATTTTACTATTTTGCTTGTATTTATTGTGTTGAATATTTTATCGTTAAAATGTTTGAATTTCAAATTGTGATTTTAAATAAAAATAAAACAAATATATATGCAGTAGACTGTCTAAATTCAGCAACAATTTTATTTATTTTTTAATGTAACTGTCATGTTGAATGTATAATAAACCTACAAAAATAATTGCGATAAAAAACAGTTGGATGTTGGCTAATGTAATTGTGTCACTTTGACATAACTTTTTTTTTTTCCTCACTAAATCTAAACATTACATATTCACTGTCACAAAATTTACATGCATATTCCTCATTTGAATTGTACAATAGGTTATTAATATATTTCTAAATTTCACTTCAAGTTTGTCAGTTACAACATATGAACATTAACATTCATGATTGTAAGTTGTAATCTCAGTACCCGCAAGTAAGAGTAGGACATTTTTTGTTGAAATTCAAAAATTTTCTACATTTTCTGCATTATTCAAAATATGACATCATTTTCATCTACTGAAATATTTATTTCAGTATCTCATACTTAGTGTCAGTGGTATTGAAAAATATTGAAGTTCAACAGCTTTATGAGGAAAAATGTGTTCTTTGTTCGAATTGTTTAAAATATGCAGTGAGAAAATGCATCAATAAAGATATAACAATTATTTTTTTCACTGTAACAATGGAAGTGACTCAATTACCACCATTTTAAAGAAATTTTATTAAAAACATTTAAAAATAAAGCATAAAAGTGAAAACATCTTTAAAAATATATTCATGTGGGTTTATCTACAAATAAACAGTTTTCAATTTAAAAATGAATAAAATTGGTGTAGTAGAAAGCAAAGGCTAAAATGACTTATAATTTAAATATATAGATGCAATTTTTAAACCTTAAAAGGAATTCCCACAATTTTTCTGAGAGAAAATAGGCAACAATATTTTTTCTTGTTCTAGAGCACTCAATATGTAGCTATACTACTGTGCTCATTTGTTTCTCACGCTGCTTATGGAAGACAATTTTTAGTTCTGTTTTTCTTTTTACATTCATGTGTTTAAAAATTACCTTAAACATGGAAGTGGGACTTATGCAACAAAAGCGAGAACAAATTAATTTCAATTTTACATCTTGAAAGAAGTCTATAAATTCTTATTTTTGTATATTTGATGTTTCTTAATTCTTATTGTTTTGTCATACGAATATGTTAAAAAATAACTTCATATTTTTAATGTTGTATTTGTATAAAATACTTATTTTTCTTTCTATTTGATTTCAGAATACTAGTGATTACAACATTTTTAATTGATGATTTATAGAGACTTCTTATGGACATTGGAAGATAGAAGAAAAGGTTAGTAAATTCCTGTCTCTCAAGAAAAATGTCTAAACTTTCTGTTAAATACATTTTGTATAGAATAGTTAAAATTCCTGCACAATTTATGTAAATTATTGTTTCTGTTAAGTGCTTATATTAATATGTTATCAGATCTTGTCAACTAGATTGTATGTTATGAGCTATTGTTCAGTGTTTTCATATAAAGGCATTTAATATCCCCCTCCCCTCTTATTTTCTTTTGATAGATGGTCATTATTTCTTACAGATAATTTTTGTGGAGCAATGCAATTAATAATATTTAGATTGTTTTGTTTTTTGTGTCATAAATAACTTATTCTTTTACGTTTTTGTCATATAATGATATACTAGCAGGGGTGACCGAGCTCAGCTCGGTCAAAATTAACTTTGTGTTCAACTCGATATAGTATTATTGCTGTAAAACATGTTATTAATAATAGTATTATTTACAAAAACAATCAATAAAAAAACTATGTTTGTATGCACATGTTCATAAATTTTACTTTATTTTAAAATTTACAACGAAAGGACATTTTTAACTCGACTCTGATTAGTTTAACTATGCATCTCGAAGACTATTAAGAATGTATAAGAAATTTCTTCACATTCTGAAAGACAATATTTTCTGCCAGATATAACCAAATTTGGACACATTCTTTCATTTTGCGCCAAATATGTGTTTTGGTTACATAACCTTAATAGTCGATTTTTCGGCCAAATTTCACCAGTATTTTGTCAAATATCGCCAACTTATTGGCTTTTGCCATAGTCTCGTGATCCTGACCCTTATTACCCAAATGATCCACTAATCACATGTGATCAAACATGTGACTTAGCTCAATGGTCTTCAGGTAATCAAAAACAGTAGAGTATAAAATGAATCAAAATCGTTTAAGCCATTTGTTAAGTAAAATTAGCTTGACAGCATTCAGCAATGAAGCGATATGATCCACTAATATAATTTTGTTTAATATGCAACTCAGCTCAATAGTCTTCTCGTGACAAAAGACGTTCCGTTGCAAAATTTAGGTAAAATTGACTGAGTCGTTGTTATATATAATTAGAATGACCCGAACCCATTAAGACCTAAAACGACCCACTAATTGAATTGTTACGTGCATGTGTCCTATCTCAATGGTTTTCTTTTGCTCAAAAACGATATTAGAAAATATACTCAAAATGGTGAGAACAATTTTCTAGATAAAATTAGCATGACCCACAAATGACCCTTATATCGAAATCTCTCGAAAATGTGACTTAGTTCATTAATTTTTGCATGCCGAAAAACGTTAAATACAAAATTTAGATAAAATCGATTGAGCCAATTTTTAGGTATAAATAGTTTGACCTTGACCCATTATGACCGAAAATGACTCATTAATCGAGTTTTCTCAAACATATGACATAACCCAATGATTTTCTTGTGTCCGAAAACGATAGAATATAAAATTTAGTCAAATTTGCGCGAGACATTGTCTAGATAAAATTAGAATAACCTAAAAGTGACCCACTGATCGAAATTTCTCGAACATGTGACATAGCCCAAGGATTTTCTCATGCCAAATATATGCTGTATACAAAATTTCGTTAAAATCGATTCACCCGTTCTTTAGATATAGCTTGACCATGACCCATCATGACCCACAAATGACCCTTATAATCGAAATCTCTCGAACATGTGACTTAGCCCATTAGTTTTCTCGTGTATAAATATTTTTACGCTCAAAATTTCGTTAAACTCGATCCTGCTGTTCTTTAAATATAAATAACTTGACCCAGACCCTTTATGACCCAAAATGGTCCATTAATCGAAATTTCTCGATCATGTGACCTAGCCCAATGATTTTCTCGTGCCAAAAAATGTTGTATACAAAATTTCGTTAAAACTGATCCACATGTTCTTTAGATATAGCTTGACATAACCCGTTATGACCCATCATGACCCATAATGACTCTTATAATTGAAATCTCTCAAACATGTGAGATAGCTCATTAATTTTCTCGTTTCAGAAAACTTAGACAAAATTTCCTTAAATTTGATACTGTCGTACTTTAGATATAAATAGCTTGACCCAGACCTTTTATGACCCAAAACGACCCAGTAATCGAAATTTCTCGAACTGAGACCTAGCCCAATAGTTTTCTCGTGCCAAAAAAATGTTGTATACAAAATTTTGTTAAAATCGATCCACCTGTTCTTTAACTATAGCTTGACCATGACCCATCATGACCCACAAATGACTCTTATAATCAAAATCTCTCGATCGTGTGACTTAGCCCATTAGCTTTCTCGTGTCAAAAAACTATTACAGGCAAAATTTCGATGAAATTGATTCTGTGCTTCTTTAAATATAAATTAAATAGCTTGACCCAGATACTTAATGACCCAATATGACCCATTAAAATTTTTTTTCGAACATGTAACCTAGCCCAGTGTTTTTCTCGTGCCCGAAAACCATAGAATGCAATTTTTAGTCAAAATTGCGTGAGAAAATCTCTAGATAAAAATAGCATGACCCACAATGACCCCAAAAATGACCCACTAACCGAATTTTCTCGAACCTGTTACCTAACCCAATGATCTTCTTGTAATTCAAAACGATAAAATATAAAATTTGGTCGAAATCATTAGAGCCGTTTTTTAAATAAAAATGGCTTGACCCACAATAACCCAAAAATGACCCACTAATCAAAATTTTTCGAACATGTGACCCAGCTCAATTGTTTTCTCGTGCCAAAAAACGATTGGATGCAAAATTTCCTTAAAATCAATCCAGTCATTCTCTAGATACAAATAGCTTGATCCTGACCCATTATGACCCAAAATGACCCAATAATCGAATTTTCTCGAGCATGTGACCTAACCCAATGGTCTTCTCGTGCCTGAAAATTGTAAAATTCAAATTTTTGCGAAAATCAGTTTAGCCGTTTTTGAGATAAAATTTACACACACAGACACACACACACACAATTTTTGCTAGCATTATAGTATAAGATTTCTTATAAAGAATGGCTTTGATGATTTATTTTCATTTTCATCATTATTTTCATGTCAATTTATATTTTTGATGTTTCCATATAATTAATATTTTCAGTCAAAACAGGTATAAATGAATTTTTCAGTTATTATTTACTATGTTGCCTCTGTAGATTGATAAAGTACTTTTGCCATTTTCAACGACCTTTTTTGCATTAGGAAGTGCATTACTTTTCTACGTTTATCTACGTATCATAATATCTACGTTTTATCCTCTTAAGTAAACCTAATATATGAAAAAAGACTTGGTTGACTGTGAGAATGTATAATAAATTGATTTTATGAAGCTTCTAAATGGATTATCTACTTTTTTTTTTTTTTTTTTCGAAATAGACTTTGTCTTGTATGGTTTTGAGTCCCTCAAACATATGTAAACATTAGAATATAGGTTTGAAAAGAAAATCAAAATTTGCTGCAATTTAAATAACAAAAAGAACAAACAAATTAATAAAACATTAAAAAATGTATAAATAAAATGTCCAATTAAAAATCTTTTGATGAGATAAAAAAAAAAACTTGTGTATGGTGTTAAATGTCATGTTAATCTGACATTTATGATCATTCAGTATTTGCATTTAATCTTAGTTTGGCAGCAGTTTTTGGTCGATGAGATTATCAAGTAGTATCCATACTTGTTTTATTAAATTTCAATATTAGTACAATATATTTTCATTTCTAATTTATACAGTAACTCAACTTGGTACTTTTCGGTTAGCAGGGTGCCCGTGTTTTATATACATACTAGCAGGCTAAGCCCGCTGCGCTGGTCTATTTTTCAAAACAAAACATGAATCAAACAAAATATTGAATATGATTGCGTTTTTTAAAGCAACTTCACCTCGAATGCTCTTTCACATTTCTGAAAATCATACAAAACGCCAATGTACTTAAAGATAGAAAACCAACGATTATAAATGCACCAAAAATGCATTAAAAGTTAGCAAACAGCTGTTTCGAATCTACTGTCGAGATTCTTCATGAGTGCAAAACTCAGTAAGCTAGAAAAAACAAAACTGAGCCAAAAATAAAAACAACAACAATGGAATCAAGGCCCGTTGACGACAAAATATATTAAAATGATAATAAAATATTATTTTGTTGTATCAGCTTATGCATTCGATAAAATTCGGGCTTTTAAGAAAAAAATATCTCAGTTGACCATTTATTGTAGAGTTTGATAGATAAATGAGGCAAGTGTGAAAAGAGGAATTTAAATATTGTCTATTCACTATACTTCTAAGATAGCGAGCATTATGATCGCTGAGATTGACCATTGAATTTAAACAATTTTCAAGTGATTCATTTTGATAGTTTTTGAACTCTAAACCTCTCAACTTGAGGATATGGGTATCTGTGGAAACCTTAATACATCCTCTATCAATATTATAGTATATTTCGCAACGTACATCTGCTCTTGATCTATTACAGTGATCCGTTTTTGGAATGCAGCAGAATAAATAAAGTTAAATAAAGTTTTCCTTAGAAAAATAAAGTGAATGTTTTTTGAATGTGTGAAATTCATTTTTTCATACAGATGTCATATACGCATCAAGTTGGCGTGATTGAAACAAAATGAACATTTTATGCCTCTTATGTTTAATCCAGCTTTGTTTTTAATTTATTAATGAAGTATTTATTTACTTTCATTTGAATTTTTAAATGATACAAAATGTTATGCTCTATACATAGAAAAGTAAAATAGAAAATAGAAATGTATCTGTCATTTGAAAACGAAGTTTCCATTAAAGTGGCGCCAGAAATGTATCACCCCAACGTGGTGCATATATGACATTTGTGCCTTTTTCTTACAACATGGGTGTGTGCATTTGCACCTAAATTTAGTTATTTAGCTCAATTTTTGTAATAACTAATAACTGGAGTTTGTACAATGTACGGTACTACTTGATTATACTGTCGAGAAAAAAATTAATAGCAAATTATAGGAATAAATGTCAATAATCGATGATCGTACGTATGATAGCAATTGATATTACACGTGATGCACGTATTTTTTTACGTCATAAGTGCTTTTTTCGACTTTTAATTTGTATTTTTTATTTATGTTTATTGTTCTTTCGTTATTTAAAATGAATTTATGTAAATTTGAATAGTTTGGCGAAACTGGCCGACGTGTTAATCAAGTAGCACTCAATTTACATTTGAAAATACCATATTTCACAAAAAACTCCATCACAAACCCGGATTTGCAAGATTTCCTTCCAATACCAATGCGGCAAAATCCTCGTTTTAGAATAGCGAAGAAATGTGCATTTTTAAAAATTATTTTCGTTATTTTAAAACGAAAATATTAATAAATTAAAAAAAAGTTACTATAGCACAAAACAATTTATAGAATTTCTAAAAAGAAATTGAAAGTAAATAAACAATTTATTAATACAGAAACAACTATTGCTGGGTTACCATATCAGGCAAAATAACACCGTTTTCGCGATAGTCAGATACCTCAGTGTGTATATAATATCTGTGCCAAACATGTTTGGAAAAAACAATCGTTATTTATACAGCATTTTTAAATACTGTAATATACAGAAAAAAATGTATACATGACATATACGCACCACATTGGCGCGTTTTTTTTTTTTTTTTTTCTTCTGATGCCGATTCGGAGAAAATTTTGTTTTCAAATACCAGCTACATATATAGTTTACAATTATTTTCTGTTATTTTAAATAGAAAATAACAATAAATTTTAAAAAGTTTAATTAATAATTATTAAAAAAATATTTATATCCTTTAAAAAATAAAATAAAATAAAATAAAATAAAAATTTATTAATAAATAAACAACAGCCAGGTTACCAAGTGAGGCATAAAATCGCCATTTTATTGCAGTCGCGCAAATGTGGCGCATGTATGATAAATGGGCCTAGATTAAAATAGTTTATATAACTGGAAAAAAAAAGAAAAAATTTCTAAATAGGCAATTTATTAATAAATAGACAATAACATCCGGGTTGCCATATCAAGCAAAATAATGACACTTTGGCGTCAGTTAATTACCCAGATGTATATATGGTATTGGCGTAAGAGACAAATCGCACCAATGTAGTGCGTATGAAATATCTGTGCCAAAAAAAATTTTAAAAGTTGCAGTTAAATTATTTTACAATATCTATGTATGTGGAAAGACATTTACTCTAAAATTTAAATATTATTCATTTTTGTGGTATTAACTGCTATATATGTATTTAAGTTAAATGTAAAATTTTTTCCTAAAAATGCTCTCACTCATTAAAAGAGAGAGAGAGAGAGAGAGAGAGAGAATAGTTCTTGCAAACAACCTTTTTTTTTTTTTTTTTTTTTTTTTTTTTGAACAAACAACATACAGATAACAATTGGAGCCTTTTAAAAAATATTAATTCTGCGAGTTTCTTTTGTAAAACACATAACGGGAAAGTTAGATTTAAAAATATTTTTAAAAAAAAGAAAGTAAAAAATACTTACGTTTTATCTAATGAAATTTTTGAGATGTTTTCTTTTAATCTGGCTCGAAAGAAATAAATAGCCAAATATTGTGTCACTTCAAAACTTTCTTTCACATTGAGTTACTTTTTAAATATTATAAATTCTTTTTTTTTTTTTCCGTTAAAGATAAATATTTTTTTTTTCATAATATTATTTTGCATTAAACGGATTTTTTCTTTTTATCATTATTTATTTTAAATCAATGAATTAACAGGGTTTTTTTTTATCGAAATGTTTATATTATTTTCCATTAGAGAAAGCATTTCATTTCTTTTTTGAAAGATAATTATCGCCAAAAAATTAGTTGTTGCAACCCTTCCGTCAAAAATAACCGAAAAATACGAAATTTAGTACGAAAAATCAGAGTTATCCCTGTATATTTGTTTCATAAACCTCCGCAAAAATATTTCCTATTGAATGATATAATCTGCAAAAAAATCCATCGGGTAGTTTTTGAAAACACTCGTTTGGAAGTTTCAGAATTTCTGCTTTATAATATATATGATATATGTGTACACATAAATGTATATATGTGTGTATATATATATGTGTATATATATATATATATATATATATATACATATCTATATACACTATATTGCCATTGATTATGGGACACTTGTGATTTTAGACATTTTACTAAATATCTAGAAAAATACATGAGGAATCATCTCGAAACTCTTAGTATATAAATATAATAGTATACGTCATACATCTCCGTGAAGATTTTTTACCGAAACGCCATAGGGGACCGTTAACAAATTAAAAAAGAATGAATATCTTTTGAATAACCCTGTCAAAACTAATGTAGCAAAAGCGCTCAAACTCTAGATTATGATTGAATGCCTTATTGTAATACACTGTGTTCATTTTTATGCAAATAGCATGCACACTCGCAGAGTAATTAAGGTTTTATAAAAATGGTCCCAAATTTTTCCAAGTTTTTCCATTATAATTTTCAGAGTTCTTAATATAAAATAATATTTTTTTCAGAAAATATGACAAACAACATTGCACACAGTACCCTGTAATCAGAATTAAAAAATAATAAAAAATGTATGAAAAATGAGTAGGTTTACTATATAATTTTTTACTGCGCATGCGTCAAAGATATCAAAATTTCATTTGCATATTATGTTAGCTAAATGTATAGAGCAACTTTTGTAAAAGTCTCAAAATCATAGCTTGAAAATTCTGAAAGTAATCGTCTATAGAAAAAGGGCAAATTCCGTTGTTTCCAAAATGAAGCAAAAAAATGAGGGATTTTATCCAAATGCAGTAGTACATCCCATATTGTGTATTCTATATTGACACTAATCAATGAATATATGGATACAACCCCTCTTGTTTTTGCTTCATTTTGAGAATAACGGATTTTCGACTTATTTAATTGACGATTATTGTCAGAATTTTCAAGTTATGATTTTGTGACTTTCACAAAAGTTGCTCTATACATTTAGCTAACATAATATGCAAATGAAATTTTGATATCGTTGACGCATGCACAGTAAAAAATTATTTAGTAAACCAACTCATTTTTTATACAATTTTCATTATTTTTTAATTCTGATTACAGGGTACTGTGTGCAATGTTGTTTGTCATATTTTCTGAAAAAAATAATATTTTATATTCAGAACTCTGAAAATTATAAGAAAAAAAACTTGGAAAAATTTGGGATCATTTTTATAAAAACCTTAATTACTCTGCGAGTATGCATGCTATTTGCATAAAAATGAACAAGGCTTATTACAATAAGGCATTCAATTACAATCTAGTGTTTGAGCTCTTTTGCTACATTAGTTTTGACAGGGTTATTCAAAAGATATTCATTCTTTTTTAATTTGTTGACGGCCCCCTTTGGAGTTTCGGGAAAAAATCTTCACGGAGATATATGACTTATACTATTATATTTATACACTAAGAGTTTCGAGATGATTCCTCATGTATTTTTCTAGATATTTAGTAAAATGTCTAAAATCGCAAGTGTCCCATAATCAATGGCAATATAGTGTATAGGGTCACGACATTTCAGTCCCAAAACAGTTCAGTCTGTAGCCATTCCGGTCCCCAGCAACTTTGGTCCCTTTCCATTTCGGTCCTTAGTCATTTAGGTCCCTTATTATTTCTTTGCTTGCTACCTTAAAAATCGGATTCTAATCATTGTGGACCTGCCAAATGGTATAAGTTCAACATTATTCAGGCCTTTTTTAAATTTTTTTAATTCTCCCTCTTCCTCCCCCCAAGTTTTATAAAAAGCTGAATATAAGAGTCCGATAAATTGAAACTTTTATAACTCGTGATAATAAAATCACAGTGAGCTGAGAATTTTGTTTGATTAAACAATGTGATATAAGTTTATGGGATATTGTCTTTTGCTTTTAGTATTATTATTATTAATCGGAATAAATATATTAAATTTTATTATTAATTATTAGTATCCGTATTTTATATAAACTGGCATAAATATTTTTTTGGCTGTTTACATACTTCTTTTTTTAGAACCTTTAAATTAGCATTAATTAAATTATAAAAATACTGTGCTTAATTTTTTTTCTTCCTATTAGTTTAATGATAAATGTCTTTAAAAATTCAATTAGACAGTTATAAGTTATAACATATACAGGCCTCGGAGCGAGTCGCTAAACTCGCTTTTCTCGCTATTTTTTTGCATTTGTCTCTTTTAGTCTATATTTTTCAGATTTAATCTCTTTTTTCACTTTTTTTTTTTAAATGTTCTTTACACATCGATCGATCGCAGGTAAAAGATCGTAACATTCTTCATTTGATAGCGGGAAAAACATCGCGAAATTCAACAATTTGTTGTGGGGAAATATCGGAAAACTTCTCAGTTTGTCGCAAGAAAATCTCGAAATTTGTTAACTCTTCGCGGGTAAAAATCGTAAAATTTTTCAGTCGGAAACCGGCGGAAAATCATGGATTATGTTAATCTGTCTTAGGATGAAACCATGAAATTCCGTAGAACTATAGTGAAACTTAGTCGCGTAAAAAAAGTATACCAAATTTCCCGGGAGCAGAATCGGCGCAAAGCTGCGACGCAAGTCGCAGACTCTTGAGAAGGTCCACAGGCTATTTTTCAAATGTTAAGAATTTAGCAAAAATTAAAAAATTTCGGTCCTAAATCCAAAAATTCGGACATAAAAGTGTATCGCGAATTTCGACAAACAATCTTCGAAAAGAAATCTATTTCGTCATAGATCGCGAAAAACACGCGAACTATTCAAAAGATCGCGAAAAAACGGCAAATTTCCTCAAAAATCATTCAAAACATCGTGAAAAAACCGGCAAGTTTCTTCAAAACATCGCAAAAAAAAACGGCAAATTTCTTCAAAAGTTCACGAAAAAACGGCAGTTTTCGTCAAAAAATCACGAAAAAAAATGGCATATTTTTTAATAAATTGCGAAAAACGGCAAATTTTGTTAAAAAAAACCCAAAAAAAATTGCCAAATTTCTTCAAAAGATCGCGAAAAAAAACGTCATTTTTCTTCAAAGAATCACGAAAAAAATAGCAAATTTCTTCAAAAGATCGTGAAAAAAGGCAAATTTCTTCAAAAGAACGCGAAAAAACGACAGTTTCGTAAAATGATCACGAAACAACCGCGAATTTCTCCGAAAAATCGCGAAAAAAGGGCAAATTTCATTAAAAAAAATCACGGAAAAACGTAACATTTCTTCCTAAAGTTAGCAAAAAAAGGCAAACGTCTTCAAAAAATCGCGAAAAAACGGCAGTTTTCGTTAAAAAAAATCACGAAAAAACTGCAAATTTCTTCAAGAGATCGCGAAAAAACGGCAAATTTCTTCAAGAGATCGCAAGAAAACGGCAGTTTTCGTCAAAAGATTGTGGAAAAAAAAACTCAAATTTTATCAAAGAGAAGCCCCCCTCCCCCCCCCATCTTTAGGACAATTTATGAGGCTTTAAAAATTCTGAGAACAAAGACAACTTCTTTTTTAAAGTATATTTTTCTTTTATATCTATCACAAATACTTGAAGGTTTGAGTGCAAATAATGTAATGCGAGGGATTGGTCTGCAGACTGTTTAAGTTTTTATATGTGTTGCAGACTGCAGAAAAAAATTCTGCTGCATGGCCAAATTTGTCTCTTCTTTTGCAGGGGAAAAAATTCTAAATTTCGTCACTCTATTGTGGAAAAGTGGTTATGAAATTAGTATATCATTCGCGGGCAAGAATCGCAAAACTTTTCTGTCGGACACTGAAAAGAAAGTGAATTTGGTCAATCTGTGGCAAGATAAAACCGCGAAATTCAATAATCGCATTCGAGGGGTAAAAATCATAAACTTCGTCATTCGGTCGCTGGAAGAATATCACGATTTTGTCTTTTCACGAGAAAAAAAGCGTATAATCAGTCAATCAGTGGCAAAATCATTGCAAATTTTGTCAGTCGATCTTGTGAAAAACAATTGAGAAATTCGTCAGAGGATTGCAGGAAGGAATCTCAAAATTCTTATTTCGGTCATTACATATACAGGGATCACTTTTTCGACAAACGGTAAAATTTCAAGTTTTTTAATTTTTAAGAATCTGCTATTTTCATAAAATGATCACTGGCAAAACTGCGATTCGAATTAATTGATCACCAGAAAAAAGACGATTTTCATTAAACAATCGCAAATCAAGCCGCGATTTTCACCAGATGATCCCGAAATAAAATCGTTATTTCCAAACAATCCCGAATAAACTTGTGATTTCTGCCATACGATTGTGGGGGAAAAAAAACTCCCGAGATTTACGTCAAACGATTCCGAAATAAGACCAAACTTTCGTCAAATGATGGTAAAATTGAAAAGGATATTCATCTATGCCAACTTGTACGGTATGGCCAGTAGTACAATACACAGAAGAGTACAATGTATGGATTTTGTTCGAAGTGTACGGTTATACTAATGAACAATACAGTTGTATGATTTTGCGTGCGGAAAAAATAAATAAAAAAAAAAATTTCGTGAAAGGATCGGCGAAAAAATTTGTGATTTCTTTACGCGATCGATAGTCAAAATTTGCGATTTTTTTCTGTGGTCGTTTATCAAAATACAGTAAATGATAATTTTTTGGGACACTGTTTTAGAAATTTGCTTTTTTCTGCGTTCATATGACAAAATTCGTCTTATTTTCCGCGATCATTTGCTGAAATTCGTGATTTTTCGGCGATCATTTGCCGAAATTCGTGATTTTTTGGCGATCAATTGGCGAAATTCAAAATTCTTTCGCGTTTATTTGCCGAAATTCATCTTTTCCATGATCACAGAAAAAAATCGCGAATTTTGACAGTCGATCATTTTTCAAAATTTGTGATTTTTTTTTCTTTGCAGTTGTGATTTTTTTCCATGCGTTTTTGCAAATGATCGCAGGGGAAAAAAATCGCGAATTTTGTTAAATGAACACAAAAAATAGTAAATTTCTGCAAACAATGGCAAAAAATTGCAAATTTTGACAAATGAAAGCCAAAAAAAAAAAAAAAAAAAAATCACAAATTTTACTGAAAAAAAATTGCAAATGTCAGCGAACAATCATGGGAGAAAAATCGTGTACATCCCTAAGAAATAGTGTGGAAAAATTACAATTTTCATATTAATTTGCGGCAATTGGTAGCGGGGGGGGGGGGGGGGGGGTGGAATCATTAATTTTGTCAAATGGTCTTGGAAGGAAATGCAGTATGCCAGTTAAATGTGCCCTAAAATATCCAAAAAAGTTTGTGTGAAATAATTACTTGGCACCAGTACAACCCCTGATTTTACTTTTTTCACCAACACCATTTGATAAATTTCGCCATTCTTTTTCTGAAATAATTTGACAATCTTCACTGTTTTATGCTAACTTTGCATATTTTAATGTAACCCATTGACAGGCATCCTTGATTTTTTTATGGCTTTATTCGACGAAATTTGTTATTTTTCTGGCGACTAGTTGATAAATTTTACTATTTATTTCCGTGACCTTCGATAAAATTAGCAATTATTTGTATGATTGCTCTTGGAATTTCGCAATCATTTAATGAATTTTGCGATTCATCCCTCTCTTCGAGACTCATTTGATGAATTTTACGATGTTTAACACAAGATCCATTTGACTAATATCGTGATTTTTTTTCAAGGCCATCTGATAATTTTCGTGATTTTTTTTTTATCCTAAGAACATTTAACTAATTTCGAGAATTTTTTTTCCCGAGATCATGCGACAAATTTTATGATTTGTTTTTTGAGACAATTTGATGAATTTCACTATATTTCCTGGAATTTCATGATTTTGTCCCCGTGGTCATTTGGTGAATTTCTCATTTTCTTTCATGATGAATTGTTGCGATTTGAGATATTTTTCTGCAACCAATCAACAATATTTGCAATTATTTCAAAACTGACTGAAATGCATTGAAAATGTATTCCGCATATTGTGTTAAATCTTATAGTGCTTGTCTGTATACCAAAAACATTTAAGTGAAGAGAAAAAAATGTTTTTTATTTGGTCTCCTTTCAGTCTCTTTTTTTAAATTTTGGTCTCTTTTAGTCTCTTTTTCTTGCGATTTAGTCTCTTTTCTCTCTTTTTTAAGAGTGACTCAGCGGTCCTAGGCCTGCATATACATATTTCCTCAAAACACCCATCTATACCCTCTCCTTTGATAATTCAGAAATGAATTATATTTATTTAAGAACTTTTTTTGTTTTACTTATTATTTTTATAATACAAAGTTGCATCTTATAAATTTATTTTCATAAGTTACTTTCCATTACTAACATTGCGAAAACAATAGTGAATTTGTAACTGGGCATGCTATGAAAAAAAAAAAAATTTTTTTTTTAATTTGCCTCTGCCACTTTTTAAAAAATAATAATAAGTATTTATTGATTGCATTTTTTAAGTCTTCTCATGCCATGAAGACAATTTTTGTGAGTTAATTTTATTGAAACTGGACCTATTTCATTCTAAGAAGACTGTTATTTTTAATTTTTATTTACATAAAATTAATATAATATTTAAAAATATAATAATATAAATATTATATATAAAATATAATACATAATTTAATAAAATTTATTAAAATGTAATATAATAATAATTTAAATAAGTTTATTTTCAATTTTTAAGTGACAAAACTAAACTTTTTTTTTATTTATTTGTATTGCCTTTTCGCTCCTATTTTCCCATAAAAAAAAAAAAAAAATCTTATTTTGTTTTTATTTTTAACTGTACTAATTCTTTTAAATTTCTGTAATTTTAAATATACAATAAATAAACAAGCAAAAGATAAATTTCAGTTTAGAACTTACATTTCTAATTAAACTTATTTAAAAATTCAATGATTTAAAACTACAATTATGTAAAACTGAAGAAGCTGAAACTGTTTTGAAACTTATTCACATCAATTTAATGATACTTAAAAAGAAAAAACTACATTCAAAAATCTATCCAAGCCTTATTTACATGGATGAACAACTTCTTAAACTTAGTCCTCTTAGTTTCTCTTGTTGGATTTTTAAAAGAAATATTTAGAAGCATTCTTGAGTTGAACTCTTTTTAAAAAGGATATTAAAGTGTTGAGAATAAATACAATACTTCTATATTGGCAAATGCAATTCTATCCCAAAATAAAATGGATGTAGAATAATTATAGAAACATTATTGTTGAAGTTTTTTTCTCAGTCACAGGAAAGTCATAAAGATGATTGCCCACTTTTATCTCTCTCTCCAGCATAGACTCAAATGTGAGTACTTAAATCTTGCCGATTGTCTGCAATTTTTTTCCAACTTGTGTATAGTTTGACATTTTTTTAAATAATGATTTTCCATTTAAAATTGTAAATTAATTAAATTCTTTCACATGTAATTGTGGATTAAATAAATTTAAATAATTTATAATTTTTGGTATTTTTTTGTTGGAATGAAATAGCTTAAATTAAAAAATAGGTTACAATTTTTAATTTCAGGCAACATATATAATGTCATTAGTATTAATAGACTGGATAAAGAGAAAACTCAGAATGAGTCAGGTGTGACCTGCAGTGCAAAATTTTGAAAATATAATGGAACATCCCTATAACATAATGTCTATTTATTGAAGTTTTCTACTTAATGACATTTTCTGCTAAGTGTTGATTTTGAATACTTAGTATGTAAATCAATCTCCCTATTACAAAAAATATATTCTATATAACAAAAGTTTTTTCTATCTTTCATGTGTGTAACACTTTCAAAAGAGAAGTTTCTGTTGCAATAGATGTATGAATTTATTTCAGAAAATTATATGAAAATGAAATTATTTATTTATTTAATAATTTCATTTCTTCTTGGTACTAAATAAAACATTTTTCACATTATGAAGAAGAGGTACGTGAAAAATGAAAAAAGGAAGCTTCAAACTTTTGGAAGAATAACCTATAAAAGACAATTTTCATGCAAATAAAATGGGATTATTTTTTAAATGTTTATCAAATAAAACTTTAACTTTTAATGATCACAAGTGCATCAGGAGAAAGTATAACAAGGAAATACTATTTTGTTATGCGTGAGCTTCACTTGTAATGAAAAAAGTAAACCACTCGTGATTGGGGAAAAAAAAAAAAAAAAAAACTCCAAATGTTTGAAAGATGCAAATTCTTTAGAGGTAGACTATGATTTCAGTAAGAAGTCATGAATGAAGTCAGACATTTTTTATTAAGTTGTTAAAATTAGATAGTCAAGAGAAATAACAACATCACAAAATTTTGTTGCTGATAGACAACTCCCTTACACATCTACAAGACTGCTTCAAAATACAAATGAAGAACATCAATTATTTTTCTTCCTGCCAATACAACTTTTAAACTTTAGCCGTAAGACCAAGGAATAATAAAAAATCTTAAAATACATTATAAAAGAAAAAAAGAAATTGCAAAACGTTATTCTGACCCTATAAAACAGCCAATGTAATAAAACCATTAGTCCTGTATATCAGAGTTAAAAGCTTGGGAATTATAATTGCTAATTTTAAAAACTGAATAGAGGTTTGATGTGGAAGAATGGTATTGGTAAAGCAGAGAGAGAAGAAGATTGTTGATCTCAGCCTCCTCTTTTATTTTGTTCACTGGCTGTCACTGCCTTGTAACAATGCATACACCAAAACAATAGTTCATTTCTTGTCGTACAAGAGTTAATGGATATCTTGTTACTCAAATTACAGCCCTGTTTCTTAAATCTTGTACAAACCAAGAGTTCAGTAATTAAGAAATCTTGTTTAACAAAAAATAAAATACAGTTAGAACCTTGATTGAGTTTTCTGTTATGCCGATATATATTTTATTGCTTAAAAATTGGCGTGATCGGGCAGCCACTGATATAAAATGTGGGCTTTTTCAAAAAAAGAGATACCAGAATTAAAAAAAATAATATTGTAAATTTAACAAATTAATATATTCAAATTAAAAAAAAAAAAAATTCTTGAGGTTTATTTTATTTTTGAAAATACATCTTTCAATATTTATCATAGTATAGTTAAAAAATGACAATTTGTTTTTTAAAACTTACTACTAGAACCTTATATAGAAACATAACTTTATATATCTTTATTTTTAATCTTCATTAAAAAAAAAAAATCTTTTGTTTGTTATTCTAAAAGATGTTAAATTCACGAGGATGATTAGTTTCACACAAAATTTCTATTAACCAAGATTTCCAGAGGTATCAACAGTCCAAATTTGCTCAGATAATTGAGGTTGCACTGTACAGTTTTCTGCATTGCAAATGGTCAATGCAACCTGATCAGCTGCAGACAAAATTTAAGACTTCAATGTATATAGTGATGGGTAGAATGTGTTTCAATGTGTATTATTCAGCTTGCATGAAATGGATTCTCACACACATAAATCTTTCTGAAGCATCCTTTATATAAACCATATATTTCAAACCATGTATGTTTTAATTATTTAATTTTACAATATATTTCTGGTTACTAATTTTTCAAGCATTTAAAATCTGCCTGTTTGTTTTTCAGGGGACAAATTCTCGCAGCTCTTGTGTTCACATTTGCTAAATGTGTGTCACTTGGAGGATGTTGCTGTTAAATGAATATCATCATTCCCAAGTGACAATCCATTTGGACAAGTTCATTCAATGTATGTTTGTGATGTTACATAAGACTGGTATGGTTCTTATAGCAAGTATTAAATGAAATCCATTCAAAAGATAGCTTCTGTAGTTTGAAGGGAAACTTCTTTTAATACAAGTAATGTAAAACTATTTTTAATGTAAATGCATGTATCAGATTTTTGTTGCTAAAATAACCTTTTTTTTAAATTATTATTATTATTATTATTTTTAATTACATTGTAAGGTTTGAAAAATAATTTAATGAAACGATATGTTTCATTCTGTTATACGAAACATATTTTCTTATCCTTCTAGTATAAAAAATGTAAGAGAGATCTGCATTATTTATTTAATCTGCCTTTGTATAGCACTACTCTCTACTGATATTAGACGAAAACCAAACTCATATGCATGTAAATAGTATACTTTTGACCTTACAAACAAGTTTTAAATGTTTATTTCATAAACAATCAGTTTTCAAGCTTGAAAATATAATTCACTTTTTTTTTTTTTTTTTTTTTTTTTTTTTTTTTTTTAAAGTCATTTTAGGAATGCAAATAAATTTCAACATATTTTTTTCTTTTTTCATGGCTTGTAATATTTAAGTGACTAAGTTTTGGTTATATTTTTCAATGTTGTATTTAGTTATTATTCTTATGAAAATTCTTGAATTGAAGCAAAACAAATTCAAAAGTTGCTATTGGAAAACCTTCTTGAGTCCAGAGCTTTATTACTTTTTACAAATTACAGTATAGGTTGCTTAGGTAAAAAAGGTTGTATAGGCTGCTTAGTAAAAATGCTAGTGAAATTGTGAAAAAGTTACAAAGAAATTTAAAATTGTGTATTTATTTTATTCTAAAGTTCAATGGAGATTCAAATTGCTCTCCTCCTACTTATAACCTTCCAGGAAGCATGCTCATCATATCAACATGAAAAGTTGCACATATTTCCTAGATATGCTATTGTGCAATGGATATTGTAAAATGTAACTGTAAGTAGGTCAAATGGTGAGCGAAAAATAGCCAAGGTCAGGTGTTCGAATTGCCCTCAGGTTAAATATATAAAACGAAATTCATCTATACTGCATCTCTCACATATGTGTGCCTGCTGGAAGGTTAAACATGCATGTATAATACTTAATCAAATTCATTTTATCAGAAACAATCTATAAATATATTTACTTTTGTTCTTGGATGGAATGCTGTAAAAAGATAACGTTAAATGAAAGTAGATAGAATTAAACTTTTTGCCTTCCCTCTCCCTTATAAGATGAAATTTTCTGTTCTTTTTTTTATAAGAGATTTTGATTGTTTTAAGATGAATTAGGGTGCATATTTATGGTCTTTGATGGATATTTATTTGATTGTTTAATTGTATTGTATAAGATCATAAACCAAAATAATTTTACAAATTTGATTGCATATCAGTGCGTGTATATGAATTGGAAGTTTGTAAATTTGAAGCACACATAACACCATCATAGATTTTACATTTGTAAACATACATTTACATTTATATACAATATATTATACATTTACATTACATTACATTTATAAACAATAAAGTAAAAAAAATATATATACATATTCAAAAATTGTGAGTGCTTCATGTTTTTTTTTTTTTTTTTTTTTTTTTTTTTTTTTTTTTTTTTTTTAAGAAAAAAAATCAAATTGATGTAATCAAAATATGTAAAATCTGCTGAATAAATTTGTTTTTGATCTTGCATCAAACATTTAAATAACTTTCAAACAAAAGCAAATCAGATAAATAATTCAAAAATTTTAAGTTAAATCATAATAAAAATTCTAAATCTTAAATTATAGTAAACCAATCTAAATATCTTATTTATTTTTGTCTTATTGGGACTTCGAAAAATTAATGCTTATCTATCAAATCTCTTTCTGAACAGGGCTTGCTGTAAACTTATCAATTAAATATTTTTGCAACACACTTGTTTAGAAAATATTGCTTTAGCATATTAGTTTATAGGTTTCTAAATATCTATGTTTTAACATACTTCTTCTTTTAGATAAAAGTGGTGTATTTGTTTTTGTTTCACATGTACCTGAAGAGTGCTAATGTTAAATTGCTTTCCAGATATGTGGAAGGAGCTGTATTTACATATTTGCACTTAATCTGCACCTGTAGAATTTTTTTTATTTGTACAGTCATTAAAAATAGAGAGAGAACATCATCACATATTTTTAAGTAGCCACATTTATGCTGAGGAAAAAAAAAAAATCAATTAAATTATATTTTCTTTCAATTTTTTTTTTTAAGTTTAAGGGCATTTTATATATTGTAATAAACTTTGAAATTTTCTATACAAGCACTCAATTTTGATCTATTTGGTTTATTTTGTGTTTCTAAATTCCAAATAGAATGTCATTTGGTGAAGTAGTTTAAGGAGTTATGTAAGTGTAAACAGTAAGAAGGGGGGAGGATTGTACTTTGTGCTTATATATAACTAAATAAATAAACAACGTTAAAGAGCACAAATATTATAAAATAAAAGATGTTAAAAGCATACAACTGTTTACATCTTTTATTTTATAATATTTGTGCTCTTTAACGTTGTTTATTTATTAAGTGTAAACAGTGTTTTTGCTGATACTCGCCATTGTACCAAATTGCGACAAAATTATTTATTTGGTGAGTAAATAAAAAAAAACCAGACTCTCCAAATTGTGATTGCTCAATTACTGACTTTTTGTGTGTGTATGCACCAATATAGTCAAGATTCTTATTTGCATTACTAAATTATTGGTGTCGCTTTATATGTTCAATCTCACTGTGCCATTTACATTACTTTATTTATAGATCTACTTACTTAATATCAATTCAGTTTAGCGACAGCCAAAGACAAAAAGGGGATTTGTGCAATGGTATTTCTCTATTGTCAGTTAATCACTATCTATGGCCAGTGTTGTGCCGGTAAAAACACAAACAAAATTACATACATCAAGTGCTAAATAGAGAAACATTTTATTGAAATATGAAATTGAAGTTAGCCACTTGCCTTAGTTTGTATTTAAGAGTTGTACTTAAAGTATCATTGGCCAGACAATTTTTTTTTAATCTCTTGGAGTCAAATATTATAGCAATTTTTAGTCTATATTTTCATAATGGTAAATCTAAGATAGCTGATTTGAATTTTTATTCAGACTTCTAAAAGAATGTCTGAAATATCTACACATTTGAAAGGCATCTAGAATGTAGTTTTTTTTTTTTTCCCTCTTTTTTAATAGTTTCTGCTGCAGAGAGTCAAATTTCTACTTTATAAGCAATTACTAAGAAAAAAAAAAAAAAAAAGTTTATTTTAGGTCATAGTAAAAAAAAAAGAAGATATAATAGATTTTTAAATGTTCCTCACTGAATCTAATTTGCTAACTTTTTTTTTTTTCTATATATTTGGCTATATTTTTTTTAATTAGTTTTATTTATTATTTTCTATATATTCTATATATTTTTTTCTATATATTTGGCTATTGTTTTTTATAAGCGAGTTTTATTGTAAGTGAGAACCCTGGGTGTAAAGTTTGGTACTTCTAAAAGTAACATCATTTTAAATAGTTGCAAAACAAATTGCAATTATGGTTATATTTTGCTAATAGATCATACACAGAACTTCACAAAAGAATTGGAGTATCTTTCCAACTCTTGTTGAAATGTGTATGTATTTTCTAAAAGGTTTTTTTTTTTTCCCCCTTATTAAATGACATAGTGTTGTTAAAGTATTCTGGAAGTGTTGGTAAATATTTCATTACCTGTGCTTCACACATGATTTTTCTTTCTTGTTTATTATTACTAGGTATAGCCCGTTATCGGAGTGAAAACTCTTAAATTATAATTAATGAGAGATCATTCAGTCGAAGACGGGACCCACCACGTGAAGGCGATCTCTATTAGGCCCCACCCATTTTTTAATGTGGTTGGCTTTCCAGTCTGTCCACTACTTACCAAATAATTAAGGATATAGAACATTATATAGAATAATACATACTGTCTCACCACCGCCCACTGACACCAACAATTTCTCAATCTGTCTCATTTTCTCTTCTTTTTCTATTCTGCTCTCTTTTCTTCGCCAGTCTTTCTTCTCGGTGTTCTGGGGTTTCGTTTGCATATCTTTTTTTATTGTTAATGAAGAGGTCTTCCATTTGTTCTTCCATCTGTTCTTCTTTCTGTTCTTCCATCTGTTCTTCCATTTGTTCTTCCATTTGTTCTTCCATTTGTTCTTCCATTTGTTCTTCCATTTGTTCTTCAATTATATTCGACGATTCACTGTTTGAGAGCCTATCTGTCCTTTTATTTATAGAAGTTCAAAATGAAAAAAGATTTTCTTAGCAGACGATTTTTTGTGATAAATACATTATCTGTTTTATATTTCTTCTGCTTTATTCCTTTTATTTATAGAGTTCAAAATGAAAAAAGATTTTCTTAGCAGACGATTTTTTGTGATAAATACATTATCTGTTTTATATTTCTTCTGCGTTTACCTAAGCTGTGTAAAATATAAAGAAAAAAAATATGACACTCAAATGCAATGCATTCACTGTTTGAGAGCCTATCTGTGCCTCAATTAATTAATTAATTATCCTCTTTATTCCTTTTATTTATAGAGATTTGCCATTTTATTGTATCTTTTCATATTAAAATAATGATTTGTTAGCAATTCTTGTGTTTAACCTTGTTGATGTTTATATGTTCCCTAAAAAAAAAAAAAAAAAAAAATATGAGTTATTATATGTTGTTGAAAATTAACTAATCATTTTTTAAATTGTAATAAAATGCTACCATTTTTCATTGTGCATTGTACATTGGGTCTTTTATATGAACTGACTTTTTTTGCAAGTGAATGAAAAAAATATCCAGACTGGAATCAAGATCTTTGACTTAATTCCCAATGCTCAGCATGTTAAGTTATTTGGACTAACAAAATTCACTCACAAGGGAACTGCTTTTGGTGTTGCTCTCACCTAGCATCAAGACCTAGTGCACTTTGCAGCCCTATAACAAAAGTTAGAGAATCAATAAAAATTCTCTGTTAAAAGCACATTTTATATATTCTTTTATACTTTTTTATTATTGCATTTTTTTTCCCTTTATTTCATGCCAAAAGTGAATTAAGTCACCAAATATCGTCTTTCGAATTTTTTGCTTGGCTTGTTTTGGGACTATGACATTCAGCAAGGGTTGCCAGAAAACTCTACTTTTGAAAATAAGCCAATTTTTTCTCTGCCAAAAATGTGAATATAATGTCGTAATTTTTCAAAATCAAATTAGTAGAATTTTAAAGGAGTTTTTATGTCATGTATTTTTCAATATTTTATATTTATTGTTAACTAATTTACATTTTTAAATGCTTTTCTTTATTAGATATATTTTACATCAAGCATGTGATGCAGCAGACTAATGCACTCACCATGAATAGTACAATTTATAACCATGTGATTTGGATGAGCCTTGAATTCTTCAAGGGAATTTATTATAGATTTGCTGGACTATGCTAAAAAAAAACCTTCATGTTAAAAAGTGCAATTGCTGAATCAAGAAACAATGGAAGACTGTCGCAGGTGAAAAAATTTCAAATGAGCAACTGATATTTTTCAATTAAGCAACCATGGAATCCAGCAGAAAAGCTACTTCCATGAACAGCAAATCATGCCAGTGTACAGTATCCATCAGTGCAAGAGACATGCTATAAACAACTAACTTTAATAAATGTCAAAAAAATTTGAATCAAAGTATTCTGCTCTCAAGTCTTAAAACTGAGTTCATTATATTGATATATGTATATTAATTTGGATTGTAATTTAAAATGTCTTTTATTTTGTGTAAATAAATTATTGAATTAACAAATTTGTAATTATATAGTTATTTACATATGTTATTCAAATTTTATATATTTCATACTGTTATTTTGTACATTTCCTAATGCTTCTATAGTCCATTTACTTAACGGAGGCGGTTCAGTTCTCCAACTGGCCTTGCTTGCTATGGTGAAAATCGCTCGCCGTTCTTCTTTGTTCCCACTGCTGTCCGCTATGACAGTTCGTCGGAAGCTGCGAAGACACATATTTGGTGCTAATTTCTCCATTAAATTTTATGCATTAGCTCAGGTTTTATCCGGGTTTGAATGATATTTATTAATGGATATACATCATGAAATTTATCCTATACTGAGACCGACAGCTGAATCACGAATTTAGTAAGGTTTTTCCAACAACCGATTAGCACATTTTGCATAATTTTTCTTTTGCCGATTAGCAAATTCTCCATTTACCATAAAACTAAAGATTATTATTTGAAAAAGGATAATTTTTTTGTTTTGCATTAATCCAAAAACAAAATAAAGGATTCAGAACCAAGGAATCATAGAAATTTCATGCTCTATACAATAAAACTATAAATACAAAATAATTATTTTATTACAAATTTTAACGTAAGTAAACGCTCGTGTGCTTTTCTGTTCTCTGACCTGTTGTTTAGTTTAACTGACTTAAGTCAATATCAAAAAGAAATATTTATGATTAGGTTCTAAATAAAAGTGTACTTAAAGTAGGCAATCTATTTTTCACTGACTGTTCTAAGTTGATATTGTTTCACATAATTATTGATTCTGCATAAAAATTTAGCTATAAATACATAAAGCTTATAATTTATTTCCAAAGAGGAAAAGGGGGTTGGAGGGGGGGGGGGGTAAAGGACAAGAGGAAAATTATTTATCTACAAACTCTATAACTAATAAAAGTTGATTGATTAAACTCATGTTATTCATTTACACTTCCTTTGAATGAAAAAATAAAAAATATCTTATAGGCTGATATTTTAAAAGTAAATATTTAATGTATCGAAAAAAATCAAGCTTAATGATGTTTAGAAAATAAATGTAGGACAAATTTCGCGATATATATCCACAGTGCTGTAGTTGGAAAAAAATACTTGTGGGAACTAATTTTTTTTTTTTTTTTTTTTTTTTTTTTAAGAGTAGATGTTGATGGTACCGGATTTTCATGCACCCAAAATCCAATTTAAAACATTTAGTCAAAAACCGACTTTTATCAAGACAGAAACATAACTATAATGGTTAAATTTAACAATCATAATTATTATATTATAGTTATTATAGCTCTATAGTTTTATTTTTACTCTTTAGGCTCTTTTCTAGTCTCCAGTATCAATAAATTTGATAATCATCATCATAATTAATGACAATGATTATCATTTTGCTCGGGAAAAAAAAAAAAAAAGATAGTGCTTGTGCGCGATATTTTAAATTGTTTTACTGTAATAAACCAAATATTTCTGGGAAAGGTGTTCCCACCCAATTATAGCACTGCATATCCATTAAATAAACATCACTCCAACCCGTGTAAAACCTGAGCTAATGCACAAAATTTAAAGGAGAAATTAACACCAAAAAATGCTTCCTCCTGACTCCTGTCTGACCGAACTGTCAGAGCGGAAATGCAGTGGGAAAAAAGAAAAGAGGCGGTAATACGCTGATTTTGACCATAGCATGCAAGGCCAGAGGGAAAACTGAACTGCCTCCGTTAAGTAAATGGACTATAGTAAAGTGTTCTAAATAATGAAATAACTTTTTAGGTTCTGTACTTATATAATGTTATCAACTTTTTAGCAAATTTGAATCCCTCCCCCCCATTACAATATCATGCATTATCATTCCTCACCCCCCCCCCCCTCTACTAATAATATTGTTATCAGTGTTTAAAAAATACTTTTACCATATTTTTTCTTCTTTTATACATTTGCAATAATATACAGATGTAGTTATACACTTAATATTTGCATACTTTTCTCATTTAAATGAAGATAAGAATTTAATAAAATATCTCTGCTATATGTCAAATAAGCTACTGCTTAAACACATTAAAAATTTTTTTGTTACATGATGCATTCAACAGTAATATTGTCTTAGCACACAGGAGTAAAAAGAACTTCTTATAAACAGATCAGATGGACAGCATTTTACGTATTTTTTTTTACTAATAAAAATCACAAGTACAATTTCAAACCTGGTTTCGCTAATAAAGTTTTTCTTCATATGCAGAAGCATATTGTTTCCTCTGCACATAGTACTTGTCGTTAGAGGGTGTAACTGTGCGCAGAATGTTGTTGATGTACGGGAACCTTTCCTGCCAGTTGAATGGATGTAAACGCAGTGTATCAATTACTGCCAATGGTACGTAGCACCTTGTAAATAAATTGTACTGTTTTGTTTTTGTGTTAACTAGTGATCCAGTTATTTTTACGATTAGTCAACATATTCAGAAGACCTTTTGTGAGCTATCGACAAATCAACAAAGTTTTTATTCTGCGCTAGCCGTAGAGCTTGAATCTGTATGACCAACCTATGGACATTTAGTTTCAATCTGATATGCGGAATTCAATTCAGTATTAAATTCATAAAAATGACTACCACTCAAGCTATCTCAGGAACTGTTGTTCTGAATAGGAAATGCGGCAACATAAAGGCTCAAATTACAAGAATTAACAATGCAATAAAGGGCCAGCTTAACGAAAAGGAATTGGAACTGAAATTCAACTCTGTTCAGAATTTAAAGAAAAAGACGACGAATTGCGCAATGAAGCTTACGAAATCATAGCTGACGCTGATTTGGAAGATTACAAAAGCTCGTTAATGGAAATCGAAGACCAGCTAGAAGAATTAGAGGTAGGTTTAATTCAATTAATAAAACCTGTACCTGATATTAGTGAAAGTAGAAATTCTAGTGCTGATAGAAACAGTTTTAATGAGGCAAAGATTAAATTGCCATCTATTAATTTACTCCAATTTTCGGGTCGTTATACTGAGTGGATGAATTTTAAACAGCAATTCACCGCTTTAATTGATGATAATATCGAATTAAATGAAGCACAAAAATTGTATAATTTACAATCCTCACTCACAGATCCTGTTAAACAATTGCAAAATATTGATGATTCATATACTTCTCTATTCGAAGCTTTAAAAAAAGGTTTGAAAATAAAAGATTAATTGTAAATAATCACATTTCAGAATTATTAAGCAACAACAAATGAAAATTGAGAACGCGAGAGAGATCCGTAGTTTAGTTGATAATTTAATGAGTCATTTAAGAGCACTCAGACAACTAGGCCTAGAAGCCAATAAATTGTCCGAATCCATTTTAATGTATTTTGTTTTACAATGATTGGATGATGAAACCAGAAAGGCATTTGAAATGTCCCTTAATTGTAATGAACTACCCAAATGGGAAATATTTATTGATTTTTTATTGAAACGAGTGCAAGCACTTGAGAATGTTAAAAAAAACAGCTCTGTTGTAAAATCGAAACCTGATATTGCCCATAAACAAAAAAGTTTTGTTTTATTGAACGAAAAACCTAATTGTCAGCTATGCAGCCAGCCCCATTTTTTATACCGCTGTAAGAGTAATTTGGAATTATCACCACAAGACAAATTAACTCAAGTGAGGAAATTTAATGTATGTTTTAATTGTCTTTCAAGTATGCACGGTGTCAATCGGTGCAATAAATTAAATAAAAAGTGAAAAGTATGTTGTAAAACGCACCATAGTAGCCTTCATGGCACCAATTTTTTGAAAATTACTTATGAAAACAAAGTGATTATATTGTAAATCAATCAGAATCGAAAACGGAGGAAAATGTAAATTCAAATCAGTTAGAATGTAGGTCAAATATTACATCATTAAACTGTCAAGGTAACAATAAACAAACTAATTCGTCTGACACAAGTTATGGATTAATTTCAACAGCTGTGATTTATTTAAAGGGAATTAATGATACATATTATTCTTTCGTTGCTATTTTAGACACTGTAAGCAATGTTTCCCTAATTTCTACGTATGCTGCTGATATATTGGGATTAAAAAAATATAATGTTGATTCCACAATTCCAGGATTAAATGATTCTATCTGTAAAATAAAAAAGAAAACTCATGTAGAAATAACAAATAAGGATCGGAGTTTCAAAAATTCCAGTAAAATGTTTTTGGTTTCTAAAATCACGGGTTTAACCCCTTCAAGTGAAGTAGACATTTCTAGTCTCAACTTACCAGAGAACATTAATTATACAAATCCACACTTTTTCAAACCACAATGAGTTCATGTTTTACTGAGATCGGAAATTTATTACCAATTGCTTTTACCTGGTCAAATCAGAATTCCTAATAATTCAATAATTTTGCAAAACTCACAGCTAGGTTGGAGGCCAAATTTGTGACAAAAATGCAAGTAAATATAAGTGTCATTTATTAGAGAAAAATGAAGATTTAGATTTGAGAGTTTTTTGGGAATTAGAACAACTGGGTATAAAAGACCAACCAAGTAGTGTAAATTCTGAAGAAATAATGGAAAAATTCTGGGAAACTTTACGTTTTAAAAATGAAAGATATGAAGTTAGTCTCCCGTGGAAACGGGACTGGGAAAATCTTGAAAATAATTATAAGGTAGCTGAAATTAGATTCTCTAATCTCATAAAAAGAATGAAACGTGATCCAAGTTTATATGACAATTATCGTAAAATTTTAGATGAATATTTAAAAATGAACTTTATTGAAATTGTTCCTGAATCTGAAGAATTTTCTAACAATCCGATTTTCTGCCTACCACATCATACAGTGTTTAAACAAGACAGTGTATACACAAAATGTCGCATTGTTTTCGATGCGAGTTCACATGAAACGGCACAGTTATCATTAAATGACTGTTTGGATGCCGGAATCAATCTTAATCCAAATATTTTTCATTTATTTTTTTTCACTTCAACAAAATTGCTGTTTTGGCCGATTTTAGAAAAGGCCTTTTTGCAGATTTGTATAAACGAAAAAGACAGATGTCTTACGATTTATGTTCATAGACGACAATCCTGTCACAGGGGATACATTTTAAATTATTATTTATAGATTTCTAAGACTAACCTTTGGTATGAATTCAAGCCCTTTTTTATTATCAGCTACAATTAAGCAACATCTTAGTAAATTTGAAAAAGAATATCCAATAGTAATTGAAATACTAAAAAATTGCATTTATGTTGACGATTTAGTGACCGGGACGGTCACTGTCTCAGATGCATTGACAATTTCTCAACAATCAAACCAAATTATGAAGAAGGCGAGTATGAATTTCAGGAAATGGGTTTCGAATAACGAACTAGTAATGGAAACGTAGGAAAAGAATGGGTTTAGCACTCTACCTCAGTTCTCTGAACCCAATAAATCATACAACGTTTTAGGCCTATCGTGGCAACCTAAACAAGACATACTTTTGATGGAAACTGAAAATTTATTAAAATTTTCAAGCAAGACAAAAAATACAAAACATTTTGTCTTACAAGTAATAGCCAAAATATTTGACCACCTGGGTCTAATATCACCATTTACATGTTAAATGTTTACTACAAGAAATTTGGAGTAGGAATTTGTAATGGGATGAAGAATTACCCCACGATATTATAAAGACGAGGGAATTATGGTGTTCTGAACTACCTCATTTAGCAAATCTAAGAATTCAAAGAAATGTATTTCAGTTCCCTGAAAACTCTGATTACGAGTTAATACTGCACAACTTCTCTGATGCCAGTCCAAAGGCTTACGGTGCTGTCGTATGTTTACAAGTAAATTCAAGAAATGAATCCTTCGTTAATATGATCACATCTAAGAGTATATTTGCACCCTTGAAAAAGGTATCACTTCCACGACTAGAACTTTTGGGTGCATTACTCGCAGCGCGGCTGACTTGTCAAGTCAAAGAGGTATTAGATTGCAAGGGACCCTCTTCTGTGTACTTATGGACTGATTCGCAGATCACCTTGTACTGTATCAAAGGATCTGCAAATAAGTGGAAGTCGTTTGTGGCAAACCGTGTTAAAGAAATACAGTCACTGACAGATTCATCTAGGTGGTTCACTGCGCAGGATCCGAGAATCCGGCATATCTTTTGACACGAGGCATAAAGTCCGAAAATCTTGTTCAGAATCCGATATGGTGGACTGGTCCAAAGTTCCTGAAAGACTTAGATAATTGCAAAAAGAAACAATCTTTAGTCATACCAGATCAAGAAATCTGCATTAAAGAACTAAAAAAGAAGAACATTAGTGATAGTTTAGTAACTCTAAATTTGTCTGCTGAACATTCTATTATTAATAACATTTTTTCACTAACTAACAATTTTACTAAATTAATTCGTATAATTAGTTTTATTTTTAGATTCTATTTTAACTGTTCCAATCCTGAGAAGAGAAGAAGTGGACCATTAACTCTGGATGAGGTAAGATATGCTGAATCAGTTATAATTCGCAGGCCCTGTTTACCGAGTAAGCCCGTGAAGCCCGTGCTTACACATTGAAATACAAAGGGGCCCCCAAATTTACTTTTCAAAACTAATTTTTAGAAAAACAAAATTCAATTAATAAAAAAAAAAAAAAAAAATTAACAAAACTTTATCTAATTTGTGAAACTCAAATGTGAAAACACCACATTTCCTTTATGTTTGGGTGCCAGATGAAGCATGTGACGTCACGTGCAAGGGGTCTTATTTGCCGATCTAATCTCGCTATCGCATACGCATTGACGTCACTACATAAGGAGGCGGGGATACATGCGATTCACCTATTGTAAGACAGCTGTGTCCTTCCTTTATGAACTTTGCACATTTCATTGAGTAAAACTAACTGAAACCGTATTTGTGTTTCAAACCGCTTGTTTATTGCTTGTGCTCGAATCCTCGTGATATATACACGTGTTAATTTGCAATTTTTCATATTTTATGTTTTTAAGTTAATTTTAATTTAATATGCCGTTTTAAGCACAAATAAAAGCTGTATGGTAAAATAATGGAAAAAAAAAGACAATATCAATCTGGATGTTGCAAGCGTAAGCGGCAAGCTGAAAATGAGATAACTAGGAAAAAACTTAAAGATTCAATGCAGAATTTTCTGTTTGGGAAAAAAACAGAAACTCTCTTGGAAACTGACCGATATGTGCCGGTACCAAACGATCTTCAGAATAAGAATGATACATGTGTTCCCAATGATGAATTTCCCAAGGACAATCAGTTAACTGTGGATAGTTGTGTGCCGATACCAGGCGATCATCAGAATTACAACAAGGATATATGTGTACCAAATGATGAATTTCCAGAGGACAATCAATTAACTGTGGATACTGCATTTTGTAATGTTGGTGAAATTCAAGCTAATACTTCCAGTTGCAATAATGACTCTGGCGATTCAGTTGAAACTGACACTGGACCATCAGCATCAAATACTGATCCTGTTTATAATTATAATGATGTAGCATTGTGGCCTCCAGTCAGTGATACATTAAGAGAGTTTTTTATTCTAAATAAACCCTGTCAAAATATTGATTACTTGGAAAATTCTACACGAACACTTGGTGGAAAGGAAAGAATGTGCTCCTCTAATAATTTCTTCCGTGTGAAAAAAAATGGAGAAAAAATCCGAAGAGATTGGTTGCTGTATTCGCCAAGCAGTAAAGCAGTATTTTGCTATATTTGTAAGTTATATAGTTCAAGTGACCAAGCTCTTTGTAAGAATGGTTTTTCAGACTGGAGAAATGTCAGCAAAAGGTTGTCCTCTCACGAAAATTCACCTTTTCATAGAGAATCTGTGTATTCATTTTCACAGCGCTCAGCAATAATAGGTCGTATTGACTGCAGCCTTGTTGAGCAACATAAAGCAGAAGGAAATTACTGGAAACAAGTATTGTACAGAGTTGTAGCTGTTGTAAAATTTATTTCACAGAGAGGGCTTCCCTTCTTTGGAACTAATGAAACATTTGGCTCTGTACATAATGGAAATTTCCTCGGAATCATCGAATTATTAAGCACTTTTGATTTATTTCTGGCTGAGCATATCACTACTCATGGAAATAAAGGTAAAGGAAAAGTTAGTTATTTTTCTTCAACAATTGTCGGAGAATTCATTGAACTCATGTCAAAAAAAGTGTTAGATGAAATATTAGCTGAAATTAAGAAAGCTAAATATTTTGGAATTATTGTTGACTCTACTCCAGACATAACACATACAGACCAACTCTCTTTAGTTTTAAGATATGTTGATTTACAAGGAAATCCAATTGAACGATTTTTAAAATTTATACCAATACATGGTCATAGTTCTCAACATCTTCAAGAAGTTGTTGTTAATACTCTTCAAGATCTTGGTATAGATTTAAAGTATTGTCGAGGTCAGTCATACGACAATGCTAGTAATATGTCGGGAAGATATTCAGGCTTACAAGCTAGATTAAAAAAAAATTTCCCTCTTATAGAATATGTACCGTGTGCAGCCCACTCTCTGAATCTTGTGGGTACAAATGCCGCTGAAAGCTGTTCTTCAGCCGTTTCTTTCTTTGGCTTAGTTCAAAGTTTATACAACTTTTTTTCTGCGTCAACTCACAGATGGGAATTGCTGAGTGAGAAAATAGATAATAAGTTAACATTGAAATCTTTGTCTACAACAAGGTGGTCTGCAAGTACAGATGCTGTAAAAGTCTTAAAAAAGTATTATACAGACATATTGAGCATCTTATCAAACATCTCTAAAGATGTTAATGAATCTGCAGCCACTAGAAGTGAATCACGTAACCTATTTTCAAAAATTAAATTATTTGAATTTGCTCTCATGGTTGTTATATGGGATACTATACTGCAGAGAATGAACAGTGTGAACAAGACTGTTCAATCAGTAAACTGTGAAATGTCATGTATTGTACCCCTATATGAATCATTAGAAAATTTTATAAAATATGTGAGAGATAATTTTGAAAGCTATGAAAATGAAGCTGAACAATTAGCCGGTGCAAAAATTTATGAGTCTAAAAGAAAAAGAGTTACACCAAAAAGTAAATTGCTTGACGATAGTGGAAGTGCTAATGTCCAATTGTCTCCTAGAGAAAAATTTTTGTACCAAACGCATTACGTTATATGCGATTCAATCATAATGGAACTCAGCAAAAGAAAGCATGCTTATTCCTTTTTAGAGTCGAGATTTGGCTTTATGTGCTCAAAAAGCATGTCAAGGGAAGATATTAAAGATGCAGCAAAACAATTTTTTGAAATATATTCCAATGATATTGATGAAGAATTCTCAGAGGAATTTGTACAATTCAGTCATTTTATCTCAAAAGAAGTAAAGACTGAAGAAAAATTAAAAATGATAAAGTCTTTAAAAATTGAACACACTTTTCCTAGCGTCGAAACTGCTTTCGATACCAATTACAAATTGCTCCAGTGAACGTTCTTTTTCAGTGTTAAAACGTATTAAAAATCGTTTACGATCCCGCATTTCTGAAAAAAATCTTTCTGGATTATCTCTTCTTACAATTGAGAGTGATTTGACTGGAAAAATTTCTTTTGATGATATCATAGAACAGTTTGCTTTAGCTAAGAGCAGAAAAAAACCAATGTAATGTTTTTAAGTATTGAAGTTGCATAGATGTTTACATTATGTACTTTTAAAATTTAGCCTTAAAAAAATCTTCATGTGTTTCTGTAGTAAATAATTTTTATTTTAAAGTTCTAATAAGAAGTAGCTGTCCTTGTTAGTTTTAAATTGATTAAAGTAAATAGCGAGCTATGTTAGTGAAAGTTAATTTCCTCTTTCATATGAAACTTGATATTTAAAAATTAAATACTGGTCTTCCTACTTACGATATTTCAGAATTTTTATTGATTTATTTCAAATTTATCCTTCTTCATTTTTCAAAACAATGTCATTTATACAGAGATGTTCGCTCATATTTCTTCTATGATGAATTTGTATACTTTGGCTAAGTGTGAGAGTGTGATGAGAATTTAACAGTTTGTCATTTTTACAAATTAAAATTCTGGTTTTATTTATTTATCAATATTGTCCCATAATGCTCTAAAATTTGCTTTGAAATTATCCTTTTTTAAATAAAAATTCAGGTTTTATATATTATTTATAAATATTGCCCTATAATATACTAAAATTTGTTTTAAAATTATCTTTTATAAATAAAAATTCAAGTTTTATATATTATCATTTATAAATATATTGCATTGACCGATTGACCTATAATGCTCTAAAATTAACTGGCAAGCTCAGCTGAATGAGCGAAGATAAATATTGAATGATGATATGGATATTCATTAAACGTCAGAAAAAGATAAGAGCCAATTTATTCTATCAGTTTACAAGTGTTTATTTATTTCTGGTTAAGTACTTGTTTTTATAAAATAGGATGATTTTGATCATAATAGCAAATTTTATAAATTAATGAATCTAAATCATGTATGTTATTTTTAAATGTTTTTATTTATTGATCATAATGCATAAATTCATTTCTTGTTAATTGAAACTATATAAGCAGCAATGATTTGATTTAAAATGTTACTTGCTTGTCAAAATACATAAAGATTTTAGTATAATTAAACTTCTATGGATTTAAATGTTTAAACTTTCTAAAAGGAGTTTTACAGTTGTAAGAAAGAAACTTACTTTATTAAATATTTTAATTAAATCTTTTTTAATGTCTTTTTCAATTGTCAAAATTTGATTGTGTTTGCTGTCAATAATTTCATGTGTTGATAATTTAAATCTTCGAGGAATGTAGTTTTGAAAATTCACTTATGTGATAATAGACAGCCAAAGAAGTTTGCTATTGAAATATTTCTTTGCGTTTATTGATATCTGCATTTTTTTTTTTTTTTTTTTTTTTTTTTATGTCATAGATGTGTTATTTACACTCCACATTGGCACAGTATCAACAAAATAGCAATTTTATGTCTCATATCATAACATTTCATAAGGAAACTGGCTATTTTCCAAATTATTCTGCAAATTTTTTTTTTGCAGAACAGAATAACTGTTACCAAATCATTTATTTGATGTAAACAGTGCCTTGATTTGTGTTGTGTGTGTTATAGGAATAGCTTCAATCATTAATTATTAAAAATTTAAATACATAATTAAATGCTACATAAGAAATATGTTTAAATTTATTTTAAAATTTCATACTGAATTACTTGAAAGTTATATTTTGCTTGCTTCATTTTAAATACAGATGTAAACTATAATGTCTTTTTTGAAAGTAATCGTTAAGAATATGCCTTGCTAAAATTTTCAAGATCATTCCATAATTTCGGCTTCTCATTTAAGTTAATAGAGATAATTTTTTTATTTACAATTAAAAATATAACCACAAACTTAATTAAACAATATTATTAGAAATAGAATAATAAATTTATATTGTACCAGAAAACTCCCTTTAGACAGACTGTAACTGAATTTTTTATTCTCTCTATTTTTTTTTTTTTCTGTTTATACAATAAATAATATAGAAACATTAATTAAATGTTATGTATATCAATGCTTAACATTTTAATCTCAAATGTTTAAGACTGTAACATGTGCTAAAAAATAATAGAAAATTTAATCTGTTTTAGAATATTCCATGCATCAGGTGTTTTTGCTGTCTCCAGAAAAAAATAAAAATAAAAATTTACCTAGCAAAAAAAAAAGGAGTAAAATTTTAGTGGCACCTCATACAGTTGTTACTTGTGTGGAAAATATAGCTTGTTATGTTGTTTTGGGTGGATTATAAAGTTTTTCCATCTTACTTTGTACTTCACTTTTTCACATCTTGTATATGTAGATATTTTTAGATTCGATTCTTTAAAATCAGAATTATTCTGAAAATATGGTATTCATAACTTTAAAAATTTGCCTGCATAACACAAGCAAAATTTAAATTTTACTTCATATTAATTGATTTTAATGATCTGATTTCTTATAATCGGATGCTAAATTTCTAATCTAATCTTATGTTGCATACTTTTAATATATCTTTTATTTTCAATTGTGTTTATACATTTTAATGTTCTAAACATTTAACTGTTGAAATTGATCATCATTACAAAACTATAAAAATATTTTGTTTTAAAATATAACGATCATTTTCACATCTTAAGACTTTTTTTTTTTTTTTTGGCGATAAAATCTCTTGAAAGTAACTTTCAGATAGGTGATTATGTTTTTGAAAATGGCATTTTTGGAAAAGTGTGTTAAATTTAGCACCAATTTCATTCTGCAGATCACAGACATATCTGTTTCTATCCTGTCTGTATTCATAAAAGGTGCAAAAATGAAATATCTGGAATTAGTTATTTAAATAAAAGAGGAAGTAATTATAAAATGGCTGATCTAAAATAGTAGCAAAATTGTGTTGAAGATAATTATAAGTTTGTCAATTTATTTTTAATCCCTGAACTGTTCTTAGCACTAAAAGATGCTACAATTTATAAATTATGAAATAAATTTTGAAGTTCAAATATTCACAACCTGAGTTCTATGATTGTTGATTCATTTACGAAATTAATTTGTCTTGTATGATTATGTACTATATATATGAATATAAAGCAGGGTTGTTAAATACCCGAGTTTTTTTCATAATAAACCCAACCCACTGTGTTTTTTCATAATTTTGGGGGTTTTATCAGGTTTTTTCGGGTTTTTTCAGGGTTTTGGGGGTTATGGGAGGTGGTTCAGAATGCTTGAAAGAAATCTACTTATTACTAAATTTAAAGTAGCTAATTGATTACAAATATATATAAATCAATGACAGTAATCAAAATTATGCTTTGCTTTTAGATAAATTGATTATTAGTAATAATTTATAAAGTATTTTTTGTTATTACTAAATAATAGAATAAGTTAAGTAATTCTACATGTCTACATAATTAAATTAGGATTCTAAGCATATATGGTATTTTGTTATGAGTTTCTATTGTATAACATAGAACAGATTACACATCAAAGTATTTTTTTAATGGGAAAAAAATTGTGTTACTTACACATGCTACAGAAATTAACTAACAATTATTTCTTTTAAAAATTGTGGTGGTTATAAACTTTATGAGTGGTGTACTGATATTAAGAAATATATTATATATGTAATATAAATACATTTTATGTGTAATTTAAAGTTGAAATTTTGAAAAAACCCACTTGGGTTTTTTCAGAAAAAACCCACCCGGGTCTTTTGGGCTGGGCAAAATCATAACAACCCTAATATAAAGTACTTTTCAAATGTATAAATAGGTTGATAGTTTAATATTAAAAAACCCATTCAAAATTTTGATAGTAAAATATCTCATTGTTCAAGCATATGAAAGAGAATTTCGTAAATGATTAAGCAAAATAATTGAGTAATAAGGGGGGCCCCCTGTATGATGCGGGCTTCCACTAACTCCAAGTCTTAAGCGGGCCCTGATAATTCGTTCAGCACAATGACAAGAATTTCCAGAGGAATTAAAATGTCTGGAAAAGGATAAGACAGTTCATAGTAAAAGTAAACTTGTTTCATTAAATGTATTTTTAGGAGAAGATGGGTTGATTAGAGTTGGAGGGCGCTTAAGTCATTCAGACTTGCCATTTAACTCAAAATTTCCAATTGTGTTACCCTCTAATCATAAGTTAACGGATATTATATTGAATTATTTTCATCTAAAATATTTTCACTTAGGTCCACAAGCTTTGCTTTTTCATGTTAGACAGAAGTTTTGGCAATTCTTTTAGCAGCTCTTTGACTAGATTCGCGTTTATTTGACAACCTCTGTCGAAATTTACATCCTTTTTGCGATTCTTCAACGAAATTGGCGTGTTTTAGCAGCCTTTTGACTAAATTAGCTTTTATTAACGATCCTTTGAAGAAATTCACATTTTTTTCCGTGATGTATTCTTGAAATTTGTACGTTTTTCGTGAATCTGTGACACAATTCATGTTTATTAAGCAATAAATTGACGAATTTTGGATTTATTAAGCCATCCAGGAGCCATTCTTTTAGGTATTTTCCGAAAATTAAAAAAAAAATCGTCATAAATCCGGAAATTTTGAAAAAAAAACATACCACGAATTTCGTCAAATCGTCGCCTAAAAAAATATCGATTTCATAAATAATAAAAGAAAAACACAAATTTCATCAAAGATTCGCTAAAAAACGCAATCTTCAGGTAAGGATCACAAAAAAATCGCCAATTTTGTCAGAGTCGTGAAAAAATCGCAAATTTTATCAAAGAACTAGCATATAACCCCGTCAAAAATGACGGAATTTTCACTTGCATTTCATTTTCATAATACTTCATACAAACAAACAGAATGAAGATTTTATTATTGAAGAGTTTGTATTGTAGAAAAGCACATTTTTAAGATAGCAATAAGTTTCTACAAATACAAATAATAAAACTTTTTTTTTTTATTTGATTTTTATGGCGATCATTTAAATATTTAAAATTTTTTCTCCTAAAAAAAAAAAAAAAAGGGGGGGGGGCTAAGGGGGGGGGATCCGCCCCCCATGACATAGTGTAAATTATTTTCTTTTATATTTACAAAAATGCAATTTTTCAAGAGTTTTGAAAGTGATCGCTGTATTTGAAAACGGGTTTCTCATGCAGTTTCAGTTTGCCGACCGTTTTCGGAAACGGCTTTTTGGCGCAAAAAAAATCGCTAAGTTTATGGTGCACATATAATGCACTAATATAATGCACATATGGTGCACTATAAGTCATCTGTTCCATATCATGCACTAAATATATTAATTACATCAAAGCAGATAAAATATTTCATAATACTTCATACAAACAAACAGAATGAAGATTTTATTATTGAAGAGTTTGTATTGTAGAAAAGCACATTTTAAAGATAGCAATAAATTTCTACAAATACAAATAATAAAAACTTATTATTATTTTTTTTTATTTTGATTTTTAGTTTTTGAACAAATTTTAATTTCAAAATTAAGAGCAGTATTTATTACAACAATAATAATAATTTGCAAAATAAAATGTTATCATTAGCAAAATAATTCGTTTTGGAATATGGCGATCACTTAAATATTTTATATTTTTTCTTCTGAAAAAATAAAATAAAACAAGATGAATGTAGATTCTACCATTGCAGAATTCAGTTTCGCCTCCGATTAGAAAAAAAAAAAAAAATCGATAGAAGTTTTTTAGAAGGGCGACCCCATTTAGATTGCAATGAACTTACTTCATTTTTCTTGTGTTTATCAATATAATAGCAAACAGAACGGCGTGAAATACCCAGTTGATTAGCAATTTCACTCTGAGACATTGGAATTGCGGAATAATAAAGAGATACAATTTGACGTGCTACTTCTTCATTGACTAGATTCATCAAAAACGGATTTTTTCTTTAGTTTAAACGCTTTTTTATAGACTCTGAGTAAAAGGAAATGCAATTTAACAATAAAACGAATGGAATCCCATCGAATTCGACGAATGAAATGCTTAAAAGACGCGATCAATTTGGTTTAAAAAAAAGCAAAAGTAATTACATTTATGAATCAATATATAATAAATATATTTACAAAGTAAATGTCAAATTTGTCAGTTACAATTTTGAATGCAAATATTCGCACATCTACAGTTAAAATTGTAATATGAGTGCCGGCAAAATCCAGAAATTTTTTGTTTTATATGCACTCACAGAAAAATCTATATATTTAAAACACCTGGCTGTTTTTTTGGTCATCAGCCCTGAGCCTTCTACTGGCCCGATTTTGATAATTATTTTTTTAAATGAAAGCTGTTTATGTGTAGATGTGCCCATTCTGGCTAATTTTTAATTTATTTTAATTTTTACATTTTATTTTTAATTTTAAAAGCTTTTTCATGATATTTCTTCAAAACAGTGGCAACAGGTTAAGCTTTTCTCAAAATTTATTTTGTTTCATTATTTTCCACCAATCAGGAGCTGATCTCATCGGTGAATGTATAATTGCATTTTAAACAAACAAACAAACAAAAAAAAAAGGTTTTCGTAAAATTTAATCATAATAAAATGATTGCACATAGTTATTCCCTGCAATACACAGATTATTTACTGAGTAATATTATTAAGTGTTATGCAAGTAAAATAACAGAAGATAAACTTCAATAAAATATAATATCTAAAGTGAAATTTTGTCTATGGAGAAAATGTCGTCATACAGAAACCAGGTAAATTTGTTCCATGAATATAATATACATTGTTATAGCTGTGTCAGTGATGATGTCATATTCACAGACTTTAATTCCTGCATCTAAATAAAGTGAACTTCTATTAATTTAAAGGTCCGTGGTGTACACAAATGAAAATATTTCCATAAACTGCGCCATTTCTATTTAATTATAATGAATATTTTATGAAACTAAAGAATTCTTAAATAACTGCATAAATCACGCTTTTATTTAAGAAAAGATGAGTATTTCTGAAGGTGTAAATGATGTCATATTAAAAAAAAAAAAAAAAAAAAAAGAATAAAACCTGTGATATGCCGGTATTACTATATTTCTATCAAAAAATAATTAAAATCATTTCATTGTATTAAGTTATTCTTAAAAAAAAAAAAAAAAAAAAAAAAAAAAAAAAAAATCTGCATTTCAGCTACAAATACAAAAATTTTATTCTTTTTAATAACAGAGATATCGTTTTTTTTTTTTTTTTCGTTGCCATAACAATAAAATTATTTTTTGCAAGTTCATGGAGGATACAAACCAATAAATAAATTAAATTTATTGTAAGTGCTGTAAATATGTAGTGGGTTGGTTAGGCAGTTTAGTACTGTAAGTCCCTGTTTCTATTATAATTAAAATGTTTCCTTGATATTATATACAGTTATAAAGCGATATTTAAACGGAGAAAAAATAAACTATGCAGATATTTTTGAATTCGTCTTCCGGGGTATAATATTAACTTCCTAAATAATTTGGCATTTAAATAATATTTAAGGTTTAGAAACCGCATTTAAAAAAAGATTTGTAGCTGAAGTTAAGTCCAACATAATAATTTATGAGTTGTTTTCTTTATTTTTTGTTATTTTCTAATGATTGCTTATCATGAAAAGCTATGTTATCCCTATTTTAAGAGGCGGCAATTGTTTATTTCGATCAGTATTTTAATATCTATATAAGATTGATATATATCATACCTAATACATATTCTTTTCCGTCGAGTTTCGACGGGTGCAGCTAGTAGCTTTATTAAAAAAAAAAAAAAAAAAAAAAAAAAAAAAAAAAAAAAAAAATTAGTATCGGGTACTACTAGGATTCGACCAAAAAATTATCGCCAAACTATAAGATTAAATGCCAATGATGGATGATCGTGAATGTCACATTCAATGACATTAAATACGATTCATGTGTTTAAAATGTCATTAAGTGATTTTTATTTCGACGTTTTATTAATATTTTTATTAATATTCTACTAATTATTTATTTTTTCGTTATTTAAAATAAAAATTATATCAATATGTATAATTTGGCTATTAATTTAGCGATTTGTATAATTTGGCGAAATTGGTCGACGGGATAACAGAGTAGTACCTAATATCGTTATGAGTAAAAATACGATGTTTTAAATAGTGACGTCATTTTCCCTTCAAATGTTCTTTAAAAGTTACTGTTTATGAAAAAGGCATTCATAATAATATTGTAATTCCCATTTATCTGGTTGCTCAATGACATAATTTTCCTCATTTGAAATTTCTCTTATTTTGATATAGACATTAATTTTTATCATAAATTATTTTCTGTCATTTTATATACATTATTAATATTATTTCTCAGTAAATATATTTTTTAAACTCAATTAGTGCATAATTATTCGCGTTTGTAATGACCGAAAGGTGGCGTTGTATAGACTTGAAATTCGTTTGTTTACGTAGTGGTGTTTGTTCCATGCTGTAGCACAGCGAAACCTGTTTAAAGAGCTATTTAAAGTGCAGTTTTTTATCTTTTTATTTAATTATGGGAGATAAATTACAAATTTCAGGTTTGCTAGTAAAGGAAAACAAAAATCTGAAAACAAAAATTTTTTCTTGCTCTTGCAAAGCTAAAGCAAGCGAATCATGCAAGCATTGTGTTGCTGTCATCAATATTTTGCCATGAGTAAGTCAAATGTACTTTTTTATATTATAGATCTAAACTTTGTGTATAAAATTTTGATTTTAGATAATTTTAATACAAAGAAACCAACGTTGCATGCGTTATAGAACTGTTTATTTATTTATTTATTATAGAACTGTTTATTTATTTATCGGCCTTTTAAACACTGATTTCAGCGGAAGATGCTCACGGTATCAGTTCTATTTCATTTCAGACTTTGTCCACGAGAGGGCGTCTATTTCATTTCAAACGCGAATACGCAATCATTTTAGAAAATAAATTTTTATTTTCGAGAGAAAAGCTAAACTGTGTTGCCACAATTTTGAAGAAATGTCATGAAAAAACTTTTAAAATTAAAAATAAAATATAAAAATAGAAATAAATTAAAAAATAATTAAAATGGGCACAACTACAAATAAATAGCTTTCATTTAAAAAAAAAATTATCAAAATCGGTTGACTAGAAAATTCAGGGTTGATGACACGACATTTTTAGCTTGTCTGAAAGAAATAGCATCGGATGCTAATAATAAATAAATAAATAAATAAATAAAAATAAAAAACGGGGGCTTTAGGGGGCTGCGTGACATAGTGTAAATTGTTCATTTTTTATATTTACAAAAATGCAATTTTTCAGGAGTTTTGAAAGTGATTGCTGTATTTGAAAACGGATTTCCCATGCAGTTTCAATTTGCCGATCGTTTTCGAAAACGGCTTTTTTGGCGCGAAAAAAATCGCTAAGTTTATGGTGCACATCTATAAGTCATCTATTCCATATCATGCACTAAATATATTAATTACATGAAAGCAGATAAAATTTTGATTTAAGAGGATGTGGAAAGCATAATTTTCAATCATACTAATGCAACTATGATAATATGTGATATATCCATTACAACTTGAACTTATTTTATTTATAATAGAAAACAAAATTAAAAAAAATAAGCGTCTTATGATAGCATCTTAAAAAAATTAATAAAACTAAATTTAAAAAGTCCGCAATAGCTAAGAAGGACAACGGTTTAAAAACAGGTTTGCAAGTCCTTTGTTAGTTTATAGATGGCAGCACTAAAGTTTTGTGAGATCAGCGTAAAAAGGCGCTTTGAGCCGACAGTATACAATCATACTTTTAAATGACTAAAACCTTATCAGTTCACACTTCCACTGCTATCTTTATGTATTATAATTGGGTTTTTTATGAAAATATTCTGAACAAATATTATTTCAAATGTAAGAAATTTTAAAACAATCATTTTAGCATTTGTTTTCAGCTAAGCCTAACGTGGCGTCTAGCTGCAGTCGATATCCAATTTGGAGTGGCTTATGCCGGAACCGTTCCTACAGTCTCTGAAGACGCTTTTTATTATAAGTAGATAGCGAAAAATTCCTAAATTTCTTCAATTCACCGTGAAAAATCCGGAAATTTCTTCAAAGGATCGTGAAAAATTCGCAAAATTCATGCAAAAATTTAAAGAATCCGATAATTTTTTCTAAAAATCCGCAAATTTCGTGAAAGGGCGCGGAAAAAACAGTGTCAAAAGTAAATACCCCCCCTCACACAATCTGCTGTAACCTTTCAGAAAATATGCTGTGAATATCAAAAAAATTTATACTCAGAATCACCCTTGATGAACCCTTTGACAAATTTGGCGTTTTCCCGCAATCCTTTAAAGAAATTAGCATTTTTTCCCCTCGATTATCAACAAAATATATTTTTTTTCGCGTTCCTTCAACAAAATTGACGTTTTTATACGATCTTTTGATGAAATTCACATTTATTTCGAGATTCTTTCATGAAATTTACGTATTTTAAGCGACATTTTGATAAATTCGGGTTCATATGCAGGGGCGTGCGAAGAAAAACTGCGCTTGGAACAAAGTTTCATTTTAGAATTTGTTCTTTTTCTTCTTACAGGCCAAAAATGATGTTGGTAGTAGAAAATTGGCGTCAGTAGTAGGAAAATAAGAGTTTAAGCTCAGGAGGCGGTGGTACTGTGGCACCGTGCCACCGCCGCAGCACGCAGCAACCGTCCCACCGCCACCACCATCCCTCCTGGTCCCTCCTGCGGTGCCACCGCTCGAAATCATACTATAAGATGAAGATTAAATTTATATTTGAATTTTGAACAACCGTAATTTTAATGAGTATTATTAATTAAGCGAAACAATTAAAATCTCAGTTTTTAACCATTTTATTTAGATTTCTTCAACTACAAGATGAGATTATCAATTTAACACAAGAAAGTTAAACATATATTTGAATTTTGCATGATAGACATCTTAATGAGTAGTATTAATTAAGTAAAAACAATGGAAAATATCAAGTTTTATAGAAAAGACTGATTTCTTACGATTTTTATCAACTTGAAAGAGAAAACTTAAACGTACATTTCAGTTTTTCAACAGCTATAACCTTAATGAGTATCGTTAATTAAATAAAAAAACAATGGAAAATATCAAGTTTTTTAGAAAAAGACTGATTTCTTACGATTTTTTCAACTCAAACTTCAGAATATCAATTTGATAGAAAGAAATTTAAGCATGCATTCCAGTTTTGGACAACCATTTCCTTCATGAACATTATTAATTAAGCAAAACAACGGAAAATATTAAATTTTTAACTGATTTCTTCATATTTTTTTTTTTATATAATCAGAATACACAACTTAAAATAGAAATTTAAACATATTTTTTAGTTTTTGAACAGTCGTTACCTCAAAGAATTTCAATAATTGAACAATTAACAAAGGAAACTAATGATTTTTTAACGAAAAAAGACGAATTAAACGAATTTGGTTAACTTTTACTCTAAATGGAAATTTCATCCTACTTTTATATACTAAGTAGAATTTTAATGCATAAACGAACACATTTCAATAAATACTCAACACACACACACACAAATTTGAAAACAACACCTGCTTCTTGTGAAGTCATATTGAAACTAAAACTTATTCCTTCGAAGTCCCTCACCATGCCTTTTCACCCCCATCTCCCCCAATTTTTTACCTTAGGCAGGGAAATGGACAAAACAATGACCTCTCATTCTTGTATATTTAGAAGTCTGGGAGAAAAAAAGAGACAATTTTTGCACTCCAATTTCATAACAGTTACCGCAATATCCCAAAATTTGAATTTTGGAAGACATAATCAGTATAATTAATTAAACAAAATAATAAAAATATTATTTTTTAAGGTGAAAAGGTGAATTTAAGCGAATTTGATTAGTTTTACAATAGTCTTTTGAACCGCAAATTGGAAATATAGATTTCTAACAGAAGAATTAAACGTATATTTTAATTTTAACAACAAAAACTTAACAAGTATCATTAATTTAACAAAAATAAATATCAATTTTAAAGAAAAGACGAATTTAAATAATTTTACACTAGTATTTTCAAAAGCAACATAGAAATATCAATACTTATTCACATATTTCACTTATTCACTGTATTCAATACTATATTTAATAAATTTGGATACACTTTAAGAATTTTCTAATCTATAATTAAATATTAGCTGTATATTTAATGTTACCCATGTTTTCAACATTAGTTCATAATCGTGAATTTTTTATTTTAAATACCATGTATTCAGGTTCAGATTATTTTCACTTGAAATCATACAGAATTTTTTAACAGAGTTTGTTTTTGAAATCATTGAAGCAACTGTATTTAATATTTTTAACACCAATTTTCTAACATTTTCCGATTATACATTCTTCAGAAGTACATTTCTAAATGCTACAATCACTTTACATATCGAAAAGTTATCATTCGATCAACTGTATTTAATATTTTTAATACCAATTTTCTAAGATTTAACATTTTCCGGTTATACATTCCTCAAAAGTTATTATTACGTATTCTAAACAATAGAAAATATTAATTTTAAGAATAAAAAGACGAATTTAAACAAATTTTATTAGTTTTACACTATTTTTTCTCACCTCCAACACGGATATATCAATTTTAACAAAAGAATTAAACGTATATTTTAGTTTTTAACAACAAAAATGTAATAAGTATCATTAATTAAACAAAAATAAATATCAATTTTCAAGAAAAGAAAATTTTTTACACAAATTTTCAACTTTGAAATACATTTGCTTACATATATTGTTACAGTATATTACTAAACTTAAACTTTTTAAAAAGTTTGAATGTCTTTACAAAGGGTTCATACTTATATTTTTCACGTCTTGACTGCATTCGAAATCTTACAACAAAAGTATACTTTTATTATTATTATTATTATTATTATTATTATTCTAGAAAACCTAAAAAATCGTTTCTTGCTGCTTTAAACACTTGACATATAATTAATCAAATTAGGACATGATTCATCTTACACTTCAAAATTTCTGAATTTTTACAATACTTATTTTCATCAAACTTTATTCTTGATCCTATATATTTTAATAGCACAGAATTTTAACATCTGTTTTTATCTACGTATCAGAAAATTATTAAAAAACCCAACAACATTTTCCAAATATGAATATTATCTTTACAATTTAATAATGCAAAACATACACGAATACATTAGACGAACTTTTTAACATTAATATTGCTTAGATCTTTTCATCATAACTTTTAACTATGATAATTATCCATTTTTAGGTTGATTGTCGAAAAACTGTAACTGAAATTACATAAACTTAATGTAAAAAACCATGTTCTCACACAATTTCTTGAAATTCAACAAAGAATTGACTATTACTCCAATACTTATCTACTTCAATCTCGACTCTCGATAGTATATAGATATTGCATCATTACATACTTACAACTCTTTTCAAACGTTTATCAGAAAATCAAGTCAATCAAAGTCTAGTAGTTATCACACCTGTTCCTCAGAAATATTACTATCATATGAAACAGTAAAGAAAATTAATAGATATTTAATATTTAATAACCTCATACGTGAAATTACTGCCGAATGAGAATACTAATAATCAATAAAATCAACTGTTGGACAAAAAAATAGTACAGATTACCGAAAATTCAAATCATTTTTTCTACAAAAATTACAAAAATTAACAAATGAATGACAAGTTAGAGAAATAACTAAAAAAAATAAGGAACATATTTACAAATTTATTAAAATCACACCTTTTTCTGGATTACAATCCACAATTTCTTGAAAAATTTAACACCGAATTTGTAAGATTTTAATCCTAGTATTACATACACTCAATAAATATTCAAAATTAACAAAAAAATAATTTTTTAGTCTCATCAATAAGCAGAAATTCTATATTAAAAGAATATTTTCATAGTAGTACTTATAAAAATGAGAGTTTACAAACTGATTTTCATAATTTTATCACATTTAAACTTAATTTTTATACATAAAACATTATTTAATCAAATTTTATACTTTCTAATTCAGTGAAATTCAATACTTTTTTAGTTTTTAAACCAATACCACAATATTTATTTACATCAAACTTGATTCTTTACCTTTTATTTTCCACATTACACAAGTGAGTTAAATACTAACTTGGAACGGGAGTTGAAGTCAATTGATTCAATTCGATTTTCATCGTATACGCATTGCCCCTACACGAAATTTCTTACTTCTATAATCATCCAATGTATTAAAACTAATCTACTCATATTTTTAATCAATTCATCAGATGTTTTATCTCGCACTTCTGAATTATCATCCACCAAGTTGCTTAAAATGTAAATACTATCTTTATAGTTTTAATGTAGTATACATGACTAATCTTGAGTTTCCATCTATACTATTAATCAAATTATCATATGTTTCATCTTACAGTTCAACGATTTCTGAATTATCGTCCATCTAGTTGTTTAAAATATTAACAAAATGTTTATAGTTTTTGATTATACATAGTATGTATGAATACAATCTTTAATTTTTAACAGTTCATATTTCAAATAACCTATTTTCGAAACCAAACTATGTGAATTTTACCACAATGCTTATCATCATACAGAGACTTGTGTTTCATACTTTTTCTAAAAATTATCAGATATGTACTCCTCAGAGGAATTTCTATCATATGAATAAATGAAAAAAAAAATTAATTTATATTAAACGTACAACGAAATTTGATTGCAATATATATGTATTTAATAAAAATAAATAAATAAGCGATTATTTATACATTAAACCTTTACTAAATATATATTTCTTGCGTTATACAGATGTTTCAACAAGATGAACCAAAACAGCAGAAAACTTCAGAAATTAATGATCTGAATGATTCATCCCTAGCACATGTAGCGTTAATGAATAATACATATGTAAGTACTTTAATGAAAAATACTAGAATTCATATATGTAACGTAATTAGAGTAATATAAAATGATTTGTCTTACTGCCTACACTTTAACAAATACCTTTTTACCTATATTGTTGAAGATAATCCTAATTGTTTGCATTTGTTTCTATTACAGATGTGTTTTATTTGCTACAAACACTTCTTATGTAAATGGAATTTGACAGAACAAACAAAAATCCATACAGGTGAAAAACCTTACACTTGGGAAGATTACCAAATGTGGTTTTCAAGAAGATGTGAATCAAAAATGCACACATCATCACATCATCATATAAAGCATCGTCAGTTATATGTAAACTTAGTGAAGATATTCAAAAATTAGTCAGACGTTTGAAGAATTTAGAAATAAAGGAAGATATTTAGACTATTTATCCATCATATTTTCATAACAGTTACAACAATATCTCAAACTTAAAATTTGGAAGACATACACACAGCTGAAAAGAAATTTTGTTACCCGTGATTTTTCTAATCAGCGTGAATGTATAGATATTATTTTGCAATGTATTCTTTAAATGTTCACATAAATATTCTTTTATATACATTTATCGTTGTGTTTATTTTTCTAAAACCTATTACATTAATGGAATACATAACATTTTAAGTGAAACAACACTTTCACAACTTAAAAAATGTATAAGAACATACAAAATAAGCAGATGTATGAAAAAATATACAAGTTTATAGAATAATTTCAAAGTTTTCTAGAAATACAAACAAAAAATATTTACAATATAAAAAAATTACAAAAGTGAAAAGAAAAAACACAAATGTAAAACAAAAAAATCACAAAGTGAAAAACTCAAGACAAAGTTTTTGAAAAAAGAAAATTTACAACAAAAACTTTTTTTACAAAAACCAAAACTTCAAAAAATATTTTTACAAATTTTTTTTTTTTTTCAAAAACATTTTTTACAAAAATGTTTTTTTTTTCAAAAACATTTTTTACAATTTTTTTTTTTCAAAATAAGTTTTTACAAAAGTAAAAAATAAAAAATCACAACGTTAAAAAAAATGAAAAATTTTAGTTAAAAAAGTGTAAAAAAATTGCAAAAAAGTTGCAAAAATTTCAAAAAAAGTTATAAATAGCAAATACAATGGTTTCGCATACTGTATTACAAGGAACAAAATTTTTGGTACTTTTTTCATAACTTTTTTTGAAATTTTTGCAACTTTTTTGCATTTTTTTTTTACACTTTTTTAACTAAAATTTTTCATTTTTTTTAACGTTGTGATTTTTTATTTTTTACTTTTGTAAAAACTTATTTTGAAAAATTTTTTTTGTAAAAAATGTTTTTGAAAAAAAAAATTTTGTAAAAATATTTTTTGAAGTTTTGGTTTTTGTTGTAAATTTTCTTTTTTCAAAAACTTTGTTTTGAGTTTTTCACTTTGTGATTTTTTGTTTTACATTTGCGTTTTTTCTTTTCACTTTTGTAATTTTTTTTATATTGTAAATATTTTTTGTTTATATTTCAAGAAAACTTTGAAATTATTCTGTAAACTTGTATATTTTTTCATACATCTGCTTATTTTGTATGTTCTTATACATTTTTTAAGTTGTGAAAGTGTTGTTTCACTTAAAATGTTATGTATTCCATTAATGTAATAGGTTTTAGAAAAATAAACACAACGATAAATGTATATAAAAGAATATTTATGTGAACATTTAAAGAATACATTGCAAAATAATATCTATACATTCACGCTGATTAGAAAAATCACGGGTAACAAAATTTCTTTTCAGCTGTGTGTATGTCTTCCAAATTTTAAGTTTGAGATATTGTGGTAACTGTTATGAAAATATGATGGATAAATAGTCTAAATATCTTCCTTTATTTCTAAATTCTTCAAACGTCTGACTAATTTTTGAATATCTTCACTAAGTTTACATATAACTGACGATGCTTTATATGATGATGTGATGATGTGTGCATTTTTGATTCACATCTTCTTGAAAACCACATTTGGTAATCTTCCCAAGTTTAAGGTTTTTCACCTGTATGGATTTTTGTTTGTTCTGTCAAATTCCATTTACATAAAAAGTGTTTGTAGCAAATAAAACACATCTGTAATAGAAACAAATGCAAACAATTAGGATTATCTTCAACAATATAGGTAAAAAGGTATTTGTTAAAGTGTAGGCAGTAAGACAAATCATTTTATATTACTCTAATTACGTTACATATATGAATTCTAGTATTTTTCATTTAAGTACTTACATATGTATTATTCATTAACGCTACATGTGCTAGGGATGAATCATTCAGATCATTAATTTCTGAAGTTTGCTGCTGTTTTGGTTCATCTTGTTGAAACATCAGTATAACGCAAGAAATATATATTTAGTAAAGGTTTAATGTATAAATAATCGCTTATTTATTTATTTTTATTAAATACATATATATTGCAATCAAATTTCGTTGTACGTTTAATATAAATTAATTTTATTTTTCATTTATTCATATGATAGAAATTCCTCTGAGGAGTACATATTTGATAATTTTTAGAAAAAGTATGAAACACAAATCTCTGTATGATGATAAGCATTGTGGTAAAATTCACATAGTTTGGTTTCGAAAATAGGTTATTTGAAATATGAACTGTTAAAAATTAAAGATTGTATTCATACATACTATGTATAATCAAAAACTATAAACATTTTATTAATATTTTAAACAACTAGATGGACGATAATTCAGAAATCGTTGAACTGTAAGATGAAACATATGATAATTTGATTAATAGTATAGATGGAAACTCAAGATTAGTCATGTATACTACATTAAAACTATAAAGATAGTATTTACATTTTAAGCAACTTGGTGGATGATAATTCAGAAGTGCGAGATAAAACATCTGATGAATTGATTAAAAATATGAGTAGATTAGTTTTAATACATTAGATGATAATAGAAGTAAGAAATTTCGTGTAGGGGCAATGCGTATACGATGAAAATCGAATTGAATCAATTGACTTCAACTCCCGTTCCAAGTTAGTATTTAACTCACTTGTGTAATGTGGAAAATAAAAGGTAAAGAATCAAGTTTGATGTAAATAAATATTGTGGTATTGGTTTAAAAACTAAAAAAGTATTGAATTTCACTGAATTAGAAAGTATAAAATTTGATTAAATAATGTTTTATGTATAAAAATTAAGTTTAAATGTGATAAAATTATGAAAATCAGTTTGTAAACTCTCATTTTTATAAGTACTACTATGAAAATATTCTTTTAATATAGAATTTCTGCTTATTGATGAGACTAAAAAATTATTTTTTTGTTAATTTTGAATATTTATTGAGTGTATGTAATACTAGGATTAAAATCTTACAAATTCGGTGTTAAATTTTTCAAGAAATTGTGGATTGTAATCCAGAAAAAGGTGTGATTTTAATAAATTTGTAAATATGTTCATTATTTTTTTTAGTTATTTCTCTAACTTGTCATTCATTTGTTAATTTTTGTAATTTTTGTAGAAAAAATGATTTGAATTTTCGGTAATCTGTACTATTTTTTTGTCCAACAGTTGATTTTATTGATTATTAGTATTCTCATTCGGCAGTAATTTCACGTATGAGGTTATTAAATATCAAATATCTATTAATTTTCTTTACTGTTTCATATGATAGTAATATTTCTGAGGAACAGGTGTGATAACTACTAGACTTTGATTGATTTGATTTTCTGATAAACGTTTGAAAAGAGTTGTAAGTATGTAATGATGCAATATCTATATACTATCGAGAGTCGAGATTGAAGTAGATAAGTATTGGAGTAATAATCAATTCTTTGTTGAATTTCAAGAAATTGTGTGAGAACAGGTTTTTTACATTAAGTTTATGTAATTTCAGTTAGTTTTTCGACAATCAACCTAAAAATGGATAATTATCATAGTTAAAAGTTATGATGAAAAGATCTAAGCAATATTAATGTTAAAAAGTTCGTCTAATGTATTCGTGTATGTTTTGCATTATTAAATTGTAAAGATAATATTCATATTTGGAAAATGTTGTTGGGTTTTTTAATAATTTTCTGATAAGTAGATAAAAACAGATGTTAAAATTCTGTGCTATTAAAATATATAGGATCAAGAATAAAGTTTGATGAAAATAAGTATTGTAAAAATTCAGAAATTTTGAAGTGTAAGATGAATCATGTCCTAATTTGATTAATTATATGTCAAGTGTTTAAAGCAGCAAGAAACTATTTTTTAGGTTTTCTAGAATAATAATAATAATAATAATAATAATAATAATAAAAGTATACTTTTGTTGTAAGATTTCGAATGCAGTCAAGACGTGAAAAATATAAGTATGAACCCTTTGTAAAGACATTCAAACTTTTTAAACAGTTTAAGTTTAGTAATATACTGTAACAATATATGTAAGCAAATGTATTTCAAAGTTGAAAATTTGTGTAAAAAATTGTCTTTTCTTGAAAATTGATATTTATTTTTGTTTAATTAATGATACTTATTACATTTTTGTTGTTAAAAACTAAAATATACGTTTAATTCTTCTGTTAAAATTGATATATCCCTGTTGGAGGTGAGAAAAAATAGTGTAAAACTAATAAAATTTGTTTAAATTCGTCTTTTTATTCTTAAAATTAATATTTTCTATTGTTTAGAATACGTAGTAATAACTTTTGAGGAATGTATAACCGGAAAATGTTAAATCTTAGAAAATTGGTATTAAAAATATTAAATACAGTTGATCGAATGATAACTTTTCGATATGTAAAGTGATTGTACCATTTAGAAATGTACTTCTGAAGAATGTATAATCGGAAAATGTTAGAAAATGTTAGAAAATTGGTGTTAAAAATATTAAATACAGTTGCTTCAATGATTTCAAAAACAAACTCTGTTAAAAAATTCTGTATGATTTCAAGTGAAAATAATCTGAACCTGAATACATGGTATTTAAAATACAAAATTCACGATTATGAACTATGAAAACATGGGTAACATTAAATATACAGCTAATATTTAATCATAGATTAGAAAATTCTTAAAGTGTATCCAAATTTATTAAATATAGTATTAAATACAGTGAATAAGTGAAATATGTGAATAAGTATTGATATTTCTATGTTGCTTTTGAAAATACTAGTGTAAAATTATTCAAATTCGTCTTTTCTTTAAAATTGATATTTATTTTTGTTAAATTAATGATACTTGTTAAGTTTTTGTTGTTAAAATTAAAATATACGTTTAATTCTTCTGTTAGAAATCTATATTTCCAATTTGCGGTTCAAAAGACTATTGTAAAACTAATCAAATTCGCTTAAATTCACCTTTTCCCCTTAAAAAATAATATTTTTATTATTTTGTTTAATTAATTATACTGATTATGTCTTCCAAAATTCAAATTTTGGGATATTGCGGTAACTGTTATGAAATTGGAGTGCATAAAATGTCTCTTTTTTTTCTCCCAGACTTCTAAATATACATTAATGAGAGGTCATTGCTTTTTCCATTTCCCTACCTAAGGTAAAAAATTGGGGGAGATGGGGGTGAAAAGGCATGGTGAGGGACTTCGAAGGAATAAGTTTTGGTTTCAATATGACGTCACAAGAAGCAGGTATTGTTTTCAAATTTGTGTGTGTGTGTGTGTGTTGAGTATTTATTGAAATATGTTCGTTTATGCATTAAAATTCTACTTAGTTAGTATATAAAAGTATGATGAAATTCCCATTTAGAGTAAAAGTTAACCAAATTCGTTTAATTTGTCTTTTTTCGTTAAAAAATCATTAGTTTCCTTTGTTAATTGTTCAATTATTGAAATACTTTGAGGTAACGACTGTTCAAAAACTAAAAAATATGTTTAAATTTCTATTTTAAGTTGTGTATTCTGATTTTATATATAAAAAAAATATATGAAGAAATCAGTTAAAAATTTAATATTTTCCGTTGTTTTGCTTAATTAATAATGTTCATGAAGGAAATGGTTGTCCAAAACTGGAATGCATGCTTAAATTTCTTTCTATCAAATTGATTTTCTGAAGTTTGAGTTGAAAAAATCGTAAGAAATCAGTCTTTTTCTATAAAACTTGATATTTTCCATTGTTTTTTATTTAATTAACGATACTCATTAAGGTTATAGCTGTTGAAAAACTGAAATGTACGTTTAAGTTTTCTCTTTTAAGTTGATAAAAATCGTAAGAAATCAGTCTTTTCTATAAAACTTGATATTTTCCATTGTTTTTACTTAATTAATACTACTCATTAAGATGTCTATCATGCAAAATTCAAATATATGTTTAACTTTCTTGTGTTAAATTGATAATCTCATCTTGTAGTTGAAGAAATCTAAATAAAATGGTTAAAAACTGAGATTTTAATTGTTTCGCTTAATTAATAATACTCATTAAAATTACGGTTGTTCAAAATTCAAATATAAATTTAATCTTCATCTTATAGTATGATTTCGAGCGGTGGCACCGCAGGAGGGACCAGGAGGGATGGTGGTGGCGGTGGGACGGTTGCTGCGTGCTGCGGCGGCACCGGCGGTGGCACGGTGCCACAGTACCACCGCCTCCTGAGCTTAAACTCTTATTTTCCTACTACTGGCGTCCCCTAAATTTCTGCGTCCGATGAGACCGCCCCCTTCGCCCTCCCCCCTTTTACGCTACGGCGCTATTTATATGACAATCTTTTCACGAAATTCACATTTATTCAGCGGTGTTTTCATGAAACTGGCGTTTATTTCGCAATAATTTCACGAAATTCGCGTTTATTCCACATTCCTTTCCCGAAATTCGCGTTTATACTGAGATCTTAGAGAAGAAATTCCCGTTTTATCGCGATTTTTTAAGAAAAATCGAATTTTTTGAGAAAAACAGCGTTTTTTCCGCGATGCTTTGATAAAATCAAAGTTTCTATCGCGATAATCTAGCAAAATTTTCTGCGTTTTCATTTTCTGAAAACGATTGATGAAATTGATTTTGAAAATATGCAATTCAGCTCGGTTCAAAAGCTATGAAAAATCGGTTGTCAGCCCGGAAATTCGGAATAACTACCCGAATTTCTGGGCTTATAAACGGTGTTTCATAACTTTTGGAATCGAATGCGTTAATTTTTTGGAAAATTCGAAACAGATTTACTCCGCTCTCGCGGCGGAAAATCGCACGAAACTTGTCAGTCGATCGCGGGGGAAATATGCGAAATTTGATGATCGATTGCGGAAAAAAATCGTGAAATTCAACGATTTTTGGCAGTAAAAAACTCGCAAAATATGTCATACAGTCGCACGAAAACATGACAAAATATGCAAAAAGATCGCGGGAGTTAATCGTAGTTTCAAAATGAAAAAAATTTCAGATAATTCGTAATTTTTTGGGGGCGGGAGCCTCCCGCTCACGATATTCTTTTGGGCAGGATTTAAAAATTTTGGGCACGAATCCCGCCATCCCGCCCTGAAATTCAAGCCCTGCATATTGTTGGCAAATATTGGGATTTTTCAAATTTTCGCATGAAATTTATGTAATGGCTTTAATAACATCTTTGTATTTTCTTAAAAATAGATAACAGACTAAAAGAAAAAAGATAACAGATGCAAAGAAAAAGTTATCAAAAAAGTAATTTTTTGTTGGATAGAAAATGAAACAGCATTAACCTGCCTCTTCCCTAAAGTGACTACCGTAAAATGGGGTGAATAGGAACGAAACTTCCCTGTTATACAAATAAATTTATTATAAATATATGTGATGATATTTTTAGTTGCCAATTTTTTTTATAAGAAGGTAATAACATTAAGAGTTGGGAAATTCAGCTTTGACATGTTGACACCATTATTGGGGTATATATATTATATCCCTAGTGTAGATAATCGGCCGACAAAAATACACCACCACACCATCACTACTGGGGTATATAAAAAAACTTCAAGAAGATCCTCAAAAACCTCATTTTTTCAAAGTCTTCAAAACTTTGTATGTAACCACACTAATTTTCATATTCTAAACCTAAGGGAGGGGATTTTTAATTAATGATATACCTGTAAAAGACATGCTGTATTAAATTCTACTTATTTCTAAACTACATAATGAAAAAATGAAAAATGGCTTGTAACATCAGAGGTTTAAGATTTATGGGGTGAATCGGAACACGTTTTCTCCCATGGTTTATTTTTCTATACAGTAATAGTTTCATGTAATATATGAAAACATATGTATGAATATGTATTGTAACAATATCTTGTTTGTTCTAATTACTTGAGGAGTTTAAAAGTGCCAAGAAATTACTTGGTTAAACAAAAAAGCCAACGCCTAATCCAACAGACATGGAACACACAATAAAAGAATTTAAAAATAGCAAATTAGTTAAAAAAAAACTGCACAGAATTATTCTCTGATATCCACAACATTACACAAACATCTCAAAATGAAAAACCAATTAAAAAAGAGAGGGATGCAAACAGTACTAAGGGATGGGGATGAGGGCGTATTAGTAGATCGTATTAATACATGCAGCGATTGGGGCTACTCAATAGATTCACTTACCCAATGACTACTAGTAAAGGATAACACATAACAGGGCTGAATTTATATTAAATTCTACTTCTGCAATTTGAATATAATATAATTTCTTAAAATAAATTTTAATTTTTCTTGATTTCAAAGTTGTTTTCTAACTTTTAAAAAGACATATCTTTACTTGTATATAAAATAAAGTCTTGGTTTCACAGTAACTACGTGTTCCTATTCCTCCCTTATCATTATTACCTGTTTTATTAACCCTATTAAATTTTGAATTGGAATAAATAAAGATAACATTTGTTCCGATTCATCCCTATCTGCGGGGTGAATCGGAACACCATTAAAAAAGTAAATAATATATACATAAGCAGTAAAAATGTTTCGTTTTTGCTTAAAAAGTAAAGAACAAAACAAGACCGAAGTTTCTAGTAGAAAAATAAAAAGTTAAAAAAATCAGTTGTTGCTTTTTTTTAACGTTAAAGTTGAAAAGTGTTCCGATTCACCCCATTTTACGGTACATTATTTATGTACTGCCCCTTATCCAGTTTATCTCGAATCTCAAGCATTGTGGCTAGCAGACTCCCTACTGTACACAGATTCAATTCAATCATTCTAATTGGTAAAATAACATAGAAGTTGACATTATTTTTCAGGAGTTTTGACATATATGAGGTTTTCCTCAACCAAAAGCTAAATGTAATTTCTTTTGCCATTCACCACTGTCCTCCGATAAAGAATGTATCTTATTTTAAATACTTGGGATCAGAACTATAAGAACAGGATGAAACAGAACTGGAAATAAATAGAAGGATAGCAACAACATGGAAAGTAATATCAGCATTAAACTCTGCGTTAAGGAGACATAATATATTAAAAAATATGAAAAAAATAATTTATTATACAATCATTGAAAGTATTTTACTATATAGTGCAGAAACTTGAACGATCAATAAAGCAAATATATAAAACCTATTGACAATGAAAATGGATTATTAGAGGAGATTGGCAAGAACATCAATATTAGAAAGAAAGACAAACATTGAAATAAGAAATCAATTAAATGTGAGGACTAATGTTATACAGAAAATAGATGAGAAAAGATTTTGGATATGTGCATAGTTGCGAACTGTTATGCATTTCTGCTACCACTAAAATTGTACAGAGATTTTCCATTTATTTAATCATAAGATGTTGACAATTAAATAAGACTATATTTATTATAAAATTTTTGTGGTAGGAAAAATGCATAAAAGTTGGCAGCTATGACATGTAAGAAGGATGAAAAACAGCAGATTGCTAAGGTCACTAATGAACTGGCAACAAGAGGGAAGGAACAGAAGAAGATGGAGAAAATGTTGGAATGATAACCTGATACAGTATATGGAAAAATATTCTGTACAATGAGAATAAATAATTATAGCTCAATAGTTAATTATTGTTGTTTTTAATGCAAATAAACTAATAATATGTGATTTGACATAACATAAATCACTATTAAAAAAAGGGGCACACAAGGTACATATAAGGCTGGAAATTTGTAACAATACATCTTCAGCCAGTGTAAACATCTGTCCTTCAGGCGACAGGGTCACAAATGAATAGTAAGAGCAGAGAGGAGAGCTTATACGGATCATTTCCGTGATCAGAAAGTTCATTTGTGACTTTGTCTCCTCATGTTTTCTTTTACATCAACAATCAAAGACCAATAATATAAGATAACTTAAGAATCATAATAACTTAAGAATCATACAAACACAACAGCTTAAATCAGACTCTTTCTTAAAACTAAATAAACTGTTTATTTTTTACATATGTATAAATAATATAGATTGTATAATTATATAGATTAACACTTATAATTTGTTTTGAGATTATTATTGGTGCGTTAATTCAAAACGAATTTTACATCTACATGAAAATGTAAATCAGAAAAGAAAATATAGGATTGCCACGTTCAACCAAATGCTAGATTTACTAAGTATTGCATAAGAAGGCATTCTGAATACACTGCGCCCACTTAGTCTTTAGTTCAAGATCTGTAGTTTAAACAATTTATAAACATAAGAATAATTGCATATATGATGAAGTTCCACATACAGATATTCAAAAACTTACTAAATAAATAACAATATTGCAATAAAAGAAAAGACAATTCATGAAATGAATGCAGATTAAACAATAATTAAATAAATAGGAGTAACAAAGACTATATGTATGAATATGTAATTTTTTTAATGTAATCAGTTTACTAAGTTTAATTCAAGATTGTAAGTAATTACACAGGTGTTTCAAATCATCATTTGCAGCCTATAATACGCACATCATATTTTACAGTCATGACTGTAAGAGTTGCTTAACACGACCATATTTTCACACGTTTTGGGCAGTTTTCATGGTGGATTAATCATTAATTTGTGGCATCATTAACTTTGAACTGAAGCAAGGAATTTATATTTTTCACTTGAAAAAGCTGGCGTTGGTAGTAAGATATTTATTCCTCCACTTTTTCCAAAAGTGATCAGTAATTTGTACCTTATATATTTTTTTTCCCAAGATCTTATAGGATATCTCCAGGGTAAAAATTGATAATCCATAAGAAAGTAAGAACATTATTTATTTACAAACCAAAAAATGAGATGGTGTCAAAGGTGATGGTTTAGAATTTTTCTTGTAGAGATACCACAAGGGACAGGGATTGATCATGGTTTCTATTTCTGTAATTATTGTTTCTATTTCTTCATAACTGAGACAAGTTTAGCTTAGAACTTTTATACAAAGGTATTTTTACTAATGCCATTCTCTCGCTTCACCAGAAAGTCCTGGGGCTATTAAACTTCCATGTTATTTTAGTCTTTCTGAAATAATAAAAGAATTCTTGCTTAGAAATACTTTCTCCAAAAGACTTTTAACACAAAATCAGTCTTAGAAAAGGTTTTTGAATTGTCATTGTGTATTGTTTTGCTGAAAGCTCATCTAGAGAAAAATCTTCATACTGCCAAACCAAATAAATCTTTATGTACTTAAATCGTTGACTAGACATACTTAGATTGTGAATAATTCTAAATGTATCATTCTAGTTACTGCACAATTGAATGCAACAGTGTAAGCCCTTCCTATAGTATTTAGTTATTACAAAATAATAATAATAACTATATTAAAAAAATTCTAATTTTTTTTCAACCCAGGATTGATTCTAAGGGAGCATTCAGACCTCAATACTTTCAGTTGAACTAAAAAAGCAATAAATCTAATCCTTGAAGTAGCACTGTTTCCGACCATTGGTATTACAGGAACAAAAGGTTGCTAGTTTTGGTACCTCTTTAATTGATTTTTAAGGGAGGAAGTCTATCGAATTGACAAAGAAAGGGAAAGTTCCTAGTGCAATTATCTTCCCCATCTTCAGTCGTAAAGCTGTTAACTGATTTCGCGTTCGATTTCTCTCTTGCAGTTCAAATTCAGTGCACTGAAAAAGCAATTATACATCAAACGCGCCGACTCGAAAGATCAGAGACAACGACGCCTGACCACAAGAAGTGGTCAGATGTGTTTGGACCTTAAAATCCTAGGATTATAAATTAGCTTTCTGATTGTAATTTAGCATTTAAGATTGAACCTTCAGTTATCCCTGTGTAATATTTTTTGAATGACGAATTTTATTTTATCGCCCTTATTGAATTTTAAAAATAAAAACTGTCATTTACCTAAAATTTATCTTTGATTATGAGCATTTGTATTAGTAATAAGTTAACCTTGGACTTTTAAAGTATATTAAGATAAAGTTAAACAATTGTAAGTGAAAAAAAAAAATATATATATATAAGTCATAGTCTTAAATCCGAGGCCCTTTTTATTAAGAATATTTATATAATATTCTTAAATAGAAAATGTTGATAAATATGTAAATATATCCTTCTATAGTAAAAAAAAAATCTAGCCTTAAAAGGAATGACTCTTGGAATGATGCTGATGTGTTAGATTTCCGGAAATAACGCGTCCGGGTGGACCACTCCTTCCATGAGTCGAATAGACCAATCAGGAAAGGGCTCCGTCTATGCATCGCGAAGCGATTCCAATCGGGATTGCAAAGCAATACCGAACGGAATCCCGAAGCGATTCCATGGGGTTTTGGCGAGCGCAGCAAGCAGGGATAGCTTACAACTTGGAATCGCGAAGAGATTACGCGGGGGGTTAGCGAGCAGGGGGCGGTGCCCCCCTATAGTTTAAAAGAACTGTAACTGCTCATTCCAATTATGCATGTTTGGGGCGCCGCACCCCACTTTGCCACCCCCCCCCCCAAAGGAGAACTTTTTAAATTTTTATCCACAGCACTCGTGTTGCATATCTTTGGAAAGGTCTGAAACTGTCTATTATGGATGTCTTGTATGTTTCCCTCCGCTCTGCTCCCAGGGGGGCAAATTTTTAATTTCTTTATAACACCAGTCGTGTGACACATCATTTGAAAGGTCTGCAACTGCTTATCCATATTATGGATGTCTTGTGTGTCACCCCCCTCCCCTCTGCCCCCCAGGGAAGCACATTTTTAAGTTCATTACACCAGTCGTGTGACACATCATTTGAAAGGTCTGCAACTGCTTATTCATATTATAGATGTCTTGTGTGTCACCCCACCCCCCCACCCTGCCCCCCAAGGGAAAATATTTTAAATTTCTTGACAATACCAGTCGTGTGACACATCATTTGAAAGGTCTGTAGCTGCTTATTCATATTATGGATGTCTTGTGTGTCGCCCCCCACTCTATCCCCTTTATGGGGCACATTTTTAATTTTACAACACCAGTCGTGTGACACATCATTTGAAAGGTCTGCAACTGCTTAATCATATTATGGATGTCTTGTGTGTCACCCCCACCCCCTCTGCTCCCCAGGGGGGGCATATTTTTAATTTCTTTACAACACCAGTCATGTGACACATCATTTGAAAGGTCTGCAACTGCTTATTCATATTATGGATGTCTTGTGTGTCACCCTCCCCTCTGCCCCCCTGGGGGGGTGACAAACATTTTTAATTTCTTTACAACACCAGTCGTGTGACACATCATTTGAAAGGTCTGCAACTGCTTATTCATATTATGGATGTCTTGTGTGTCACCCCTACACTCTGCTCCCCCAGGGGGGCACATTTTTAATTTCTTTACAGCACCAGTCGCGTGACACATCATTTGAAAGGTCTGCAACTGCTTATTCATATTATGGATGTCTTATGTGTCACCCCCACACTCTGCTTCTCCCAGAGGGGCACATTTTTAATTTCTTTACAACACCAGTCGTGTGACACATCCTTTGAAAGGTCTGCGACTGCTTATTCATATTATGCATGTCTTGTGTGTCACCCTCCACTCTGCCCTCCCAGGGGGGCACATTTTTTATTTCTTTACAACACCAGTCATGTGACACATCATTTGAAAGGTCTGCAACTGCTTATTCATATTATGGATGTCTTGTGTGTCACCCCCACACTCTGCTCCCCCCTAGGGGGGCACATTTTTAATTTCTTTACAGCACCAGTCGTGTGACATATCATTTGAAAGGTCTGCAATTGCTTATTCATACCATGGAGTATTGGCGAGCGCAGCAAGCAGGGTAGCCTACAACTTTCAATCGCGAAGCGATTACGCGGGGTGTTGGCGAGCAGGGGGGCGGAGAAAATTTTATTCATTTATATTCATTTATATTCATTTATATTCATCATTCATTCAATTTTATTCATTTTAAAAAATGAAATTTTAAAATATTTCATTTTTTAAAATGAAATATTTTTTACATTTCATAAAAAAACCTCTATAAAAGCAATTTGAAACTTCGTTAAATAAATTCAATAATATTTATCAAAATTTCGTTTGTTTATGGGTGGAAAAAAATACATGATGCTTTTTTAAGAACTTGTTCCAGAAAGATGTTGGAATTGGTTACATAGCTTTAAATCGCAATTGTAATTTACTTATTTTTATCTGTTGTATGCTAGAAATTTACTTGAATTTTCTATTTCTGGCACTTTTTAGCAATTTAATTGCCTATTATAGATCAATTAATTTATAAATAATAATTTGGATACTAAATTTTTATTTGCTATTTTATTGCAAAGATTATTTCAAACAAGCTGACCTGCCCGGCGTTGCCCGGGTTCGTGATAATAATTTTAAAAGGAGCTGAAATTTGTAACTTTATCTCTAACTCGAAATACTTGGAATTACGTCGTCTGAAATACGCGGCCATTGACTGTGAAAAAAAATTGGTTTTAAAAACTGAACAAATAATATTTAGCGATAAAAAAATCAAAAGGAAAACAATGGGAAACGGGGGAGGAATTATTCAGTTAATAATTAGAATTATGAAAATCTGAATGGCATGTACATCAGGAAAGACTTTGGGCTACTCTCAAGAAAATTTTGAGCCTCGTACGTGCCGCAGATTTTGCTAGTCATCGCATACAAACACATACGCACACAGACAGAGCGTTTTGTTATTTTATTAGTATAGGTAACTGTAAATATTCTAAATAATTCCTTTACTGCTAATTCATTAGTTTTATGGTTTTTGCCTTTTTTACGTGCAATTTAAAAATAGATAAGACCATGATGCGTACAAAAATATTTAATAGTGACAAAATTGATAAAAAATCGATGGTAAACGCACAAAAAAATCGTTAAAAATCACATCCAAAATCACACTGAAAATGGCTTTGAAAATCGCTGAAATTGAAAAATAATAGCAGACGAAATTTAGTGAATTAGACTGAAAGTTTGAAATAATTTTCTTCTTATCGTTGTTAAAAAATAACCGCAAAATGTGAAAAAAATACTGAAAATCGCATTAAAAAATTCCTTGAAAATTCAAAAATAGATGTACGCATGCCGAGTAAATTTATTAAAAAGAGTACAAAATTTACTACATTGGGTTGAAAGAATGAAATCATATTCCTTTCACTCATACGGAAAAATCGCCTGGAAACGTAAACTAGTCGTTGGAGGCCACCGTAATACTTACCCATCATTTATATTCATATGAAAATAAAATATGTGAAAACTATTTATACAATGTATTTTAATTCCAAAACTAAATTTAAATGTTGTTAAGTAATACTCTATTAATGAATTGCTGATGCACCAATTTCAACAAATTATATAAAACGCCAAACTACTCAAGAAGTACCAAACTACGTAAAAGAAACATCCTTATAATTCCAAAAATAATAATCATATTAACTAACAGTTTGCTGCGTCGAATTAAGCGTCTCATTTTCAATTAAAATATACCTCTGAATTGAAATTCGAATGAAATACAGGATCATGAAAAATCGAAGAATGTGAGAAACAGGATTACAAATATCTCGACAACTAATAATCCGATCGACTTCGTTCTTTATACAAAATTTGTGTTTTTTTTATTGCTTTTTACATGCATTCCTTAAAATAAAAAAAATAGAAAATTTTTATATACCTTTCATCAGAACGAATTTTCAAGAATCCGGAAAAAATAGTTCCGGATAATAGAGGTTGCTGATATTCAATAGGCTTCGTCCCATTCTTACATACTAAGTACATACAAAATTTCAAGTCTCTATCTCAATTTGTTCGTGAGATATAGCGTTTACAGACAGACAGACAGACAGACGGACGTCAAATTTTTTTTTTCTAAAAATATGTTTTTCGAAATCTCCAGTGTCTAAAACGTGTAAATCCGTCAAAATTTTTTTTTCGATTTTCAAAATGATTGCAAGATTTACCCTATACTACGTATGATGGGTAAGTAAAAGAATGCTAAAAATCGCCTAAAAACTAAAATACAAAAAATCGAAAATCGGGCTTCGAAGGGCAAAACTTTATGTATAGAGGTACTTTCCTCTAAAATTTTGTAACTCTACGTGCAGCGGTCTCTTCAGAACAACGCTGACACACTACAAACTTGTATCTTTATAACTAGGACTTCCCTCAGAGGGATTAGTCTGAGCGATATTGTTGAGAATACACATTTAATAACTTGCGATAAGTAAAGAAAATGAGATGTTACCTTTAATTGGTCATTCATTGTGATGAATTATAATGATGAAAATAAGCATATCGAATCGTAGAAACTACAAAATCTTGTTGCATATATTATTTTTATAAAAGAAAAGCAAACCATGCATGGATATAAAATTGGAAATATGCAAAATGTTAAAAGTAATACAGAAAATAAAACACCAAATTTTCCTATATTGGAAATATACCTCTTTGAAATGATGTCATGAGCATAAACAGAAGCTTCGCACCGATTTGAGAAACTATAAATAACATAAACTATTATGTTTGAAGATAAATGGAGTGTATTTTATATGGTGTGAAATCCGTCCGAATAGTTTATAGTGTTGAATATCTGTTTTCCATGGATGCAATGAGGTTGTCGATAAGAGTTAAGGAATCCTTTTTTAAAAATTTGTCCTAAACGAGCACTTACATCTTATAAGTTACTGTGATGCCAAAGTTATAGTTTCTGACTCCAACAGTATCCTTGAAATTGCAATATTCTCAATAAATTGGGTTTAAAATTTTTTCTAGAAAAAAAATGTTTAATTTGTGAAATTAAATTGTCGAATGTTTTAGAAATCGTTCATAACGAGAATATTATATCTTAAAAGTTGCCACAAAAAAAAAAAAAAAAAAAAAAAAAAAATTAGTCATATCAACATCAAAGAATTTTCAATTTTAGAACTTTTTTTGCTCGTGCATTGATGGTAATTATTGTTCCTACGTAAAATATAGTATATTTTGCAGCAAAGATGGTTACCAACATTTTTTGCCCACATTATTTTTTAAATCGGCTTGGTACTCCCAATGCTAACGAAAAACACAAACGTTAATCTTTATAGCATAGAAATACAGAATCAAAAGCTATTTATCTCCTATTATATACACATGACATAAATTATCTAATTAGTGCTAGCAGATGAATTTTTAAATATACATAGATCAATATAATGCTTCATTTTTCTTTTATTAGTATTTCTTAGTATTCATTTTTCATTTATTTGTATTATTCAGTAAAAAACTCACTTTCTTAAGCCCGAATTACGTCAAACTTTTTATAAAAGCGCCTAAGTCCATATAACAGCGAAGTATTGTGAAGAGTATTAAATACAAGATAGTAAGACACTTAGCCAAACGCAGGTAATAAATCGCCAAATATTGTCCTTTTCGCCCTCTCTCGAAATGCATTTTTTTCGTATATTTAAAAAACACGATTTTGAGTCATCTTATTTAAAATTCAAATAAATAAATGAGAGGAAGCAATAATAGCATAAGTCAAAACATTCATAAGTCAACATCAAGGAATTCTATCGTAGTTACACATATGGAAAAAAGCTGCTTTTGGCCAAAAAACGTTGTCTTCACTAAATTTGAATCCGATTAAAAAAAGTACCGTGATTAATTAAAATGTTATAGGCAGAGCTGCCAAGTCTCCGGCATTTTGGGTACCGGTATTTTAATACAGAAAATGTTTTATTAAATTGGAACATTCTGCGGATTTAAAAAATAACTTTTCCTATAAGAAAATTCTGCTATGCAATAAGCGAGGGTTTGGCATCTCTGTATATTTCGTAATCTACTTTTTAACCTTAAAAAAAGCAACGACCATTTTTCGGGTACAAAAAGTATTGCTAATTGTTCCATTTTGCATACAAGGTACTGATTGTAATATTGATACATCTATGGTGATAAATTTCCAATAATTTTTCAAATCCCATTTATTTCATTAAAAATATAAATTTTTTATTCATTTAGTTTAAAATAAATGGTTTTTAATTAATTTCATAATACTTTTGAAATATCACTTTTCATTGGCCATTTTTTTAAAGCATTTAGAAAGTGGTTGTTGTTTTCAGTCAAATATAGACTTTGGTCTGTCCACATTTTATTTTATTATTATTATTATTTATAAATGGTGGAGAAATATTCATACTTAATCCATAACGTACATAATATATGACTCTATTATTACATAAGTCACCTTTTTATTATCATAAAAATTATGTTTTTAATGATTTTTATTAACTCAATAGGAAAAATTTTGTGCTTTGAGCAATAGATGTCCGCATTTCCTTTATTTATTTATTTTAACAAAATTCTTTGTATTTAGAAGAGTTTTTATTTAAATAGGAAATCCAGATGTTGCTGTTAATAAAAAAGAAAGTTACAAAAAATGGTACAAAACGAGTAGACACAAACTATCAAATATGGAAAAACGACGAATCCCAAAAAGACGTCGTATGAAATATCATCTTTTAAAGCAAAAAAACGAGGTCTGATTATCGAGCCTACTGATTACAAAATGTGCATTACATTAAAAAAAATGCTGCAAATATTGATTATTTTTTCTTTTGTGCAGTTTTGGCTTCGAAAGGTGCGCTATGTTGCAAAAAGATATAAGCGCTTATGAAAACACACCTGGTAAACGTTCATGCTCAGTCTTACAAATAAATATGGCACATATATGCCTTATATACACCGAGGTACCTAATTGGTGCCAAAATGGCGTTTAGTTGCCTAACATGCTGGTTATCATATAAATGTTATAATAAATTGTTTTTTCTAAAAATATTATCATTTATTGATTGTTATGTCTTTTTTAATAACAGAAAATGTTTCGTTTATTCCTTTTTTTTTTCATTTTGAAATAAATAAATAACGTGTTGTTATAGCATGCTATATGCATCTGGTAATCAAAACGATGTTTTCGTCTAATTGGCATAAAAAATCTCGCCAAACCCGGTGCTTATATCTCTAGTATATTATCGCAAGTATTTTATTTATGTATACTATAATTGTTTTTACATACCACTTACTTCTTCTGGTATATAGAAATAGGTAAGTGGCTCCTTTATGCAGTATAAATTGTATAAATCTTTAAAAAATAGCCCCGTTGCCCCTTTTTGGATCGAATAAAAAAAAATCAATGTCTAATTCCAGTATTGCTCCCAGGTATGCATACATACTCCATATTTCAAAGTTGTATGCCAACAGGAAACGAATGAAAAATGGGAAAAGATGTCACATATGCACCAGGGTACATAATTGGCGTCAAAATGGCATTATTTTACCTGAGATGGTAACCCGGCTTTATTTATTTATTATTTGTTTATTTACTCATAAAATGTTTATTTACTTTCACTTCCTTCTTTTAATTATATAAAATATTTCTTTTTATAGTTATTAATTATTATTATTATTTTATTTACTGTAAGTTCTTTTTGAAAATAGAAAATAATTTAAAAATGTGTATGTAAGCGTTATTTGAAAAGGGAGTTTTCGCCAAATGGGCTGTGAAAAAAATTGCACCAAATCTGATGCGCTTGTGGTATCCGTGCCGAAAAATTAGTGACCAGAATTGACTTCCACACACAAACAAAATATAAGTTAAAAGAAAACATGCAATGAAAATAAATATAAAGGGAAAATGATGTCATAAAAGAAACTTTTTATTTAAAAACGTAATTGTTTCTAATTTTCACACGCGAAATATGTAAAACATTCTTTTAGCGATCAAAAAGTTCTGTTAAGAGATTATCACAAAATCTCAAAATCACAGTTTTTATGACATTTTTTAATATAAAAAAATAACAGTTTTATTTTCCTGCATGATTAAATTTTAAAATGTTTTATTGCATTCAATATTTCTGAGTGCGAAAATGATTACTATTTACTCCATGTACTGGTTCGGTTATTTACGAAAATGTCCAGCCGGTGAAAATCACGCTCACCAAATTTCTGTGACGTATGCACATAAATTGTGCTTTTTTATCAGTTTTTTTAATATAACTTTTAAACTATTTGGAATTAATTTTTAAAAGTAGGTGCATTCACCAGATTATCTTCATAGGTACCTATTGGTACAAACAGAATCAAAATCCGACAAGTACTTTTTGAGATTTGCTTGACGAAAGAATTTTTTTGAATTTTAATATCGTTACGTATCTCTGAGTATAAAGACTTCGCTTCGCTCAGACAATTACTAGGACTTCCCTCAGAGGGATTAGTCTGAGCGATATTGCTGAGAATACACATTTAATAACTTGCGATATGTAAAGAAAATGGGATGTTACCTTTAATTGGTCATTCATTGTGATAAAATATGATAAAAATAAGCATATTGAATCATAGAATTACAAAATCTTATTATATAAAGTTGCAAATATTTTTTTTTTATTAAAGAAAAGCAAACCATGCATGGATATAAAATAGGAAATATGCAAAATGTTAAAAGTAATACAGAAAATAAAACACCAAATTTTCCCATATTGGAAATATAACTCTTTGAAATAATGTCATGAGCATAAACAGAAGCTTCGCACCGATTTGAGAAACTATAAATAACATAAACTATTATGTTTGAAGAGAATGGAGTGTATTTTATATGGTGTGAAATCCGTCCGAATAGTTTATAATGTTGAATATCTGTTTTCCACGGATGCAATGAGGTTGTCGATAAGAGTTAAGGAATCCTTTTTTAAAAATTTGTCCTAAACGAGCACTTACATCTTATAAGTTACTGTGATGCCAAAGTTATAGTTTCTGACCCCAACAGTATCCTAGAAATTGCAATATTCTCAATAAATTGGGTTTAAAACTTTTTCTAGAAAAACAAATGTTTAATTTGTGAAATTAAATTGTCGAATGTTTTAGAAATCGCTCATAACGAGAATATTATATCTTAAAAGTCGACACCAAAAAAAAAAAAAAAAAAGATTTTAAATTTTTAGTCATATCAACATCAAAGAATTCTCAATTTTAGAACTTGTTTTGCTCGTGCATTGATGGTGATTATTGTTCCTACGCAAAATATAGTATATTTTGCAGCAAAGATGGTTACCAACATTTTTTGCCCACATTATTTTTTAAATCGACTAGGTACTCCCAATGATAACGAAAAACACACAAACGTTAATGCTTTATAGCATAGAAATACAGAATCAAAAGTTATTTATCTCCTATTATATACACATAAATTATCTAATTAGTGCTAGCAGATGCATTTTTAAATATACTACAATGCTTCATTTTTCTTTTATTAGTATTTCTTAGTATTCATTTTTCATTTATTTGTATTATTCAGTAAAAAACTCACTTTCTTAAGCCCGAATTACGTCAAACTTTTTATAAAAGCGCCTAAGTCCATATAACAGCGAAGTATTGTGAAGAGTATTAAATACAAGGTAGTAAGACACTTAGTCAAACGCAGGTAATAAATCGCCAAATATTGTTCTTTTCGCCCTCTCTCGAAATGCATTTTTCCGACAGTTAAAACACACGATTTTGAGTCATCTTATTTAAAATTCACATAAATAAATAAGAGGAAGCAATAATAGCATAAGTCAAAACATTTTATTTCAGCATCAAGGAATTGTATCGTAGTTACACATGTGGAAAAAAGCTGCTTTTGGCCAAAAAACGTTGTCTTCACTAAATTTGAATCCGATTAAAAAAGTACCGTGATTAATTAAAATGTTATAGGCAGAGCTGCCAAGTCTCTGGCATTTTGGATATTGGTATTTTAATACAGAAAATGTTTTATTAAATTGGAACATTCTGCGCTTTTAAAAAATATCTTTTCCTATAAGAAAATTCTGCTATGCAATAAGCGGGGGCTTGGCATCCCTATATGGGAATATTTCATAATCTACTTTTTAACCTTAAAAAAAGCAACGACCATTTTTCGGGTACAAAAAGTATTGCTAATTGTTCCACTTTGCATACAAAGTACTGATTGTAATATTGATACATCTATGGTGATAAATTTCCAATAATTTTTCAAATCCCATTTATTTCATTAAAAATATAAATCTTTTATTCATTTAGTTTAAAATAAATGGTTTTTAACTAATTTCATAATACAGGGTGGTCATAAAAAAACTTTGCCGATATACGGAGCTCTAGCGGCCAGTCCGCTCAACCGCTCGAAATGAAATTTCAGATATAGCTATTCAGAGGTATGAGCTCGAGATTCTGTGAACGGCAACAAAATGGCGCTCACGGTTACGGTTATAGTTACAGAAACTCGAAAATTTCCAATGGCAACACCCTTTTTTTCATCGCAAAATGCTCAGCGCATGCGAAAACCATAAAGAGCGTTGGAACCGTACGTGTATCACAAGAAACGGACATGTTATGCACGCACAAAAAACCGTTCTGCGAATCCTCCCCCCCCCATAAAAAAAATTCGATTGGGGTGCAAGGACAATTAATGGTGATGGCACCCATGTGGAAAATGTGTAATCAAAATAAAAGTTTTAATTTCTCCGATCTGTATTGTAATCAGAGATTAGTGTACTGACTCTGTGTCATATGCAAATTTCCTCCTTCTTTGTGCGTGCATAACATGTCCGTTTCTTGTGATACACGTACGGTTCCAACGCTCTTAATGGTTTTCGCATGCGCTGAGCATTTTGCGATGAAAAAAATGGGTGTTGCCATTGGAAATTTTCGAGTTTCTGTAACTATAACCGTAACCGTGAGCGCCATTTTGTTGCCGTTCACAGAATCTCGAGATCATACCTCTGAATAGCTATATCTGAAATTTCACCTCGATCGGTTGAGCGGCCTGGCCGCTAGAGCTCCATATATCGGCAAAGTTTTTTATATCCACCCTGTACTTTTGAAATATCACTTTTCATTGGCCATTTTTTTAAAGCATTTAGAAAATGGTTGTTTTTTTCAGTCAAATATACACTTTGGTCTGTCCGCATTTTATTTTATTATTATTATTATTTATAAATGGTGGAGAAATATTCATACTTAATCCGTAACGTACATAATATGTGACTCTGTTATTACATAGGTCACCTTTTTATTATCATAAAAATTAAGTTTCTACTGATTTTTATTAACTCAATAGGAAAAATTTTGTGCTTTGAGCAATAGATGTCCGCATTTTATTAATTTATTTATTTTAACAAAATTCTTTGTATTTAGAAGAATTTTTATTTAAATAGGAAATCCAAATGTCGCTGTTAATAAAGAAGAAAATTACAAAAAAAAAGTTACAAAACGAGTAGACGCATACTATCAAATATGGAAAAACGACGAATCCAAAAAAGACATCGTATGAAATATAATTTTTTAAAGCAAAAAAACGAGGTCTGATTATCGAGCCTACTGATTACAAAATGTGCATTACATTAAAAAAAAAAAATTAAAAAAAAATTAAATAATAAAAAAAAAAAAACTGCAAATATTGATTTTTTTTTCTTTTGTGCAGTTTTGGCTTCGAAAGGTGCGCTATGTTGCAAAAAGATATAAGCGACTATGAAAACGCACTTGGTAAACGTTCATGCTCAGTTTTACAAATAAATATGGCACATATATGCCCTATACACACCGAGTTACCTAATTGGTGCCAAAATGGTGTTCAGTTGCCTAACATGCTGGTTATCATATAAATGTTATAATAAATTGTTTGTTCTAAAAATATTATCATTTATTGATTGTTATTTTTTTTAATAACAGAAAATGTTTCGTTTATTCCTTTTTTTTTCCTTTTGAAATAAATAAATAACGTGTTATTATAGCATGCTATATGTATCTGGTAATCAAAACGATGTTTTTGCCTAATTGGCATAAAAAATCTCGCCAAATCCGATGCTTATATCTCTAGTATATTACCTCAAGTATTTTATTTATGTATACTATAATTGTTTTTACATACCACTTACTTCTTCTTGTATATAAAAATAGGTAAGTGGCTCCTTTATGCAGTATAAATTGTATAAATCTTTAAAAAATAGCCCCCGTTGCCCCTTTTTGGATCGAATTAAAAAAAAAATCAATGTCTAATTCCAGTATTGCTCCCATGTATGCATACATTTTCCAAATTTCAAAGTTGTATGCCAACAGGAAATAGATGAAAAATGGGAAAAGATGTCACATATGCACATGGGTACTTAATTGGCATCAAAATGGCATTATTTTACCTGAGATGGTAACCCGGCTTTATTTATTTATTAACCATTTGAAAAATGGTTGTTGTTTTCGGGAGAATGGACCCGATGATGTTACCACTTTTGAATGATGTTACCACTTTTGAATGATGTTACCACTTTTGAATTTAAATTAAATTCTTTATTTTTAGAAGAATTTTTATTTGAATTTAAATTAAATTCTTTACTTTTAGAAGAATTTTTATTTGAATAGTAAATTAAAATGGTTAAAATCATTGTAATAAAGGAGAAAACTAACAAATTTAAAAATGGGTAGACGGAAATTAACAGATACAGAAAAAGCCGAAGCCAAAGAAATGAATGAACGTGAATATCGCATTCAATGATATTAAACACAATACGCGTACTTAAACAATCATAAAGTGATTTTTATTTCTTCTTTTGCTATTTAAAATAAAAATTTAGTCAACATGTATAAGTTGCTTATTAGTTTGGCGATTCGTATCATTTGGCGAAATTGGTCGACGGGATAACTGAGTAATACTGTATTTGGTTTGGCGCAAAAACGTCTTTCAATGCAGAAAATGATAAAATCAAAAGATTATTGAGCCGCTGAAAACCAATTACGTGTTGAAATGCGATCACGAAAAAGGAAGCAATTTAATGCCGAACCGATTAATTGTAAAACATCATGTCGCCAGGGCGACCAATCCACTAGCCATGGCGTTTTACTATCGGTCGGTTCTAACCAGGAAAATTTGAGTGCCAATAGTGATTCTAACAAGCCGGAAAATGTTATAGCTATTACTCTTGATTTTCCACCACCTAAAAAGAAAACTAAAAAGCAATCGGCTTGGGAAAAACTGGGAAAAAACTTTTTTGATTCGATGTCTGATGGACCCATTCACAGATGCATGTGCTGCGATCGATTTTGGTTTAAAACCTCCATCACCAAAATTCTGCTCTGTAAAATCAAACAATATATGCCAAAGTCTTACAAGTATAACAGTATATGCCAAAGCTGTATTTTAATAATGATTACTTTTGCACCAACAATGTTAAATAGTTTGAAATGTTTCTTTCGTCGCCAACTTTTATGCTTGGCGACAATAGAGTGATATAACTTAAACGAACCGTACCTTCAAATTGCAGCATGTATAAAGTCATTTATAGCAGTGGCACGGATAATACACAATAAAACAACTGGTATTTAGCTTAAAATGATAGATGAATGTATCGAGTGAAACATTTTTCAAATGGTTGGGGTAATTTCTTAAATTACAATTTTTAACCATTTGAAAAATGGTTGTTGTTTTCGGGAGAATGGACCCGATGATGTTACCACTTTTGAATGATGTTACCACTTTTGAATGATGTTACCACTTTTGAATTTAAATTAAATTCTTTATTTTATTATTATTTATTTGTTTGTTATTTATATTGTTTGTGTACTTATTTATTATTTGTTTATTTACTCATAAAATGGTTATTTACTTTCATTTCCTTTTTTTAATTATATAAAATATTTCTTTTTATAGTTATTAATTATTATTTTTTTTTTATTTACTGTAAGTTCTTTTTGAAAATAGAAAATAATTTAAAAATGTGTATGTAAGCGTTATTTGAAAACGGAGTTTTCGCCAAATGGGCTTTGAAAAAAAATGCGCCAAATCTGATGCGCTTGTGGTATCCGTGCCGAAAAATTAGTGACCAAAACTAATTCCACACACAAACAAAATATAAGTTAAAAGAAAACATGCAATAAAAATAAATATAAAGGGAAAATGATGTCATAAAAGAAATTTTTTATTTAAAAACGTAATTGTTTCTAATTTTCACACGCGAAATATATAAAACATTCTTTTAGCGATCAAATAATGCTATTAAGAGATTATCACAAAATCTCAAAATCAAAGTTTTTATGACATTTTTTTAGTATAAAAAAAACAGTTTTATTTTCCTGCATGATTAAATTTTAAAATGTTTTATTGCATTCAATATATCTGAGTGCGTAAATAATTACTATTTACTCCATGTACTAATTCGGTTATCTACGAAAATATCCAGCCCGTGAAAATCACGCAAACCAAATTTCTGTGACGTATGCAAATAAATTGTGCTTTTTAATCAGTTTTTTTAATATAACTTTTAAACTATTTGGAATTAATTTTTAAAAGTAGGTGCATTCACCAGATTACCTTCATAGGTACCTTCTGGTACAAACAGAATCGAAATCCGACAAGTACTTTTTGAGATGTGCTTGACGAAAGAATTTTTTTGACTTTTAATATCGTTACGTACTCTGAGTATAAGACTTCGCTACGCTCAGACAACTAGTAGATCGAACCCGAGTTTCCCAGGTTACATAGCAAAGATAAAAAACTTTTTTTTTAATTGAAAACTTTAATGAATTATCTACATGTAATATGCGTTTTAGATTGCTAACTAATTCCAAAAAAAGCATTTTTAACCCTTTAACCCCTTGAAAGGGGTGGGATAAAATATATCACACTTAACAATTGCAAAACGCCACATTCACGCCAGTAATTTGAAATAGCAATTTTGTTTTTCTCAAATACGTGAGGAAACATTTTTAAATATTTTGAAACAAATCTGTTTTTAAATTCTGGTGTCAATCAATCATTTCAGGATTTTAAGAATTGAAATGCTTTTTCCCTCAAAGGGTTGAGTATCTAGCGGATTTTTTCATTCATGTTTCATTCATAAAATAATAACTGTGAAAAGTATTGGTATGAAGATTTGTATTTGATAACTTTACATATTTTTTTATCTTATACAATTCAAAAAATTAACATTCATCTCAATATTCTTTTAAATCAATCTTTGAATTAAAATATTACACAGCGGAAAAACATGGTTAGGCTAACATAATTAGGTTAAAGGGTTAAATGAAAAATATTAATTATGGAATCAAATAAAGTTTTGAAGTTTTTCAAAAGTCAAATTTCCATATTAGACACATGCCAGAAGTTATTAACCAAAGATTTCGTTACGCCAGCAATTTTGTTTCTGGTCATTTCAGTACTTCAAGCGCGTAATTCAACTACACATCTATTAAATTTGTATTCATTTATTTTAATTTATTTAATTATTTATAAAGGAAATTTTAATTTTGCTGTAGTATATTAGCCGAAAACAAATTCCGAACTCTTTATATTTTTCTAAGGACAAATAGATTAATCTATCGTAATCGAGTTTCACTTGGTAGAGATAATTCGCACCTGATTTTTTTTTTAAACCACAGCCAATCAATAAATTGAAATACAATTTTCAAACAAATTCAAAGTATTTTCAAAGTATTTTTTTTTTCTCATTTTTGGCAGTGTAAAATTTAAGTTGTTTGATTACATGTTGAGTTTGTAATTTTTAATAATTTAATCTGCGTTTTTAATCATTCTTTTATTTTATTACTCATGCAATTTTAATTTTATAATGGAAAATTATCAGGAACAATATTTATAGATTTATAAGTAAATTGTGTATCATTATTTCTTAATGGAGATACGTGATAGAGATTTTTAAAAAATGCTTCAAAAATATAAGCACGTAATAAATGAGTCAAATGAGATACATTTTTCAATCAAATTGAATTTGAAAGTAGATTTCTTTTTCTAAATGACGAAATAAAAATTGAAAATGTACGACTTTTAGAAGATTAAAAAATTGCAATAAAAAAAATTGCAAAAAGTCATTTTATTCTGAAATGTTGTCATTCGCAAAATAACGTCAGTGCTGCACGCGGACACATTTGTTCCTTACAATATAGATTTTGCGCATATGAAAAATCGGTACTACTTGATTATCCCGTCGACCATTTTCGCCAGATTAAAAAAAAAAAAATAATTGTAATTTAAGAAATTACCCCAACCATTTGAAAAATGTTTCACTCGATACATTCATCTATCATTTTAAGCTAAATACCAGTTGTTTTATTGTGTATTATCCGTGCCACTGCTATAAATGACTTTATACATGCTGCAATTTGAAGGTACGGTTCGTTTAAGTTATATCACTCTATTGTCGCCAAGCATAAAAGTTGGCGACGAAAGAAACATTTCAAACTATTTAACATTGTTGGTGCAAAAGTAATCATTATTAAAATACAGCTTTGGCATATACTGTTATACTTGTAAGACTTTGGCATATATTGTTTGATTTTACAGAGCAGAATTTTGGTGATGGAGGTTTTAAACCAAAATCGATCGCAGCACATGCATCTGTGAATGGGTCCATCAGACATCGAATCAAAAAAGTTTTTTCCCAGTTTTTCCCAAGCCGATTGCTTTTTAGTTTTCTTTTTAGGTGGTGGAAAATCAAGAGTAATAGCTATAACATTTTCCGGCTTGTTAGAATCACTATTGGCACTCAAATTTTCCTGGTTAGAACCGACCGATAGTAAAACGCCATGGCTAGTGGATTGGTCGCCCTGGCGACATGATGTTTTACAATTAATCGGTTCGGCATTAAATTGCTTCCTTTTTCGTGATCGCCTTTCAACACGTAATTGGTTTTCAGCGGCTCAATAATCTTTTGATTTTATCATTTTCTGCATTGAAAGACGTTTTTGCGCCAAACCAAATACAGTATTACTCAGTTATCCCGTCGACCAATTTCGCCAAATGATACGAATCGCCAAACTAATAAGCAACTTATACATGTTGACTAAATTTTTATTTTAAATAGCAAAAGAAGAAATAAAACTAATTTAATATTAAGCCAATTTATTTCAAAAAGGAAATAAATAGCGACTTATTTGACAAAAAATAATGATATCCCATCAAAAACATGAATGTGAAAAAATGCCAAGTTCGTTAAAGATTTCGCTAATAAAAGAAGTGATTTGACAAAAAATAATGATATCCTATCAAAAACATGAATGTGAAAGAATGCCAAGTTCGTTAAAGGTTTTGCTAATAAAAGAAGTGAGATCTAACTGCAAACCAAGTTCTTTCGAAGCTCCTTAAATCATAGCTCCTGACATGCATAATATTCTTCAATTGCTTAAAATGATTTGGTATGTTACTTGTTATTCAATAGAGCGACTTGGCAAGTTTTCAGCCCCTAACTTTATTCTTTGAGTAAGAGTACAATTTAATCTAGAATCTGATTGGTAAAGATCTAGTCAATCAAGTGTTCGAATAACTATAATGAAGTTAAGGTATTGATAAATTAATTAAGTGATCAACTTTAAGTTCTGATCAATTAAATAGAGAAATTTGAATAACAGAAAACTTGTAAGTCGCTCTATTGAATAACAAGTAACATACCAAATCATTTTAAGCAATTGAAGAATATTATGTATGTCAGGAGCTATGATTTAAGGAGCTTCGAAAGAATTTGGTTTGCAGTTAGATCTCACTTCTTTTATTAGCAAAACCTTTAACGAACTTGGCATTCTTTCACATTCATGTTTTTGATAGGATATCATACTTACTTATGCAATAGCAAACGTAGACCAATCAAATTCCCGGAGTTTATCCGTACAGTGCCAGTCGTTAAAGAACGGACTGGTTTTTCTCCCTTATCCACAGTAATTCATCCACAGTGACATCAGCTGCCCTTTCCTTATTATTAACAAAATAATAAAGATTAAAAAGCAATTGAAAAATTAAAATTTGACAATATTTATATAATTTTATATATAATTTTATAATATATAATTTTAAGTTTGCTACTTTCTCATCAAACAAATAAAATGTATATTATAAATTCATCGGGATAACTTTCAGATTAGGACACACTAAGAGAATATCAAACAATTTTAAAACAAAGTTAACGGAGCCTTAATTCTGATCAAAGTTACAGGATTAATGGATAAATTCTAGTGAAATAAAACTAAAATGCCTATCATACTGGACTAACACATGGAAGCATTGCTCAAATAGTAGCAAACCATGCATGAAAATAAATACAAATTCTTGGAAATAATCAGATAAAAAGAAGCTATATACATGATTTAAATTAAAATTCAATGAGGATTTACAATTTTGTATGTTGTAAATCTTCGTAGAATTTTCAGTATGAATCCAAGAAAAAAAAAAAAAAAAAAATTGTAATTTAAGAAATTACCCCAACCATTTGAAAAATGTTTCACTCGATACATTCATCTATCATTTTAAGCTAAATACCAGTTGTTTTATTGTGTATTATCCGTGCCACTGCTATAAATGACTTTATACATGCTGCAATTTGAAGGTACGGTTCGTTTAAGTTATATCACTCTATTGTCGCCAAGCATAAAAGTTGGCGACGAAAGAAACATTTCAAACTATTTAACATTGTTGGTGCAAAAGTAATCATTATTAAAATACAGCTTTGGCATATACTGTTATACTTGTAAGACTTTGGCATATATTGTTTGATTTTACAGAGCAGAATTTTGGTGATGGAGGTTTTAAACCAAAATCGATCGCAGCACATGCATCTGTGAATGGGTCCATCAGACATCGAATCAAAAAAGTTTTTTCCCAGTTTTTCCCAAGCCGATTGCTTTTTAGTTTTCTTTTTAGGTGGTGGAAAATCAAGAGTAATAGCTATAACATTTTCCGGCTTGTTAGAATCACTATTGGCACTCAAATTTTCCTGGTTAGAACCGACCGATAGTAAAACGCCATGGCTAGTGGATTGGTCGCCCTGGCGACATGATGTTTTACAATTAATCGGTTCGGCATTAAATTGCTTCCTTTTTCGTGATCGCCTTTCAACACGTAATTGGTTTTCAGCGGCTCAATAATCTTTTGATTTTATCATTTTCTGCATTGAAAGACGTTTTTGCGCCAAACCAAATACAGTATTACTCAGTTATCCCGTCGACCAATTTCGCCAAATGATACGAATCGCCAAACTAATAAGCAACTTATACATGTTGACTAAATTTTTATTTTAAATAGCAAAAGAAGAAATAAAAATCACTTTATGATTGTTTAAGTACGCGTATTGTGTTTAATATCATTGAATGCGATATTCACGTTCATTCATTTCTTTGGCTTCGGCTTTTTCCGTATCTGTTAATTTCCGTCTACCCATTTTTAAATTTGTTAGTTTTCTCCTTTATTACAATGATTTTAACCATTTTAATTTACTATTCAAATAAAAATTCTTCTAAAAGTAAAGAATTTAATTTAAATTCAAATAAAAACTCTTCTAAAAGTAAAGAAATTAATTTAAATTCAAAAGTGACCACATCATTCAAAAGTGGTAACATCATTTAAAAGTGGTAACATCATCGGGTCCATTCTCCCGAAAACAACAACCATTTTTCAAATGGTTAAAAAAAATTGTAATTTAAGAAATTACCCCAACCATTTGAAAAATGTTTCACTCGATACATTCATCTATCATTTTAAGCTAAATACCAGTTGTTTTATTGTGTATTATCCGTGCCACTGCTATAAATGACTTTATACATGCTGCAATTTGAAGGTACGGTTCGTTTAAGTTATATCACTCTATTGTCGCCAAGCATAAAAGTTGGCGACGAAAGAAACATTTCAAACTATTTAACATTGTTGGTGCAAAAGTAATCATTATTAAAATACAGCTTTGGCATATACTGTTATACTTGTAAGACTTTGGCATATATTGTTTGATTTTACAGAGCAGAATTTTGGTGATGGAGGTTTTAAACCAAAATCGATCGCAGCACATGCATCTGTGAATGGGTCCATCAGACATCGAATCAAAAAAGTTTTTTCCCAGTTTTTCCCAAGCCGATTGCTTTTTAGTTTTCTTTTTAGGTGGTGGAAAATCAAGAGTAATAGCTATAACATTTTCCGGCTTGTTAGAATCACTATTGGCACTCAAATTTTCCTGGTTAGAACCGACCGATAGTAAAACGCCATGGCTAGTGGATTGGTCGCCCTGGCGACATGATGTTTTACAATTAATCGGTTCGGCATTAAATTGCTTCCTTTTTCGTGATCGCCTTTCAACACGTAATTGGTTTTCAGCGGCTCAATAATCTTTTGATTTTATCATTTTCTGCATTGAAAGACGTTTTTGCGCCAAACCAAATACAGTATTACTCAGTTATCCCGTCGACCAATTTCGCCAAATGATACGAATCGCCAAACTAATAAGCAACTTATACATGTTGACTAAATTTTTATTTTAAATAGCAAAAGAAGAAATAAAAATCACTTTATGATTGTTTAAGTACGCGTATTGTGTTTAATATCATTGAATGCGATATTCACGTTCATTCATTTCTTTGGCTTCGGCTTTTTCCGTATCTGTTAATTTCCGTCTACCCATTTTTAAATTTGTTAGTTTTCTCCTTTATTACAATGATTTTAACCATTTTAATTTACTATTCAAATAAAAATTCTTCTAAAAGTAAAGAATTTAATTTAAATTCAAATAAAAACTCTTCTAAAAGTAAAGAAATTAATTTAAATTCAAAAGTGACCACATCATTCAAAAGTGGTAACATCATTCAAAAGTGGTAACATCATCGGGTCCATTCTCCCGAAAACAACAACCATTTTTCAAATGGTTAATAAAAATCACTTTATGATTGTTTAAGTACGCGTATTGTGTTTAATATCATTGAATGCGATATTCACGTTCATTCATTTCTTTGGCTTCGGCTTTTTCCGTATCTGTTAATTTCCGTCTACCCATTTTTAAATTTGTTAGTTTTCTCCTTTATTACAATGATTTTAACCATTTTAATTTACTATTCAAATAAAAATTCTTCTAAAAGTAAAGAATTTAATTTAAATTCAAATAAAAATTCTTCTAAAAATAAAGAATTTAATTTAAATTCAAAAGTGGTAACATCATTCAAAAGTGGTAACATCATTCAAAAGTGGTAACATCATCGGGTCCATTCTCCCGAAAACAACAACCATTTTTCAAATGGTTAAAAAAAAAAAAAAAAAAAAAAATGTAATTTAAGAAATTACATCAACCATTTGAAAAATGTTTCATTCGAAACATTCATCTATCATTTTCAGCTAAATACCACTTGTTTTATTGTGTATTATCCGTGCCACTGCTATAAATGACTTTATACATGCTGCAATTTGTAGGTACGGATCGTTTAAGTTACATCACTCCATTGTTGCCAAGCATAAAAGTTGGCGACGAAAGAAACATTTCAAACTATGTACCATTGTTGGTGCGAAAGTAATCATTATTAAAATACAGCTTTGGCATATACTGTTATACTTGTAAGACTTTGGCATATATTGTTTGATTTTACAGAGCAGAATTTTGGTGATGGAGGTTTTAAACCAAAGTCGATCGCAGCACATGCATCTGTGAATGGGTCCATCAGACATTGAATCAAAAAAGTTTTTTTCCAGTTTTTCCCCAGCCGATTGCTTTTTAGTTTTCTTTTTAGGCGGTGGAAAATCAAGAGTAATAGCTATAACATTTTCCGGCTTGTTAGAATCACTATTGGCACTCAAATTTTCCTGGTTAGAACCGACCGATTGTAAAACGCCATGGCTAGTGGATTGGTCGTCCTCGAGACATGATGGTTTACAATTAATCGGTTCGGCATTAAATTGCTTCCTTTTTCGTGATCGCCTTTCAACACGTAATTGGTTTTCAGCGGCTCGATAATCTTTTGATTTTCTCGTTTTCTGCATTGAAAGACGTTTTTCCGCCAAACCAAATACAGTACTACTTAGTTATCCCGTCGACCAATTTCGCCAAATGATACGAATCGCCAAATTAATAAGCAACTTATACATGTTGACTAAATTTTTATTTTAAATAACAAAAGAACAAATAAATTAGTAAAACACTAATAAAAAGTTGAAATAAAAATCACTTTATGATTGTTTAAGTACGCGTATTGTGTTTAATGTCATTGAATGCGACGGTCATTCATTTCTTTGGCTTCAGCTTTTTCCGTATCTGTTAATTTCCGTCTACCCATTTTTAAATTTGTTAGTTTTCTCCTTTATTACAATGATTTTAAACATTTTAATTTCCTATTCAAATAAAATTTCTTCTAAAAATAAAGAATTTAATTTAAATTCAAATAAAAATTCTTCTAAAAATAAAGAATTTAATTTAAATTCAAAAGTGACCACATCATTTTGTCAATCCTCCACCGAAAACAACAACCATTTTTCAATGGTTAATAAATAAATAAATAAATAAAAATTCTTCTAAAAGTAAAGAATTTAATTTAAATTCAAATAAAAATTCTTCTAAAAATAAAGAATTTAATTTAAATTCAAAAGTGGTAACATCATTCAAAAGTGGTAACATCATTCAAAAGTGGTAACATCATCGGGTCCATTCTCCCGAAAACAACAACCATTTTTCAAATGGTTAAAAAAAAAAATAATTGTAATTTAAGAAATTACCCCAACCATTTGAAAAATGTTTCACTCGATACATTCATCTATCATTTTAAGCTAAATACCAGTTGTTTTATTGTGTATTATCCGTGCCACTGCTATAAATGACTTTATACATGCTGCAATTTGAAGGTACGGTTCGTTTAAGTTATATCACTCTATTGTCGCCAAGCATAAAAGTTGGCGACGAAAGAAACATTTCAAACTATTTAACATTGTTGGTGCAAAAGTAATCATTATTAAAATACAGCTTTGGCATATACTGTTATACTTGTAAGACTTTGGCATATATTGTTTGATTTTACAGAGCAGAATTTTGGTGATGGAGGTTTTAAACCAAAATCGATCGCAGCACATGCATCTGTGAATGGGTCCATCAGACATCGAATCAAAAAAGTTTTTTCCCAGTTTTTCCCAAGCCGATTGCTTTTTAGTTTTCTTTTTAGGTGGTGGAAAATCAAGAGTAATAGCTATAACATTTTCCGGCTTGTTAGAATCACTATTGGCACTCAAATTTTCCTGGTTAGAACCGACCGATAGTAAAACGCCATGGCTAGTGGATTGGTCGCCCTGGCGACATGATGTTTTACAATTAATCGGTTCGGCATTAAATTGCTTCCTTTTTCGTGATCGCCTTTCAACACGTAATTGGTTTTCAGCGGCTCAATAATCTTTTGATTTTATCATTTTCTGCATTGAAAGACGTTTTTGCGCCAAACCAAATACAGTATTACTCAGTTATCCCGTCGACCAATTTCGCCAAATGATACGAATCGCCAAACTAATAAGCAACTTATACATGTTGACTGTGTTTAATATCATTGAATGCGATATTCACGTTCATTCATTTCTTTGGCTTCGGCTTTTTCCGTATCTGTTAATTTCCGTCTACCCATTTTTAAATTTGTTAGTTTTCTCCTTTATTACAATGATTTTAACCATTTTAATTTACTATTCAAATAAAAATTCTTCTAAAAGTAAAGAATTTAATTTAAATTCAAATAAAAATTCTTCTAAAAATAAAGAATTTAATTTAAATTCAAAAGTGGTAACATCATTCAAAAGTGGTAACATCATTCAAAAGTGGTAACATCATCGGGTCCATTCTCCCGAAAACAACAACCATTTTTCAAATGGTTAAAAAAAAAAAAACTCCAAAATCAAACTTTCGCCAAACGAATAATCAAGTTATATATGTTGATATAATTTTTATTTTAAATAACGGAAAAACAAATAAATTAGTAAAACACGAATAAAAACACAAATAAAAAGTGGTATTAAAAACCACTTGATGACATTTTAAACATGTGTATCCTGTTTAATATCATTGAATATGACATTCACAATCATCCATTATTGGCATTTAGTCTTATAATTTGGCGATAATTTTTCGTCGACGGAATAAGCAAGTAGTACAGAAAAATCTTACGTGCATACTAAAATGTTAAAAGTAAAGAAATGACTGCACGTACATTTTTTTAAAAAAGTTTGCTTCAAAGTTAACTCTATGTCAAATTTAAAATTCGTTTTATAAATTAAAATACACAGTACAAATTAAAAGAATAAACATTAAAATACACAAACATTGCACTCCGTCACTTCAACGTGCAAAGAAGATTCCGTATTTTCCGTGAAACGCAAACCTTGATTTTTAAAAATCATGCCAAACCAATTTTTCAATTACATTTTAAACATTGGATATTGGCGAATTATGAAATCTCATTTCGTCATTTACATCGTTCATTTTCTATTTCAGATAAATTTACTACGTGAAAAATGTGCTTTTTTTTTTCTTTTTTGGAAATATATTTGGAAAATAAAAATGGTTCTAAAAATAAAGTAAAAAATAAATAACATAATAAAAAATATAAATATTCCAAAAAGAAAGAAAAATTAAATAATTTTGTTTTGCATTTTCCTTCTGGTAAAATAACAGGTAACAAAAAAAGAACTAAAAAGATTGTCTGCTTTGGCACGTTTAACTGAAATTTATAATAAAAAAATTATTTTAAGGGAATAATTGGTACTTCTAGGTTATCCCGTCGACCAATTTCGCCAAATTATACAAATCGCCAAACTAATAGCCAAATTATGCATGTTGACATAATTTTTATTTTAAATAACGAAAAAACAAATAATTAGAAAAATATTAATAAAAATATTAATAAAAAGTCTAAATAAAGATCACTTAATGACATTTTAAATACGTGAATCGCATTTAATGTCATTGAATGTGACATCCACGATCATCCATTATGGGCATTTAATCTTATAGTTTGGCGATAATCTTTTGGCCGACGGGATAACCTAGAAGTGCCGAATAATGTTATTTTAATATAATTACAATTGAATGTCTTAAACAACTGGACAAAAATTTGGGGAATCGGACATTACTTAAAACTTGTAATTATTGCCAAGATCATCTCTTTTTGCTTGTCTAACTCGGCGAAAAAAATTCAACCCGGAGGGAAAAAAGAATCACATTGAATAGGTACTAAATCCTTTGACATCAGTTGTGAATTTTTTCTCTAAATAAAAATGATCTGTTTAAATTTAAGCATTCTAAAGTAGCATTTTATCCTTATATATATTATAAATGTGATTGTGTGTCCGAAAATTGGAATGAACTTGGCTTCAAAACGGATGCATTAATGTCTTTGAATTTTTGTATATAGATAGTTTATTGGTCTGAAATGAACATAGGCTAATTTTTATTTATTTTATTCAAATATTTTTCTTAATAATTCAACACTTCACTATTTTTCATACAGAATAAATTGAAAAATTTTCCATAATATTTAATCATCTTTCTTTTTTCGTTGCCAAAAAAAAAAAAAAAAAAAAAAAAACCCGGAATAATTATTTCTCTTTTGTAATTAATTTTCAACTGAAAGATTTTCACGTGATAAAAGAAAATGAAATAAATTAATGGACCCTATTCTGTTTTTCGGTTCGAGGTTAAAAACCGCGATTTTACCAATTGTGACGTCAGAGGAATACTGTTTTTCTTCTTGTATCACGCAGACGATTATATAAAATTTCTTTTACACTTAGAAGACTTCACAAGAATATAACTTGGCACTTTACAAGAATATGAATATTTTAATAGTTTTTCCAGATATTGATCCGTAATAAAAATGATCCTTTTTCTTTCTTTCGGTTCGAGGCTATAAAATTCAACTTTTTACCAATTGTGACGTCACAGGAATACTTTCCATTAAGAATTTTAAAAATATCAATGTAACGTCATATCTGAAACAAAGTATAAGTTTTTAAATTTTCAAATATTCTGTTTTTTTTTTTTTTTTTTTTTTTTTTCGTTTTACGGAAACTACACTCTTTTTGACACTTTCTAACATGGTCTAAAAGTGTTTACGACTTCAACCTGTCTGTATACCGGATGCCGAGTGCCTGGGATCTGCCGTCTGTTTGTCCGTGTTTCAACTTGAGTAAATATAGTGGGATTCATACGAAAATAACATACGTTATTGAGATTTGCTATAGCATGTGCGGCATTGAAAATGAACCAGGTAGCAATTATAGCTGAATCACAGGAGCACTCAAAAGGAGACTTTACATTATGATGTACGGCGAAAAAATCATTTGTGGTGTATTTTGATTAATGTTATATAATTTTAAATGTAATGAAATTTACATGCATTTTTAAGGTTCACAAGAACATGGTTACTATCGAATATGTTAAGTATAGTACTTATAGTGTGCGTACTGTGAGCTCAAAAGTATTTCAATATATCATAGTCTGTGAAGAAAAACCATTTGCAGCATATTTTAATAATGTTATTTTATTAAGGTTATTTTAATAATATTGAAATTGATATCAGTTTCTTAAGTGCACTAAAACAGGATTTCTGTAGAAAATGGGGTGAAAAGATTTAACATTCTTTTACAAGATAACAGAAAAATGTTCGGTAATATAATAGTCTACGGGGGAAAAAATATTCCCAGCGTATTTTAATTGCGTTGCACTATTTCAAACATGATGAAATTAATATACTGAGATAATCAATACAATGATAAATTACTGAAATTTACTAATATGCTTGCAGTAAAGTATGATTTGCATCACATTTTTTGTTCATTTACAGAGACGCATAAAAGATTTTGGACCTGTGTCCAGATCTCAGATATTGTATCCAAAGTATGGTCTATTAGAAAAGATTGCTGAAGAGCTTTTTCAATTATAGTATGTATTTTAAGGAAAGCTAATGCATCCTGAAGTTCAGCTATATTTGGTATAATAAGAGATGTTTGTAGAATTTAAATAAATCATGTAACGGACTATACAATAAACTGGATATATGGTCACCTGTGCAATAGCGATTCCCGGAAATATGAATTCAATAATTTGAATCGGGTTTTTTGCTTGAATAATTTAATCTAAATATGCGGTCGTATAAATATTTGCACGTAATATACAGGACTGTACAAAATAATTCAAGTACGTTTCTGTCTATTATTAGAAATTGCTAAAGGTGAATTTTAATCTTCATTATACTTTTTCTAACTAAGCAAAATTTTAACATTGTATTTAGAATATTTACAAGCACATAGATCACATACACAGATGCAGAAAAGAATGGGCCGGCGAAGTTATGTATTATGGAAATGTTGGATATTTTTTTATTACCTATAGGTTTAACACATGATTTTTCTTTCTTTGATATGGAATTCTGAAATGCACTACAAGATGATTTCTGTTACATTGGGGTGCGTTACAGGTGTTCTATAGTATAAATGGTTTCAATTTCATTTTCGCGATCTTTAATATTATCTAACACATTTTCCATTTATTTGACTGAGTTCTTTAAGTCCCCCCCCCCCCCCCCCAAAAAAAAAAAAAAAAAAACTACTGTATAGCCTGGTATAAGATATGTGTTATATATATATTTTAAATTATTGTTCATGAAATGTTTTGTTTAATTAAAGCGTTTATCTTTTTTTTTTATGCTACGTGAACGACGTCACGGGTAACAGCTAGTTTTATTATAAGCTAAAAACTATAGTACTAAAAGTTTCCACAGATTTGTCATTGAAAGTTTCCTTCTTTTTTGCGAAAACACGCGATTGTGTTTGGGCTTAATGTAACAAATTTCAGGGTTACATTTTTTTGAATCACTCCCAGCCACCATAAGTCCTCTATTTCTTCTTTTTAATTTATGGCTATTTATCACATATTATTTTAATATATGAACTAAATATCGATTTAACATCATTGACAAAGAGATATGTACTTTGGAAGAATAATACTTTCATCTTACTAAAAAAACTTATTTTAATACGGACACATTATTTACAGCAGACGATCACAGATACACACAATCGGCATCGAACACAACTGCCGCTTACATAAAAACATTCTATTTACATTTTTACTTTAGTTGCGGTTGCAGTTAAATACACCACATCTCCTCCCTTCCTAAACTTCTACTACAAGTCCAATCGCTGAGGAGGTCTCCGGATTCTAGTAGATCGGCGAACTGGTTGTGGTGTTGGAGTTGAACCGTGGACACTGAGTGGAGCATGTTCTGATGTAGTAACTGAGATTGGCGTTGCATCAGTCGTCTCCGCCTCCACACTAGTGGGTGATTTTGCTAACTCAGCACTAGTTGCCGGAACATCAGCATTTTGCTCATGAATGGCAGGTTTTGAAAACGATCGACGGAGCTCGCTTTCTTTTTCCTCTATGTCTCCTCCATCCCGTATTTGATCTACATGTCTGCGCCACAATTGGCCATTTACATCGACAGTGTAATGTAGCTGTCCATCTTTTTTAACGACTTTTCCAAACCTCCATCTCTTGTCGCCTTGCCGGTAATTTCGTACAGCGACATTGTCGCCAATTTGGAATCCTCTATCCGAGAATTCATAAGTTCCTTTACGAACTTTTTCTTCCACTCTGCTCTTAAGATCAGGACGCAGCAGATCGATTCTCGTCCGAATCTCTCTCTTCAACATAAGCATGGCTGGACTATGAAGTGTCGTGAGGTTCGGAGCTTTTCTGTATTGCATAAGGAACGTACTTAATTTTTGTTGTATTGTGCCACTATAATTTTGCATTGCTCTTAGAGATTGTTTGACTGTAAAGACGTATCTTTCGGCCTGCCCATTGCTAGATGGTTTAAATGGCGCAGTGGTCTTGTGTTTAATGCCGTTATTATGCATAAACATCTCAAATTCGAATGATGTAAACTGTGGACCGTTGTCACTTACCAGCATGAGTGGCAATCCAAATCGAGCGAAACAATCTCTTAAGCATTCGATGGTTTTGGTTGCTGTGGTGGATTTCATTGGATAAGCTTCCAACCACTTGGAATGAGCATCTACTATAATCAGGAACATATATCCAAAGATAGGCCCAGCAAAATCTATGTGAATACGTTGCCACGTGCACTAGGATACTCCCAGCAATGCACCTTTACTCTCTGAGGGTCGGTTTTGTACCGAGCACAGTCTACACAATTTCTTGAGCAATTTTCTATATCCTTATCAATGTTCTTCCAATAAACATACGATCTAGCGATAGCTTTCATCTTAACAGCACCCAGATGACCATGATGTAACTCTTCAAGCACCTGAGCCTGATACTTTTTGGGAACGCACACACGCTGGCCTAACATGACACAATCATCTTGTAGACTATATTCTGCTTCTCTACCTCTTAAAATTCCTCCATTCTGTAAAATATTAAGCAATGGGGCGAGGTCTGCATCCAACAGAGTTTCTTTGGCTAAGTCTCTGGCTGTGACAGGAAGAGTTTCGATTTGTGCTAACTGAAATAAATCAATTTCATCTTTAACGTCTAGCTGTTCAGAGGTGGACGGCAGCCTAGACAGAAAGTCAGCGTTACCATGTTGTTTTGTATTACGATACTTAATGTCAAACTGGAAAGATTGTAATACTAAAGAATAATGTAATAATTTTGTAGCTGCCAGAACTGGAAGACCTTTCTTCGATTCGAAGATGGCTACTAAAGGTTGGTGGTCAGTTAATAATGTGAATCGTCTCCCTTTTAGGTAAAGATAAAATTTCTTGACAGCCCACACAATTGCTAGTGCTTCTTTATCAATCTGAGCGTATTTTTGCTCAGTTTTTGTGAGGGTTCTGGAGGCGAAAGCTATTGGTCTTTCCGTTCCATCAGGTAAAGAATGGGAAAGAACCGCCCCTACTCCTACAGGAGATGCGTCAGTTGCCAATATCAATGGCAGTGATGGATCATTAATGCATTAGGACACGCGGAGAACAAATTTCATTTTTAATTTTTTCAAAAGCTTCCTGACAATCCTTTGACCAAACCCATTTCACACCTTTCTGTGTTAATTTATACAAAGGATTCGCTATTGTAGCCAAATTAGGACAAAATTTTCCATAAAAGTTAACAAGCCCTAAAAAACTTTGTACTTCCTGTACGTTAGTGGGTCTAGGAGCTTTTGAAATCGCAGAAATTTTCTCATCAGTTTTATGTATACCGTTTGCATCGATTTTGTGCCCTAAAAATTGAATTTCTTTTTGAAAAAATTTACTCTTATCTAAATTTAATTTTAGCCCATGATCTTTACATTTCTGAAAAAATTTTCTTAAGGCCTCTAAGTGTGACTTATCATCTGATCCAGTCACTCTAACATCATCCATAAAAACTTTGATTCCTTCCATCCCCTGGAAAAGACCATCAATATACCTTTGCCAAATTGCTGGAGCAGAATTTAAACCATACATAAGTCTTTTACAAACATATAATCCCTTATGTGTATTTATCGTTAAGATCTTTTGACTATCTGGATGTACTTTCATTTGTAAATATGCATGTTTAAAATCGATCTTTGAAAAATGTTTACCCCCATTTAAACTTAAAAAAATTTCCTCTAATTTTGGTAAAGGATGTTGTTGTACCATAATATTTTGGTTTACGGTAACAGAATAATCTGCACATAGGCGTATAGACCCATCTGTTTTTACAACCGGGACAACTGGTGTTGCCCAATCAGAGGTCTCTACTCTCTCTATGATGCCTTCCTTTTCAAGCCTATCAATTTCTTGTTCAATCCTGTCTTTTAAAGAAAAGGGTACAGGTCTAGCTCTACAAAATTTTGGCACTGCATCAGATTTAAGTTCCAACTTTACTTCATAATTATTAATTTCCCCTAACTTATCGTCAAAAAGCTCTTTATATTCTTCTAACAATTTACTCAAATTATAGTCATAAGATGTTCTTACTGCTTTTATAGAATTCCAGTCTAAATTTATACTATATAGCCATTTGCGGCCAAAAATTGTATCCAAATTTTCCTTAACAATATACAAATTTAATTTAAATTTTTGATTTTTGTATTCAACATCAACAGTGACAAAACCCAAAGGTACAATTATTTCACCTTTGTATTGTTACGAATTTTGTAAATAGTTAGTGTTTGTACTGTAAAATAATGTAAATAATCTTATTAAGCTCCATTCTTTTACTAATATTAGTTTTTGTTACATTGTCTCTGTTATCAAGCAAACTTGTCTATTATTTTCAGTGAACGTCTATGGCAGCTTTGCAAAATATTAGAGATATCGCCAAGTTGGCGTCACTTTTGGCGACTAATTTTGGTCGCCAAATTTGGCGATATATCGCCAAGTTGGCGACAAACTTGGCTATTGTTGGCGATGGTAACCCTTCCCTATTTATGGTAACCCCCCCTTAGGTCTACTGATACATTGAATGTTGTTCCGTGGTTTTTCCAGTTTTTTCTAGAAGGTGGTAGAAATTTCGACCGCATGCGGCGAGACTATATATAGGAGAGCCGATGCGAGCTGTTGTTATTATTTACCAGTCAGTCATTGAGTGAACAAGGCGTTTGTTAAGCGAGTTTGCTTGACTTTAATTTATGTTGTTTTGAATGTTATTAAGTGTTGAGACGTTGTATAAAGAGTCTTTGGGATCTAAAGCTGTACTTATACGATAGATTTGAGCAGTTATTTTTGAATATCTAGAAATATTTGTGAGTTTCGAAGACTCTGTTGTCCTGAAGTTCTGTAAATAAATTATTTTCTACTTTTCTATAAGCAAGAGTTTGAAGTTCTCTAACCATAAGATCAAAGAACCCTATATACGCTGCAACATTTGGTGTCAGGAGTGGGGTTCTTATGGCGAAAACGAGAACAATGGACGGACATCTGAAAGAACTGTTAGATGCTGTCAATGGCATAAAGACAGAAATGAATAAAGGCCAAGAAGAAATGGCGGAAAAAATAAATAAAGGCCAAGAAGAGTTGGCAGATAAAATGAATAAAGGCCAAGAAGAGTTGGCGGAAAAAATGAATAAAGGCCAAGAAGAGTTGGCGGATAAAATGAATAAAGGCCAAGAAGAGTTGGCGGATAAAATGAATAAAAACGAAGAAAGAATGAAAGAGTTGACTGAAGAATTGAAGAAGGAAGTTAATAAAAGTCAAGAAGAAATGAAGAAAACTTTAGAAGAAAAGTTCTCGTCGGTAGACAGAAGAATAGATTCGGTAGAAGAGAAAATAGAGAATGAAATAAATAAAGTAGAAGAGAAAATTCAGAATGAAGTTAGTAATATTGAAGAGAAAATAGTTGAAGTAGATAAAACACTAAATAAAAAAGTACAAGATCTTGGAAAGAAGCTTTCAGCGTCCAGTGGTAATTATGAAGAATTTAGGAATCCGCCTGCTTCTCCCGTGCACATCAAGCTATCGACATACGACGGAAAGAGTTCCTGGCAAGTTTACAAGACCCAATTCACCATTGTAGCCGAAGCGAACAAATGGAGTGACGAGGTGAAAGCTTGTCAACTGGCAGCATCTTTAAGAGGAGAAGCCGCCGACGTGCTACAAACATTGCCCGATATGACGCAACTCAATTTTGACACTTTAAGTAGTGCACTTGAAATGAGATTCGGAGAAAAATTTTTCAAAGATTATACGAGAATACAAATGAAGAGCCGCCATCAAAAATCGAGTGAAACCCTTCAAGAGTTTGCCTCAGAAATAGAACATCTGGCAAATTTAGCTTTCATCGACTGCCCAACAAATGTACGGGAAATGCTCTCATTGCAGTACTTTGTTGACGGAATAAAAGATCCAGAAGTGCAGAGAGCGGTACGAATGGCAGATGTACAGGATTTAAAGGCTGCATTACTATATGCCTTAAAGTTGGAAGCAGCTACACAAGCCAGCCGAAGAGATCGTCATTCAGTCCGAGGGGCAACGGTGAACAAAAGCTCAGACACTGAAATCGACGTCTTGAAAGAAATTAGGAAATTAAATCAAGAGCTTGAAGCCTTAAAATATGGAAGAACGAGCTCAAGGAGACAGAATCTCACGTGCTGGGGATGCGGTGATACAGGACATCTCCGAAGAAATTGCCCCAAAATCCACGAACGTGAGATAAATTCAAATAGTCAGCAGGGAAACTAAATTTTGGCCATCTCGCGGGGCGGAGGTTGCCAGAGAATGAAAAGCCCCACCTGAAGATCCTCCAGATATCAAAAATGAGTGGCGGTGATAATGAATTATATGTGATAGGCTTTATTAACGGAATTCAGTGCCGTATGATTGTTGATACGGGAGCCAATGTGACAATAATAAGAGAAGATTTGGCTCGAAAATTGAAATGTAAACTCATCTGGACTCCACCATGCGTTACCCTGCAAACTGTGACGGGCGACAAGATTGGCATATATGGAAAGGCCAATTTAACCATACACTTTGGAGGAACGAAATATTACCATATGGCATATGTGGCTGACATAACAGATCCTTGCTTAATCGGGCTAGATTTTCTGAAGAAGTTTGACTTCAAACTTGATTACAAAAATAACAAAATGCTCTCAAAATTTGAAGAAATAAGCCTTTTTGGATTAAATAACGAAATTGAATGTAAACAAATAGTAATAGCCAAAGAAGACATCAATCTAGGTCCAAGAACAGAATTTTTAGTTCCAGCTGTAATTAACAATGAAACTAATTACCGATTTGGCCATATAGATTATCCAGAAGACAATAGAACACAAGCAGGAGTATTGGTGGCTTCTTCTGTAGTAGACCTCTCGAAAAAGACCATTCCAGTCAGAATTGCTAACATCAGTGATAAGACGAGGACTATCAAGAAAGGAGAGGTGATAGCATCATGTGCTCCTGTGACGTGCATAAGTCAAAATTCCAGTCACTCTGAGAAATCTTCAGATAATTTAGTCAAGGATTTGTTACAAAATACAGACTTAGATCCAAAACAGATGGAAGCTGCGGAAAATTTAATTAGAGAATTCCAAAGTTTATTTTCCCAAACATCTGAAGACTTTGGACGAACTAAAATGGCACAACACCGAATCGACACGGGAGATCACTCTCCTATTAAACAGCACCCTAGACGATTACCTTTTGCCAAGCAAGAAGAGGTGCAGAATTTAATTAAGGATATGGAAGAAAATGACGTCATCGAACCATCGACAAGTCCATGGGCGTCTCCCATTGTGCTAGTAAGAAAGAAGGATGGTTCTACAAGATTTTGTGTAGACTACCGCCGACTGAATGACGTCACTAAAAAGGATAGTTACCCTCTACCAAGGATCGACGACACTCTCGACACACTTGCGGGCAACACTTGGTTCTCGACTGTGGATCTGAAGAGTGGTTACTGGCAGGTAGAGATCCATCCGGACGACCGCGAGAAGACTGCCTTTACAACGGGACAAGGATTATGGCAGTTCAAGGTAATGCCTTTTGGTCTATGTAACGCACCGGCAACTTTTGAACGCCTTATGGAAACGGTTCTTCGGGGGCTGTCATATGAGGCATGTCTTGTTTATTTAGACGATATCATAATCACAGGAAAATCTTTTGATGAACATCTGAACAACCTCAGGCGGGTGCTACAAAAATTGAAGGAAGCTAATTTGAAGTTAAGCCCTTCGAAGTGCAGCTTATTTCGCAATGAAGTCGCATACCTTGGACACATCATTTCGGCGGAAGGAGTTAGGACTGATCCGGAGAAGATATCGGCTGTGAAAAATTGGAGTCGTCCAGCAGATATTCACCAGCTTCGGAGTTTTCTAGGATTATGCACCTATTACAGGAAATTCGTCAAAGGCTTCTCGATGATTGCAAGACCACTTCATAAATTAACAGAAGCCAATCAAAAATTTATGTGGACACAGGAATGTGACGCTGCTTTCGAAAAGCTTAAGGAGGCCTTAACATCCACTCTAATTCTGTCATATCCTCAAATCGATAAACAGTTTATACTTGATACGGATGCAAGTAACGAAAGCATTGGCGCTGTACTGTCCCAGGAAATCGACGGCCAGGAGCGTGTTATCGCCTATTTCAGCAAGTGCTTGTCAAAGCCAGAGCGAAACTACTGCGTAACAAGAAAAGAGCTTCTTGCTGTAGTGAAAGCCGTAGACCAATTTCATCACTATCTTTACGGTCGAAAATTCCTGATCCGAACTGATCATGCTTCTCTAACTTGGCTATTGAATTTTAAGAACCCAGAAGGCCAGATAGCCAGGTGGATACAAAAGCTTCAAGAGTACGACATGGAGATACGCCATCGAAAAGGCTCATCACATGGAAATGCAGATGCTCTCTCAAGAAGACCCTGCTCAGAGAATTGTAGATACTGCGACCGGGTTGAGAAGAAATTTAATGTCAAATGTCTTATAGTAAGACAAGTTACAACTGGGTCTACATCATCGCAAGATCCGTGGAGTGACGAGAGCCTGCGTAAAGATCAACTTGCTGATCCTGAAATTAAGCCAATTCTAGAGCTGAAAGAGGAGTCCAACAGGAAGCCCAGCTGGCAAGACATGGCCCATTACCATCCTACGACTAAACGTTATTGGGCTCTTTGGAATTCCCTACATTTGAAGAACGGTATCTTGTACCGAAAATGGGAGTCTGATGATGGAAAGACATGTAGATGGCAACTACTACTCCCTAAGTCGAGAATTTCTATGTTCCTTCAAGAACTTCATGGTAGTCCCACAGGAGGTCATTTTGGTGTAATGAAGACCCTGGAAAAGGTTCGAGAGCGTTTCTACTGGAATAATGTTCGCAGTGATGTGGAGAAGTGGTGTCGAACTTGTGACACCTGTGTAGCACGTAAAGGTCCAAAAAGGCGCACCCGTAAACGATTGCAGCGTTATAATGTAGGAGCTCCTTTCGAACGAATTGCTCTAGACATCCTGGGTCCTCTTCCTAGAACATCTGATGGCAATAAGTACATCCTCGTTGTCATGGACTACTTCACTAAGTGGCCTGAAGACTACGCCATTCCTAATCAAGGGGCGGTAACCGTAGCGGATATACTGATTCAACACTGGGTTTCCAGATACGGAGTTCCTCTTCAAATCCATTCCGATCAAGGAAGAAATTTTGATTCGGCTGTGTTCAAGGAAATGTGTGAACTACTCGGCATGGACAAAACTCGAACAACACCTCTACACCCTCAATCGGACGGCATGGTAGAGCGGTTCAATCGTACCATCCTAAATAGCCTCTCTCTCCTGGTGTCTAAAGATCAACAGGACTGGGACAAGAAATTACCTTTGTTCCTGCTTGCCTACAGGAGTGCTGCACATGAGGCTACTGGTTATTCCCCTTCTCAAATGCTCTTTGGTCGTGATCTTCGTCTACCTGCGGATCTTTTGTTTGGCCGTCCTCCTGATGCTCCTTTATCGCCCGAGAAGTGCGTGGATGAACTCCAGGCACGGATTGAGGAGATTCATCGTCTAGCGAGGAACCGAATCGGACTGGCATCGGAAAAGATGAAGACACGGTACGACACAAAGGCAACTGGACATGAGTTCAACGAAGGTGACAAAGTTTGGTTGTGGAATCCCATACGTCGTAAGGGACTGTCGCCAAAACTACAAAGAAACTAGGGCGGTCCTTACACAGTCGTCAACAGGCTGAATGACGTCGTCGTACGCATACGAAAATCGCCACACACCAAGCCCAAGGTCGTACATTATAACCGGCTAGCCCCTTATTTTGGCGAAAAAGATTAGAAATTCGAAACTTGAATTTCAGACCATGGTCATGAAAGTCACTTTTTGTAAATATGTAAATAGCAATTAGTTCTTATTTATGTAAATCTTATTATTTATTTATTTATTTATTTATTTGTTTACTTATTTTAAGTGTTTTCCTCTAACTCAAGGATTGCACTGCCCGGGACGTGCAGTCTTTGAGGAGGGGGTAGTGTTACGAATTTTGTAAATAGTTAGTGTTTGTACTGTAAAATAATGTAAATAATCTTATTAAGCTCCATTCCTTTACTAATATTAGTTTTTGTTACATTGTCTCTGTTATCAAGCAAACTTGTCTATTATTTTCAGTGAACGTCTATGGCAGCTTTGCAAAATATTAGAGATATCGCCAAGTTGGCGTCACTTTTGGCGATATATCGCCAAGTTGGCGACAAACTTGGCGATTGTTGGCGATGGTAACCCTTCCCTATTTATGGTAACCCCCCCCTTAGGTCTACTGATACATTGAATGTTGTTCCGTGGTTTTTCCAGTTTTTTCTAGAAGGTGGTAGAAATTTCGACCGCATGCGGCGAGACTATATATAGGAGAGCCGATGCGAGCTGTTGTTATTATTTACCAGTCAGTCATTGAGTGAACAAGGCGTTTGTTAAGCGAGTTTGCTTGACTTTAATTTATGTTGTTTTGAATGTTATTAAGTGTTGAGACGTTGTATAAAGAGTCTTTGGGATCTAAAGCTGTACTTATACGATAGATTTGAGCAGTTATTTTTGAATATCTAGAAATATTTGTGAGTTTCGAAGACTCTGTTGTCCTGAAGTTCTGTAAATAAATTATTTTCTACTTTTCTATAAGCAAGAGTTTGAAGTTGTCTAACCATAAGATCAAAGAACCCTATATACGCTGCAACAGTATGTTTTAAAAACTACTTTTGTGGGTTGAATACTTTTTTTCGAAATCTCACGAAATTTTTTTATGCTCATTACCGAGACGGCCCCTCCAGTATCAAGTTCCATACTCACAGGTTTATTTTCAATATTTACTGTTAACATAATTGGAGGTTTTCTTTGCTCCTCCCCTTTCAGCGAGTTCATATCAAAAGAATACATTGGGATAACATTTTCACTAGAATACAGGGTATCTACCTGCTTTTGTTTTACCGTATTCCCTTTTAACCCTTTTTTCGCTGCAAAACAAGCTTTTCGAATGTGCCCGATTTTTTGACAAAAATGACACTTAGCTAATTTAAATCTGCAGGTACAGACAGACATACAGACAGACAGACAGACAGACAGACGGACAGACTCACAGACAGACATTTTATAAAAATAGTCAAAACGTGTTCAGGACCTTCTAAAACGTATAAATCCGTCGAAAACCGGAAGTCGAAAATTTTCATGAATCCAATACTTTCTTCTTGTAAAGATAGAAGAAAGTAAAAAGACATTTGATTTTCCATTTCTTAAACATATATTATACCAAATGCTACCGCATTTGCTATGATGACTCTGTTATTACGTAAGCTGCGTTTTCATCATCATAAAAATAATGTTATTATTGTTTCTTTAAATTAGAAATAATTTATAAATCTAAAATTATAGTCTTTGAAAATAATATTTCCCAAATAGTCGTTGTAATTTGTTAAATTACAATTATTATTATTATTTTCCCCAATAGAATTGAAATTTTTGTATAGTACGAAATATGTAAACTGAAAGTACTACGTCGGTTTGGAAAAAAAAATGCGTATTATCTGCATCTAATGACGGGAATACTTTGCACTTTGCATGCGAAATGATATGCAAAGACTGAAAACAAATTTTGATTGCACTCGAATCTGTAAATCCTACATTATTTGAAAGAACTTTTCACAAACTTCGTCGCCTTTAAAACTCGTTTTCCAGTCAGTGAACACTGCTTACAGCGAAACATGGAGTCGAGGTGTCCGACAACGCTGTAAATCTGGTACACAGCAGATTTACCGCTATGTAAATCAACTTGAAATCAGTAAATCAAGATTTAAATAGTAAATCCTGTAATAAATCAGTAAATCAATAAATCCGATACTAAATCAGTAAATCCGGCAGTAAATCAGTAAATTCGATAGTAAATCAGTAAATCCTTTAATAAATCTAGTTACAATCAATAAATCAAATAATAAATCAGTATATCATTTAATAAATCAAGTTACAATCAGGAAATCAAGATGTAAATTGTAAATCTTATAGTAAATCAATATACCCTATAACAAATCAATAAATCCTGTAATAAATCAAATTAAAATCATTAAATCAAAATTTAAATTGCAAATCCTGTAATAAATCGATAAATCAGTGTAAAATCAATAAATCTTACTGTATTCAAATGAAAGTTTTGGATTCGGGAAAACTCTCGAATTCCGGTTTTCGACGGATTTATACATTTTAGGGTTAGTTATTCCAAAAAACATGTTTTATCAAAACGTCTGTCTCTATGTGTAATAAATCTTGTGGATGCTCTATCTCAAGAACTAAAGCACGGAATTTCACAAAACTTTATATTCAGTTAGACCTCTATATAAAATCGATCTGATTAGCTTTTGGTGTATATCACCTAACAGGTGGTGCTGCTATGCTGCCTTTTTCACGACTTCTACTATAGCTATATCTCAAGAATTAATGGACGGATTTTCATAAAACTTCAGCTTCCGTTGGTCCTTTATATAATATGGTTCTGAACATTTTGGCATAAATCCTCTGACAGGTGGCGCTGCTATGCGGCATTATTCATAATTATCACAATAGCTTTAACTCATGAACTAGACTTGTTGATTCATTTATTTATTTTATTATGGAAAGAAAAAGAACTAAACTGTGGATATATTTTTCTAAAGCATTAAATGATAAAGCAAACTGTGATTTATATTTATGCCAAGCGAAGTATTCAGTTAAAGAAGGTTCAACAACGAATTAAAAAAAAAAATAAAATAAAATAAAATAAAATAAAATAAAATAAAATAAAAACATATATTGGTAAAACATTGTTCATGATATGCAAAGGCAGATTCAATTCTCAATTTAGAGGGGAGGGGGTCATAACACGTTTTCTTTGGGAAGGGGGGATTGCATCACTTCATGATCAATTATTATATTGAAAGTTATTCTTAAATTAAAAGTGACGATTTTTTGTGATTCTTCCGCTAAATTACTTTCATTTATTAAAAAAAAAAAAAGAAAATGCGTTAGTATTTTTAAAAATAAATAATTTACACAGATTTCATTTAGATATGAGGAAATTGAAATGTTTCTTATTTTCTCATAAATGTAAAAAATTATTTTGAAATGGTGTTAAGTTAGCATTTTATGATAATTTTTAGGACTTCAGAAATGTCGTCATTAGGGAGCAATTAGCAGTCAGTCCGGAAATTTAGTTTAAAATTCTAAATTTCATGAGATTTTTTGAAAGTTTTATTTAAAAATTCGATTTTATTTAAAAATGGAAAACACTTTTTAATCACATAGTTTCAGAATAAGTACACTTGCAAATTTTTCGACATTAAAAATGCTTCAACAAATGTGTCAGAAATTACCGAATTTTGATTTGATTAGACCTTTACAAAATAAGAAAAATTCGCAATATTGAACAGTTGGTGGTGTGTGCATGTGGGGGAAGCAAGGATTTAAGGTATATTTAAATTTTAATGTAATTTTTAGTAATTTAATTTTTTATTTTAAACGTTCTGAAAATTTCCAAGCAATTAAATGTTTACAGTTTTGCTTTGAGTGCATAATTTTTTGATAAAAACGAATTTTTTAGGTTGCTTATAAGAATATTTTTATGATAAATTTTATTTATTCATTTATTTTTTATTGCTTGTAAAAAAATTTTATGTTTTTCAATTTCATATTTTAAAAAAAGTATTTTTAAATATAATTCAAAAAGTTCAGATATAGTATGATTAAAGTACAATGTTATTTGATGATCAGGTAATAAATTAAACATTTTTAAAAAAAACATCTTTAAATTATTATCAAATTTAAATTTTTGCAATACGCAATTAATTTTAGTGTAAAATTAATAAGTAAACTTACTTGTAAAAGTAATTATATCATTTTGAAACGAATTCGAATTTAGAAACACCATTCAATGCTAATTTTAACTACAGATGGCAGCACATGTCATAAGTGGATTCTTTCTTCGAAAAAGACAGCTTTGTAGTACTTATGATAATTGTTAATATATCTGATTTCTGAGCTGTAAGGAAAGGAACGAATAAGGAATACTTTCTAACGTGTAGCGAGTCCGAAAATAACGATATCATATGGGTATTCTTTTGTCATTAATTTTACAGCACTATGAGTCGAGTAAACATTTGTGACGTGACGAGCAAACATCGTCACGTCACATGATTTGAAGAGCCAATCAGAGCAATGCTAACCGCCAGTAAATCACAAGTAACTTAGTAAATCACAAGTAAATCCGTAAATCTCAAATAAATCAATAAATCTCAACTAAATCAGTAAATCACGAATAAATCAGTAAATCTCAAGTAAATCAAGTAAATCAATTAGAAATCAGGTAAACCAACATGATTTATTAATTTGATACACCAAAAACTAGTTTGTCGAACCCCTCGCACGGAGTATACCCATTTGTCGGTAAAACTTATTAAATCTACACATAGCCAAAGAGCGCATTTGAACAAATATGATTTGGCACGTAACAAACAAATGTTCAGTTTTGAAACAGATTACAATAAAATTGGGCTTCAAAATTATTAAAAAGGTATTAAAAATTACTAGATGGAGCAATAGTTTTCAAACAAATATCACTGTAATTTTGAGTCTAGTGGCAGAAACCAATTGCGGTGTATTTTAAAAATGCTACAATATTTTATACATGATGCAATTTATTTACGGAGCTCTAGAAGATAGTTATTAGAGAGTATGTTATGTGTAGCATGTACAGTACCCGTACAGGGAGACTAAAATATCCCGTTATTTTATGGCCAACGAAGAAAAAATCGTTGGTATTTTATTTAATAGTAGCTGACCTACCCGGCGTTTCCCGTGTCCGTAAGCCTGTAACATTAAAAATAATAATAATAAAAAAAAAATAAGGCCTATTCTAAAAGCGAAAAACTCGATAAATCGTCAAAAGTTATTTCAAAAATTGGAGTAAAAATTGCATTAAAAATCGATGAAATTCAAAAGCCGTAGCAAATAAAATTTAGTAAATTAGGCTAAAACTTTAAAACAATTTTCCCTTTATCAATGTCAAAAATAACCGCAAAGAACTAAAAAAACCCCTAAAAAATTGCATTCAAAAATTCATTAAAAATTCAAAAATCTTTGCACGAATTCTGAATCAGCTTTATTGAAAATAGAATTAATTTACTCTGTCGGGATAAAAGAATAAAACTGTATTCCTTTCACTAATGTGAAAAAATCATCTCGAAACGTGAATAAAAACCGCTAAAAATCGACTAAAAGTTAAATAAAAAATCTAACCAAAAAATTAAAAATCAGTCTTCGGGGAGCTAAACTTAATATAATGTGAATGATTCTTTTATTGCTGATTCATTAATTTTATGTTTTTTGCCTTTTTCACATCCAATTTAAAAACAGATAAGACCATAATGCATAAAAAGAACCCCATAATACAGGCAAAAATGAAAAACAAATCGATTCTTAAAGCACAAAAAATCAAAAAATCGTTAAAAATTACTACGAAAACCACGCTTACAATCGCATTAAAAATCTATGAAATCCAGAAATAGCAGCAGACAAAATTTAGTAAATTGGGCTAAAAGTCTGAAGCAATTTTCTTTTTATCAAGGTCAAAAAATAGCCGCAAAATGCGAAAAAATACTAAAAATTGCAGTAAAAATTCGTTCAAAATTCAAAAATCGCTGCACAAATTCCAAATAAGCTTTATTGAAACGAAAACTAAATTTGCTATGTTGGGTTAATGATACCGTTTTCCTTTCACTAATGTGGAAAAATGGCTTCTAAATATAAAAAGAAAGCTAAAAATCGACTAAAAATTTAATTTAAAAAATCGAATAAAAAAAAATCGAGAATCGAGTTTTGTGGAGCAAAATTTCATGTACAGAGATAATTTACCTCCAAATTTTGTAAATCTACATGCAGCGGTCTCTTCAGAACAGCGTTGACACGCGCACAAACTTCTCTCTTTATTATTATAGATTAATGTGACTATTTTAAATGATTCCTTTATTGTTGAATCATTAATTTTATGCTTTCTGCCTTTTTCACATGGAATTTAAAAACAGATAAGACCATGCTGCATAAAAGAAACCCTATAATATTTACAAAAATGAAAAATAAATCGATTCTAAAAGCACAAAAACTCGAAAAATGTTAAAAATTACTTCAAAAATCACACTTACAATCCTATTAAAAATCGATGAAATTCAAAAATAACAGCAGACAAAATTTAGTAAATTGGGCTAAAAGTTTGAAACAATTTTGTTTTTATCAATGTCAAAAATAGCTGAAAAATGCGAAAAAATACTAAAAATCGCATTCAAAATTCATTCAAAATTCAAAAATCGCTGCACAAATTCTAGTTAAGCTTTACAAAAAAAGAAAACTAAATTTACTATGTGAGATTAAAAGAATGAAATCTTATTCCTTTCACTAGTAAAGAAAATCGCCCCTGAACATAAAAAGAAAGCTAAAAATCGCGTAAAAAATTAAATTAAAACAAGTTGGAAATTGCACGTGAAGCGTAGCAAATGAGGTGCATTCGTACGATAACGAAGTTTTAAAAATATTCAGATCTTGCTGCTATAATAGACAGTACTTCGGATATAGTATAGTGGTCGAAATCTTTTTTGTGTTCTTATAAATATACAGGAAGTAACTTTTACTATACCTCAGCAACGTATATCATATTTATAAAATGTGAAATAGTTTAATATAATTAAAACAATGCCCCAAAAATGTTCTCCCGTATAGCATTATGTAGTGGAATACTTTTGTGTGGTTCTGTAATTATTATTTGCATCACAGATTGTACAGAATGTATATTTTAGTATATATACTTCATAGATTTATGTCATTTTTATTATGTTCGAATAAGTGTAACACCATTAAAATGCATTTGAAACTTTTTTTCCAAATTGACCGTAATGTAACATAATATTTTTGATTATCACTGTAACTGATCTATGCATCAGATTTTCATAAAATTTGAAATGACTCGACAAAATTAAATTTATGTAATAATTATGTATTTCTTCAAACAAACTTCAAACGATTATAAAAAACGGAAAAAAAGGTGGATTCGTTTGCGGTTTGCGCTAAAATCATTCTCTATATCACGATTTGTTTGTAAAAAAAAATTTAAAGGTTATGTTCAAAAATTGTCGATAGAGGGCGCTTTAGACTTTAGGATAACAAACAACTACTTTTTACCCTTATCTTGTGCACGGGGTTGAAATTAGTCTAAAGTTTAGACTTTAACTTAAATTTTAATCCCAAAATCGGAAACATTAGGATCGGGTAACTACAACTAGTGAAATTTGAACTGTGAACAGAGGGGGGGAATTTTAAACACCCATAAACATTATACAAACTAATCGATTTTGTTGCAGTTTGCGTGGAGATCATTCCCTTGGTAATTATTTTATTCAAAATGACTTAGAGCTCTTGTGTCTCCATTTTTTATAGAGGGCGCTTCTGACACATCTCCGACATTTCAATGGCATTACTCCTGGGTTTTTTACTACCAAACCAACATACTTCCAGGAAGTGTTAGAGATGCAAAGCGACTCGGAATCACATAAGAATGTTAAATTATATATGTTATGAATAATGTTGATAAATGAAATAATGTTGATAACGTTAAAAATGCCTTTTTAGCGAGTTGTGGCTAAAAGAAGCAGAGAAAAAAGCAACAGAAACAGTTAGTGAACCAGCTACACGTTAATGTGACAGAAAATAATTTAGTTAAGGGTTTTACTACAAAAGGTGTCCGAAATTCCGACCAGAAGTAATCGGACATGCTTGACAGCAGGGTCGCATGCAATCCCTCACGCTTTCAAACATTCCTGGCATCTCGGATAGCTTTCTGGCAGCTACAGAAATTCGAGCTGAGAGGTCTTCCACTGACGGTATGAGAGTCTCATACATTCAACTTTTCCTTTGACCCCAGCAGAAGAAGTCTATACAGATTCAGATTGAGCCGGGTTCCTATTAAAAATCGATGAAATTCAAAAATAACAGCAGACAAAATTTAGTAAATTGGGCTAAAAGTTTGAAACAATTTTGTTTTTATCAATGTCAAAAATAGCTGCAAAATGCGAAAAAATACTAAAAATCGAATTAAAATTTCGTTCAAAATTCAAAAATCGCTGCACAAATTCTAGTTAAGCTTTATTAAAAAGAAAACTAAATTTACTATGTTGGATTAAAAGAATGAAATCTTATTACTTTCACTAATGTGGAAAAAAAGTCTCTGAACATAAAAAGAAAGCTTAAAATCGAGTAAAAAATTAAATTAAAAAAATGGAATAAAAAAAATCCAAAATCGAGCTTCGAGGTGCAAAACTTCATGTACAGAGGTAACTTCCCTCCAAATTTTGTAACTCTACTTGAAGCGGTCTTTTCAGAATAGCCCTGACACACGCACAAGCTTCTCTCTTTATTATTATAGACTAGCTGACCTGCCCGGCGTTGTCCGGGTTCGTCAAAAAACAGCAAGAATTGCGAAAAAACTTTTAAAATCATAGTAAAAACCTCGAAAAATTTTTAAAATGCTGCACGAATTTCGTCTAAACTTCATCGAAAAGAGATGGGTTAGAAAATTGAAACTCGATTATTTTCACTAACATGGAAAAATCTTACAAAATCGCAAGAACATTAAAAATCACATGAAAATATAAAACAAAATTTAAAAAAAAATTGTGTTTCAAAATTCGAATAAATTTTGAAGAAAAGAGTTCAGAATTCATGCATTCAGCCAAAAATTTAACGTTTAAAAAATCGAAGCGGATCGCGAAGAAACGTAAACATCGCTTTAAAAATGGCAAAATTTTCAAAAATCACGGAACTCAAAATTTACTCTACTTAAATAAATGTTCCGAATTTAATTAATTTGATAATATAAAAAACATTGAATTGAAAAAAAAGAAAAAAAAACCTCTAAAAAATCGCAATAGAAACCTTTAATTGCACCGGAGAAAAATTATCATATTAGCAAAGAAATTTAAAACCGAATTCCTTTTCCATATCTGAAAAAATCGCCTTGAACTCAAACAAACAAAAAAAGCATATTGCATTAAAAATTGCTGTAGATCAAATTAGGAGAGCAAAACAATTACCAAAAAGGATAAAGTTTGAAACCAAATTCTTATTAGTCTAGACGTTTAAAATCGAATTCCTTTAAAACATGTAAACAAAAATGACTGAGAAAGCCCCAAAATTGCATTGAAAATTGTATTAAAAGTCGCAAAACATTAAAAAATTGCTAGGATAAAAATTCACTGTTAAAATATAATATGTTGCAATCAAGAAATTAATTATATTAAACAAAAAGTTTGAAATCGAAATCCATTTCCGGATGTAAAAAAATCGCCACGGAACTTGAAGAATGGCTAAAAATCACATTGAAAATTGCATTAAAAATAGCTGAATATTTGGAAGTCAATGCTGAAAAAAATTATATTAAGGCAGTGTCTGGGAGGGGGAGCGGTTGTAATCGGAAATTATTCATGAATAACAAAATGTAGACATGGAACGCCAAAATTCTATTAAGAGATAAAACATTGCAATCGAAAAATAACTACATTAAACAAATTGTTTGAAATCAAAATTGGTTTCTGAATGGCAAAAAATCGCCAAGAAACTTAAAAAATGGCTGAAAATCGCATTAAAAACTATATTAAAAATTTCTGAATATTTAAAAGTCATGGCTGTAAAAATTTAATATTCAGTCGAAAATATTGTAATCGGAAATCGTTCATGAATAAGAAAAAGTCAACACGGAACACCTAAAATCCCCCAAACTAATTAAAAATTACATTGAATATCGCATTAGAAATTGGAAAAATTAAAAAAGCGTGGAGAACAAATTGTATTACTTATGCTAAAAATTAGAAACCTAAATTATTTTACCGATGTCAACAAACTGTCGCAGAATTTGTAAAATCACCATAAAACAGATTAAAAATCAGTAAAATTCAAAAATCCGGACAAAATTTACCATAGTAGGATAAAATTGATATTAAATTCCTGCGGACAAAATTTACCATAACGGGACAAAACATTGAAATCTGAACTCTTTCATTAGTTAAAAAATATCGACACAAAACTTTAAAAAAATCGCTAAACATCTTATGAAAATACGATCTGAATTATAGATGTCAAAATTTGCTATATTAAGCTACAAATTATTCAGAAATTTCTTTTCCAAATATGAAAAAATTGCCGTGGACTCGAAAAAATCTAAAAATTGTATTCAAAAATGCATTACAAATCGTTTCAAATTTAAAAATAGCAGGGGACAACATTTACATTAATAGAAAAAAGTAATGTAACATGATTTCTTTCTTAAATACGAATGAAAAAATTCGGCGCAAAGCGTGAGAAATAATGAAAAGTTTGCTAAAAATCGCATTGAAAATTGCATTAAAAATCGCTAAATTTCAAAAATCGTAAATCAAGGGTAAATGTTTGAAATTAAAATCCTTTTCCGAATTTCAAAAAATAGCCAAGAAATTCGAAAAACCACTACAAAACCATTGAAAAATTCATTAAAAATCGCTAAATGTAAATACATCCCGAGAATAAAAAATATTCTTGTTGTGTAAAACATAGCAATCATTACAAAAATATCGACGCAGAACACAAAATATATCAAAAATCGCATTGAAAATCCACAAAATTAAAAAAGGTAAATGGTGAAATTTACTATATTAAGCTAAAAGTTTGAAACCAAAAGATTTTTTAATTGTTAAAATACCACTGTAGTGGGGCTCGAAAAAATAGTACTAAATTGCATTAAAAGTTCATTTAAGGTTCTTTAAAAAACGCATTGAAAAATGCACTAAATATCGCTAGTTATTTTTAAAATCGCAATAATCAGAATTTTATCAAACGGATAAAATATTCTAATCGGAAATCTGTACCGGAAATCTGATTATCCGGTTGACCAAGAAACTATATAGATCAAACTATAAGATTAAATGCCAATCATGGCTGATCGTAAATTCCATATTCACTTGACATTAAACATGTTACATATATGTTTGTTACGCCATCAAGTGGTTTTTACTTCGTAATTTTATATGTATTTTTATTAATGTTTTTCTTAATTATCTGTCCTTTCATTATTTAACATAAAAATTACATCAATTTGCATAATTTGGCGAGTCGTTTGACGATTGATATAATTTGGCGAAATTGGTCGACAGGATAATCAAGTAGTATATGGAAATCCTTAATGGATAATAAAAAATCAACACGGAACGCAAAAAATCTTGAAAAATCTCGTTAAAAATCTCTAAAATTATATTAGATTAAAAGTTTGAAATCAATTTTTACTTCCGAATATCAAAAAAGCACCATAAAACTAAAAAAACTCAAATAATCGCATTGAAAAGTTCATTAAAAATCACTAATGTTAAAAAATCACAGGGGTCAAAATTTACTCTAATAGGTAAAACGTTGTAATTGGAAATATCTCATGAATGACAAAAATTCGACATTAAACGCAAAAAAAAATCTCGAAAAATCGCATTAAAAATCGCTGAAATTCACAAATCTTAGCAGCTAAAGTTTAATACATTAGACTGAAAGTTTTAAGCAAAATTCCTTTTACTAATGTCGAATAATAGCGGCTAAATTCGAAAAAACATTAAAAAAACATTAAAAAATTCACTAAAAATACAAACAGCGTTGCGCGAAATTCAAATAAATTATAAGAGAAGAATTATTGAAAAGAGAACAAAATTCGCTATATTAGGTTAAAAGAATGAAACCGCTTTCTTTTCACTAATGTGGAAAAATCGCTTCGAAACATTATAAAAATCCCACTAAAAATCGCATATGAATTAAATTAAAAAAAAAAAAAACTGAAAATCGGCCTTCAAGGTGTAAAACTTCATACATAACTTTGTGCAGCGGTCTCTCCAGAGCATCGTCGGTACTTTAAAAATTTTAACATGCATTATAAACTACCTTAAAGTGTAAAACAGATCTCCTTGTTACATTTCCTAATTTTGTTCACGCCCCTCCTCTCACGCACCCTTAAATGTGTCACATCATTCTTTTTTTTTTTTTTTTTTTTAGTTTTTTACCATGTATTATAAACCATTTTAAATTTTAAAACAAATCACATTTTTACATTTCTAAATTTTAACAAACTCGCGATCTGTTAGTTCCATTTTCCACCACCAGGAAGCGCACTCTATTCTTTAAAAACTTTATCAAAACGAAACTCTGTTAAACAACCCATCAGGTCATATATTACTGTAGGGGGTAGCGGTCTTAAGCAAGAATTTAAGATATTTGATGAAATTGCTATTCGAAAATACTGGTACATAAAATTTTGACAATTTAGACAGATTTCGCAAAAAGTTACTAGTTATTGCATTCTCAACAGTTCAAGTTCCTTATAGAACAGCTATGAAAAAAAATAGATGCTAAAGGGAAAAAATCTTGAAAAAGCGTTAAAAATCGCATTAAAAATCGTTAAAATCTAAAACTTGTAACAGACACAAAATTTAGGGCATTAGGTTGAAAGTTTGAAACGATTTTCTTTTTATCAATCTAAAAAAATAGCCGCAAAATGAGAAAAAACACTAAAAATCGCATTAAAAAATTCGTTAAAAATTCAAAAATCGTTGTACAAATTCCAAATAATCTTTATTGAACAGAGAACAAAATGTGCTATATTGGGTTAAAACAATGAAACCGTACTCTTTTCTCTAATGTGTAAAAATCGCCTAAAAAATTAAATAAAAATATCTAATCAAAAAAATTGAAAATCGGCCTTCGAGGTGCAAAACTTCATGTATAGATATATCTTCTCCTCAAAATTTGTAACTCTAAATGCAACGGTCTCTTCAGAACAGCGCGACACACACACAAACTTGTCTCTTTATTATTATAGACTAGCTAATCTACCCGGCGTTGCTCGGGTTCGTCAAAAAACAGCAGAAATTGTTAAAAAAAAAAAAAATCTAGAAATACTTAAAAATTGTTGCACGAATTTCGTTTAACGTTCATCGAAAAGAGAAGGGCTAGAAAATTGAAACTGGATGCTTTTTAATGTGGAAAAATCTTACAAAATTTCGAAAGCATTAAAAAGTTTATAAAAATATAAAACAAAATTCAAAAATTGTATTTCGAAACTTGAATAAAAGAAGGACAGAATTTACTACATTCGATCGAAAATTGAACGCCTAAAAAAATCGAAGCGGATCGCGAAGAAACGTAAACATTACATAAAAAATGGCAAAAATTTCAAAAATCACGGAACTAAAAATTTACTCTATTTGGATAAAAGTTTTGAATCTAATTATATCCAAAATTTGAAGCAAATTGTCAATTCTAAGTCAAAAAACATTTACCTAAATTATGTTGTGTTACCTACATTGCCCTTTCTTTTAGACTTAAACAATAAACATCCACAACTAATCACGGAGGCGCCTTGTTACAGTGATCCTATACCTAAAATTTTAAATGAAAAGTGATATTCTATACGATAAATCCATTTCTCTAAATTAACGGTGGAGGATTAGCCCTTCCCCGTTCGCCCCCCTTTATTCTTATCCAACGAATTCCCCAAATTAATCAGAAAAGAACCTTATCAGAATGAACCTACATCCAAAATTTGAATCAAATCGGATATCTCTATCAAGAGTTATCGCGTTACGTACATACGTACGCACATACGTACATACATGCGTACATGTATATATAGAATCTGTGAGCCCATTATTTCTCTGGCTTTGACGCCCGTGAGCGAGCTAAAAACAGGTAAAACTACATCGGCCTAGGATAAACTAGATCAGCCTAGGGCAAACAAGAATGTTGGCGTTGAGGCGGTCTTTAAATTCAATAAAATCACGTCAAATTAAACTGGCCTAGGATAAACTAGATCGGCCTAGGATAAATTAGTTCAGACCAATAAACAGCAGTCTACACTAGTTTATCCTATAAGAGTTAGGCCAAACTACTCTGGCCTAGGAAAATCTAGTTTGTCCTATGGGCCTTAGGATAGACTAGTTTGGCTTAGGAAAAACTTGTTTATCCGATGGGCGTTAGAATAGACTGGTTTGGTCTAAGCCAATCTAGTTTGACCTAAAATTGGGTTTGGCCTGTAACATATACATCAAACCAAAATTTTCGTAAATGAAATAATTGCTCTATTAATTATAATCTAGGTAATTTAATTATCATTAGTGGCACATTGACAAACACAGGAACTGAAAAAATATAATAATGTCAAGTAAGTATCAAATATTCGAAAAACAAAATATTCAATTACATTAAAATAAATATTATTAATTATCTCCTTCGAATTTGATTAAACACTGTATCCATTTAAAATGTGTACAATAAAAGAATTTTTTCACCTTTTTCCAGTTTTTATTATTTATATAAGTATACAGTGTAATTTTATTGTTGAAATAAAACAAATCTTAAGAATTACAAATGCTTAATGCAGTATTGGTAATACATATAGAATTTCTAAAGTATTAATTTCATAAAATGAAAAAAAAGGGATTTTTTTTAACCTAATTGCATAATGCTAAGAAAGTAGCGAATCATAATTAACGCGGCAAACGAATACAAAATCTTTTGTGAATATATCTATTTTAGAGAAATTTGCACAGTAACTCAATGATGAATTAGCTGCTCTGAGTTTATACATTTCAGTTAATTTCATTTCTTCATATTTGGTGCATTATTAGTGAAATTTATCTTGAATTTACATTACAGAAAATAATTACGAAGCTCCGCCCAATTCGTTCAATAAATTCATGTTCAAGAAATACTCTCGACTGTCACCAGAAAAAGTTACAAAAAAAATTTGGAGATATTCCAAAAAGTATAAATACCGGCAGAAAACTTCACACTTAAAAATCTATATAAAATGAGTCAACAGCTCCCTTTTTGATACATTTAAAGGTTCATTTGGAGTCGCTTGCAGATTGCTGGTGAGCTGATTCCGAGACGTAAAGGCACAATGGCTCAATGAGCCGTAACTTCAGTTACATTGCGTTTCCAAATGCTGTATAAAATTAAAAAAGTAAAAAAAGCACAGTTGCAGGAAAAAAAAGATTAGGTTAACATAGCAATTCAAGCAATGTAGGGCAAAGTTAGTGACTAACGGGGTCAAAAATTATGAACAAATCTTTTAGACATTTTTTTATTTTAAGTTTACATTTCAAAAAAGTATAAGTTCCATAAAAGTATTTGATGAGTTGGAACACCAGTATTTCCTAACAATGATTTTTTCAATCGGCTTGTACAGAAAATCTGTATAAGTTACAGGGACTTGTTCCGTAAAAGTATTTGATGAGTTGGAACACCAGTATTTCCTAACAATGATTTATTCAATCGGCTTGTTCCATAAAAGTATTTGATGAGTTGGAACACCAGTATTTCCTAACAATGATTTATTCAATCGGCTTGTTCCATAAAAGTATTTGATGAGTTGGAACACCAGTATTTCCTAACAATGATTTATTCAATCGGCTTGTTCCATAAAAGTATTTGATGAATTGGAACACCAGTATTTCCTAACAATGATTTATTCAATCGGCTTGTTCCATAAAAGTATTTGATGAGTTGGAACACCAGTATTTCCTAACAATGATTTATTCAATCGGCTTGTTCCATAAAAGTATTTGATGAGTTGGAACACCAGTATTTCCTAACAATGATTTATTCAATCGGCTTGTTCCATAAAAGTATTTGATGAGTTGGAACACCAGTATTTCCTAACAATGATTTATTCAATCGGCTTGTACAGAAAATCTGTATAAGTTACAGGGACTTGTTCCGTAAAAGTATTTGATGAGTTGGAACACCAGTATTTCCTAACAATGATTTTTTCAATCGGCTTGTACAGAAAATCTGTATAAGTTACAGGGACTTGTTCCGTAAAAGTATTTGATGAGTTGGAACACCAGTATTTCCTAACAATGATTTATTCAATCGGCTTGTTCCATAAAAGTATTTGATGAGTTGGAACACCAGTATTTCCTAACAATGATTTATTCAATCGGCTTGTTCCATAAAAGTATTTGATGAGTTGGAACACCAGTATTTCCTAACAATGATTTATTCAATCGGCTTGTTCCATAAAAGTATTTGATGAGTTGGAACACCAGTATTTCCTAACAATGATTTATTCAATCGGCTTGTTCCATAAAAGTATTTGATGAATTGGAACACCAGTATTTCCTAACAATGATTTATTCAATCGGCTTGTTCCATAAAAGTATTTGATGAGTTGGAACACCAGTATTTCCTAACAATGATTTATTCAATCGGCTTGTTCCATAAAAGTATTTGATGAGTTGGAACACCAGTATTTCCTAACAATGATTTATTCAATCGGCTTGTTCCATAAAAGTATTTGATGAGTTGGAACACCAGTATTTCCTAACAATGATTTATTCAATCGGCTTGTACAGAAAATCTGTATAAGTTACAGGGACTTGTTCCGTAAAAGTATTTGATGAGTTGGAACACCAGTATTTCCTAACAATGATTTTTTCAATCGGCTTGTACAGAAAATCTGTATAAGTTACAGGGACTTGTTCCGTAAAAGTATTTGATGAGTTGGAACACCAGTATTTCCTAACAATGATTTATTCAATCGGCTTGTTCCATAAAAGTATTTGATGAGTTGGAACACCAGTATTTCCTAACAATGATTTATTCAATCGGCTTGTTCCATAAAAGTATTTGATGAGTTGGAACACCAGTATTTCCTAACAATGATTTATTCAATCGGCTTGTTCCATAAAAGTATTTGATGAATTGGAACACCAGTATTTCCTAACAATGATTTATTCAATCGGCTTGTTCCATAAAAGTATTTGATGAGTTGGAACACCAGTATTTCCTAACAATGATTTATTCAATCGGCTTGTTCCATAAAAGTATTTGATGAGTTGGAACACCAGTATTTCCTAACAATGATTTATTCAATCGGCTTGTTCCATAAAAGTATTTGATGAGTTGGAACACCAGTATTTCCTAACAATGATTTATTCAATCGGCTTGTACAGAAAATCTGTATAAGTTACAGGGACTTGTTCCGTAAAAGTATTTGATGAGTTGGAACACCAGTATTTCCTAACAATGATTTTTTCAATCGGCTTGTACAGAAAATCTGTATAAGTTACAGGGACTTGTTCCGTAAAAGTATTTGATGAGTTGGAACACCAGTATTTCCTAACAATGATTTATTCAATCGGCTTGTTCCATAAAAGTATTTGATGAGTTGGAACACCAGTATTTCCTAACAATGATTTATTCAATCGGCTTGTTCCATAAAAGTATTTGATGAGTTGGAACACCAGTATTTCCTAACAATGATTTATTCAATCGGCTTGTTCCATAAAAGTATTTGATGAGTTGGAACACCAGTATTTCCTAACAATGATTTATTCAATCGGCTTGTTCCATAAAAGTATTTGATGAATTGGAACACCAGTATTTCCTAACAATGATTTATTCAATCGGCTTGTTCCATAAAAGTATTTGATGAGTTGGAACACCAGTATTTCCTAACAATGATTTATTCAATCGGCTTGTTCCATAAAAGTATTTGATGAGTTGGAACACCAGTATTTCCTAACAATGATTTATTCAATCGGCTTGTTCCATAAAAGTATTTGATGAGTTGGAACACCAGTATTTCCTAACAATGATTTATTCAATCGGCTTGTACAGAAAATCTGTATAAGTTACAGGGACTTGTTCCGTAAAAGTATTTGATGAGTTGGAACACCAGTATTTCCTAACAATGATTTTTTCAATCGGCTTGTACAGAAAATCTGTATAAGTTACAGGGACTTGTTCCGTAAAAGTATTTGATGAGTTGGAACACCAGTATTTCCTAACAATGATTTATTCAATCGGCTTGTTCCATAAAAGTATTTGATGAGTTGGAACACCAGTATTTCCTAACAATGATTTATTCAATCGGCTTGTTCCATAAAAGTATTTGATGAGTTGGAACACCAGTATTTCCTAACAATGATTTATTCAATCGGCTTGTTCCATAAAAGTATTTGATGAATTGGAACACCAGTATTTCCTAACAATGATTTATTCAATCGGCTTGTTCCATAAAAGTATTTGATGAGTTGGAACACCAGTATTTCCTAACAATGATTTATTCAATCGGCTTGTTCCATAAAAGTATTTGATGAGTTGGAACACCAGTATTTCCTAACAATGATTTATTCAATCGGCTTGTTCCATAAAAGTATTTGATGAGTTGGAACACCAGTATTTCCTAACAATGATTTATTCAATCGGCTTGTACAGAAAATCTGTATAAGTTACAGGGACTTGTTCCGTAAAAGTATTTGATGAGTTGGAACACCAGTATTTCCTAACAATGATTTTTTCAATCGGCTTGTACAGAAAATCTGTATAAGTTACAGGGACTTGTTCCGTAAAAGTATTTGATGAGTTGGAACACCAGTATTTCCTAACAATGATTTATTCAATCGGCTTGTTCCATAAAAGTATTTGATGAGTTGGAACACCAGTATTTCCTAACAATGATTTATTCAATCGGCTTGTTCCATAAAAGTATTTGATGAGTTGGAACACCAGTATTTCCTAACAATGATTTATTCAATCGGCTTGTTCCATAAAAGTATTTGATGAGTTGGAACACCAGTATTTCCTAACAATGATTTATTCAATCGGCTTGTTCCATAAAAGTATTTGATGAATTGGAACACCAGTATTTCCTAACAATGATTTATTCAATCGGCTTGTTCCATAAAAGTATTTGATGAGTTGGAACACCAGTATTTCCTAACAATGATTTATTCAATCGGCTTGTTCCATAAAAGTATTTGATGAGTTGGAACACCAGTATTTCCTAACAATGATTTATTCAATCGGCTTGTTCCATAAAAGTATTTGATGAGTTGGAACACCAGTATTTCCTAACAATGATTTATTCAATCGGCTTGTACAGAAAATCTGTATAAGTTACAGGGACTTGTTCCGTAAAAGTATTTGATGAGTTGGAACACCAGTATTTCCTAACAATGATTTTTTCAATCGGCTTGTACAGAAAATCTGTATAAGTTACAGGGACTTGTTCCGTAAAAGTATTTGATGAGTTGGAACACCAGTATTTCCTAACAATGATTTATTCAATCGGCTTGTTCCATAAAAGTATTTGATGAGTTGGAACACCAGTATTTCCTAACAATGATTTATTCAATCGGCTTGTTCCATAAAAGTATTTGATGAGTTGGAACACCAGTATTTCCTAACAATGATTTATTCAATCGGCTTGTTCCATAAAAGTATTTGATGAATTGGAACACCAGTATTTCCTAACAATGATTTATTCAATCGGCTTGTTCCATAAAAGTATTTGATGAGTTGGAACACCAGTATTTCCTAACAATGATTTATTCAATCGGCTTGTTCCATAAAAGTATTTGATGAGTTGGAACACCAGTATTTCCTAACAATGATTTATTCAATCGGCTTGTTCCATAAAAGTATTTGATGAGTTGGAACACCAGTATTTCCTAACAATGATTTATTCAATCGGCTTGTACAGAAAATCTGTATAAGTTACAGGGACTTGTTCCGTAAAAGTATTTGATGAGTTGGAACACCAGTATTTCCTAACAATGATTTTTTCAATCGGCTTGTACAGAAAATCTGTATAAGTTACAGGGACTTGTTCCGTAAAAGTATTTGATGAGTTGGAACACCAGTATTTCCTAACAATGATTTATTCAATCGGCTTGTTCCATAAAAGTATTTGATGAGTTGGAACACCAGTATTTCCTAACAATGATTTATTCAATCGGCTTGTTCCATAAAAGTATTTGATGAGTTGGAACACCAGTATTTCCTAACAATGATTTATTCAATCGGCTTGTTCCATAAAAGTATTTGATGAGTTGGAACACCAGTATTTCCTAACAATGATTTATTCAATCGGCTTGTTCCATAAAAGTATTTGATGAATTGGAACACCAGTATTTCCTAACAATGATTTATTCAATCGGCTTGTTCCATAAAAGTATTTGATGAGTTGGAACACCAGTATTTCCTAACAATGATTTATTCAATCGGCTTGTTCCATAAAAGTATTTGATGAGTTGGAACACCAGTATTTCCTAACAATGATTTATTCAATCGGCTTGTTCCATAAAAGTATTTGATGAGTTGGAACACCAGTATTTCCTAACAATGATTTATTCAATCGGCTTGTACAGAAAATCTGTATAAGTTACAGGGACTTGTTCCGTAAAAGTATTTGATGAGTTGGAACACCAGTATTTCCTAACAATGATTTTTTCAATCGGCTTGTACAGAAAATCTGTATAAGTTACAGGGACTTGTTCCGTAAAAGTATTTGATGAGTTGGAACACCAGTATTTCCTAACAATGATTTATTCAATCGGCTTGTTCCATAAAAGTATTTGATGAGTTGGAACACCAGTATTTCCTAACAATGATTTATTCAATCGGCTTGTTCCATAAAAGTATTTGATGAGTTGGAACACCAGTATTTCCTAACAATGATTTATTCAATCGGCTTGTTCCATAAAAGTATTTGATGAATTGGAACACCAGTATTTCCTAACAATGATTTATTCAATCGGCTTGTTCCATAAAAGTATTTGATGAGTTGGAACACCAGTATTTCCTAACAATGATTTATTCAATCGGCTTGTTCCATAAAAGTATTTGATGAGTTGGAACACCAGTATTTCCTAACAATGATTTATTCAATCGGCTTGTTCCATAAAAGTATTTGATGAGTTGGAACACCAGTATTTCCTAACAATGATTTATTCAATCGGCTTGTACAGAAAATCTGTATAAGTTACAGGGACTTGTTCCGTAAAAGTATTTGATGAGTTGGAACACCAGTATTTCCTAACAATGATTTTTTCAATCGGCTTGTACAGAAAATCTGTATAAGTTACAGGGACTTGTTCCGTAAAAGTATTTGATGAGTTGGAACACCAGTATTTCCTAACAATGATTTATTCAATCGGCTTGTTCCATAAAAGTATTTGATGAGTTGGAACACCAGTATTTCCTAACAATGATTTATTCAATCGGCTTGTTCCATAAAAGTATTTGATGAGTTGGAACACCAGTATTTCCTAACAATGATTTATTCAATCGGCTTGTTCCATAAAAGTATTTGATGAGTTGGAACACCAGTATTTCCTAACAATGATTTATTCAATCGGCTTGTTCCATAAAAGTATTTGATGAATTGGAACACCAGTATTTCCTAACAATGATTTATTCAATCGGCTTGTTCCATAAAAGTATTTGATGAGTTGGAACACCAGTATTTCCTAACAATGATTTATTCAATCGGCTTGTTCCATAAAAGTATTTGATGAGTTGGAACACCAGTATTTCCTAACAATGATTTATTCAATCGGCTTGTTCCATAAAAGTATTTGATGAGTTGGAACACCAGTATTTCCTAACAATGATTTATTCAATCGGCTTGTACAGAAAATCTGTATAAGTTACAGGGACTTGTTCCGTAAAAGTATTTGATGAGTTGGAACACCAGTATTTCCTAACAATGATTTTTTCAATCGGCTTGTACAGAAAATCTGTATAAGTTACAGGGACTTGTTCCGTAAAAGTATTTGATGAGTTGGAACACCAGTATTTCCTAACAATGATTTATTCAATCGGCTTGTTCCATAAAAGTATTTGATGAGTTGGAACACCAGTATTTCCTAACAATGATTTATTCAATCGGCTTGTTCCATAAAAGTATTTGATGAGTTGGAACACCAGTATTTCCTAACAATGATTTATTCAATCGGCTTGTTCCATAAAAGTATTTGATGAATTGGAACACCAGTATTTCCTAACAATGATTTATTCAATCGGCTTGTTCCATAAAAGTATTTGATGAGTTGGAACACCAGTATTTCCTAACAATGATTTATTCAATCGGCTTGTTCCATAAAAGTATTTGATGAGTTGGAACACCAGTATTTCCTAACAATGATTTATTCAATCGGCTTGTTCCATAAAAGTATTTGATGAGTTGGAACACCAGTATTTCCTAACAATGATTTATTCAATCGGCTTGTACAGAAAATCTGTATAAGTTACAGGGACTTGTTCCGTAAAAGTATTTGATGAGTTGGAACACCAGTATTTCCTAACAATGATTTTTTCAATCGGCTTGTACAGAAAATCTGTATAAGTTACAGGGACTTGTTCCGTAAAAGTATTTGATGAGTTGGAACACCAGTATTTCCTAACAATGATTTATTCAATCGGCTTGTTCCATAAAAGTATTTGATGAGTTGGAACACCAGTATTTCCTAACAATGATTTATTCAATCGGCTTGTTCCATAAAAGTATTTGATGAGTTGGAACACCAGTATTTCCTAACAATGATTTATTCAATCGGCTTGTTCCATAAAAGTATTTGATGAGTTGGAACACCAGTATTTCCTAACAATGATTTATTCAATCGGCTTGTTCCATAAAAGTATTTGATGAATTGGAACACCAGTATTTCCTAACAATGATTTATTCAATCGGCTTGTTCCATAAAAGTATTTGATGAGTTGGAACACCAGTATTTCCTAACAATGATTTATTCAATCGGCTTGTTCCATAAAAGTATTTGATGAGTTGGAACACCAGTATTTCCTAACAATGATTTATTCAATCGGCTTGTTCCATAAAAGTATTTGATGAGTTGGAACACCAGTATTTCCTAACAATGATTTATTCAATCGGCTTGTACAGAAAATCTGTATAAGTTACAGGGACTTGTTCCGTAAAAGTATTTGATGAGTTGGAACACCAGTATTTCCTAACAATGATTTTTTCAATCGGCTTGTACAGAAAATCTGTATAAGTTACAGGGACTTGTTCCGTAAAAGTATTTGATGAGTTGGAACACCAGTATTTCCTAACAATGATTTATTCAATCGGCTTGTTCCATAAAAGTATTTGATGAGTTGGAACACCAGTATTTCCTAACAATGATTTATTCAATCGGCTTGTTCCATAAAAGTATTTGATGAGTTGGAACACCAGTATTTCCTAACAATGATTTATTCAATCGGCTTGTTCCATAAAAGTATTTGATGAATTGGAACACCAGTATTTCCTAACAATGATTTATTCAATCGGCTTGTTCCATAAAAGTATTTGATGAGTTGGAACACCAGTATTTCCTAACAATGATTTATTCAATCGGCTTGTTCCATAAAAGTATTTGATGAGTTGGAACACCAGTATTTCCTAACAATGATTTATTCAATCGGCTTGTTCCATAAAAGTATTTGATGAGTTGGAACACCAGTATTTCCTAACAATGATTTATTCAATCGGCTTGTACAGAAAATCTGTATAAGTTACAGGGACTTGTTCCGTAAAAGTATTTGATGAGTTGGAACACCAGTATTTCCTAACAATGATTTTTTCAATCGGCTTGTACAGAAAATCTGTATAAGTTACAGGGACTTGTTCCGTAAAAGTATTTGATGAGTTGGAACACCAGTATTTCCTAACAATGATTTATTCAATCGGCTTGTTCCATAAAAGTATTTGATGAGTTGGAACACCAGTATTTCCTAACAATGATTTATTCAATCGGCTTGTTCCATAAAAGTATTTGATGAGTTGGAACACCAGTATTTCCTAACAATGATTTATTCAATCGGCTTGTTCCATAAAAGTATTTGATGAGTTGGAACACCAGTATTTCCTAACAATGATTTATTCAATCGGCTTGTTCCATAAAAGTATTTGATGAATTGGAACACCAGTATTTCCTAACAATGATTTATTCAATCGGCTTGTTCCATAAAAGTATTTGATGAGTTGGAACACCAGTATTTCCTAACAATGATTTATTCAATCGGCTTGTTCCATAAAAGTATTTGATGAGTTGGAACACCAGTATTTCCTAACAATGATTTATTCAATCGGCTTGTTCCATAAAAGTATTTGATGAGTTGGAACACCAGTATTTCCTAACAATGATTTATTCAATCGGCTTGTACAGAAAATCTGTATAAGTTACAGGGACTTGTTCCGTAAAAGTATTTGATGAGTTGGAACACCAGTATTTCCTAACAATGATTTTTTCAATCGGCTTGTACAGAAAATCTGTATAAGTTACAGGGACTTGTTCCATAGGAAAAGTATTTGATGAGTTGGAACACCAGTATTTCCTAACAATGATTTATTCAATCGGCTTGTTCCATAAAAGTATTTGATGAGTTGGAACACCAGTATTTCCTAACAATGATTTATTCAATCGGCTTGTTCCATAAAAGTATTTGATGAGTTGGAACACCAGTATTTCCTAACAATGATTTATTCAATCGGCTTGTTCCATAAAAGTATTTGATGAATTGGAACACCAGTATTTCCTAACAATGATTTATTCAATCGGCTTGTTCCATAAAAGTATTTGATGAGTTGGAACACCAGTATTTCCTAACAATGATTTATTCAATCGGCTTGTTCCATAAAAGTATTTGATGAGTTGGAACACCAGTATTTCCTAACAATGATTTATTCAATCGGCTTGTTCCATAAAAGTATTTGATGAGTTGGAACACCAGTATTTCCTAACAATGATTTATTCAATCGGCTTGTACAGAAAATCTGTATAAGTTACAGGGACTTGTTCCGTAAAAGTATTTGATGAGTTGGAACACCAGTATTTCCTAACAATGATTTTTTCAATCGGCTTGTACAGAAAATCTGTATAAGTTACAGGGACTTGTTCCGTAAAAGTATTTGATGAGTTGGAACACCAGTATTTCCTAACAATGATTTATTCAATCGGCTTGTTCCATAAAAGTATTTGATGAGTTGGAACACCAGTATTTCCTAACAATGATTTATTCAATCGGCTTGTTCCATAAAAGTATTTGATGAGTTGGAACACCAGTATTTCCTAACAATGATTTATTCAATCGGCTTGTTCCATAAAAGTATTTGATGAGTTGGAACACCAGTATTTCCTAACAATGATTTATTCAATCGGCTTGTTCCATAAAAGTATTTGATGAATTGGAACACCAGTATTTCCTAACAATGATTTATTCAATCGGCTTGTTCCATAAAAGTATTTGATGAGTTGGAACACCAGTATTTCCTAACAATGATTTATTCAATCGGCTTGTTCCCATAAAAGTATTTGATGAGTTGGAACACCAGTATTTCCTAACAATGATTTATTCAATCGGCTTGTTCCATAAAAGTATTTGATGAGTTGGAACACCAGTATTTCCTAACAATGATTTATTCAATCGGCTTGTACAGAAAATCTGTATAAGTTACAGGGACTTGTTCCGTAAAAGTATTTGATGAGTTGGAACACCAGTATTTCCTAACAATGATTTTTTCAATCGGCTTGTACAGAAAATCTGTATAAGTTACAGGGACTTGTTCCGTAAAAGTATTTGATGAGTTGGAACACCAGTATTTCCTAACAATGATTTATTCAATCGGCTTGTTCCATAAAAGTATTTGATGAGTTGGAACACCAGTATTTCCTAACAATGATTTATTCAATCGGCTTGTTCCATAAAAGTATTTGATGAGTTGGAACACCAGTATTTCCTAACAATGATTTATTCAATCGGCTTGTTCCATAAAAGTATTTGATGAATTGGAACACCAGTATTTCCTAACAATGATTTATTCAATCGGCTTGTTCCATAAAAGTATTTGATGAGTTGGAACACCAGTATTTCCTAACAATGATTTATTCAATCGGCTTGTTCCATAAAAGTATTTGATGAGTTGGAACACCAGTATTTCCTAACAATGATTTATTCAATCGGCTTGTTCCATAAAAGTATTTGATGAGTTGGAACACCAGTATTTCCTAACAATGATTTATTCAATCGGCTTGTACAGAAAATCTGTATAAGTTACAGGGACTTGTTCCGTAAAAGTATTTGATGAGTTGGAACACCAGTATTTCCTAACAATGATTTTTTCAATCGGCTTGTACAGAAAATCTGTATAAGTTACAGGGACTTGTTCCGTAAAAGTATTTGATGAGTTGGAACACCAGTATTTCCTAACAATGATTTATTCAATCGGCTTGTTCCATAAAAGTATTTGATGAGTTGGAACACCAGTATTTCCTAACAATGATTTATTCAATCGGCTTGTTCCATAAAAGTATTTGATGAGTTGGAACACCAGTATTTCCTAACAATGATTTATTCAATCGGCTTGTTCCATAAAAGTATTTGATGAGTTGGAACACCAGTATTTCCTAACAATGATTTATTCAATCGGCTTGTTCCATAAAAGTATTTGATGAATTGGAACACCAGTATTTCCTAACAATGATTTATTCAATCGGCTTGTTCCATAAAAGTATTTGATGAGTTGGAACACCAGTATTTCCTAACAATGATTTATTCAATCGGCTTGTTCCATAAAAGTATTTGATGAGTTGGAACACCAGTATTTCCTAACAATGATTTATTCAATCGGCTTGTTCCATAAAAGTATTTGATGAGTTGGAACACCAGTATTTCCTAACAATGATTTATTCAATCGGCTTGTACAGAAAATCTGTATAAGTTACAGGGACTTGTTCCGTAAAAGTATTTGATGAGTTGGAACACCAGTATTTCCTAACAATGATTTTTTCAATCGGCTTGTACAGAAAATCTGTATAAGTTACAGGGACTTGTTCCGTAAAAGTATTTGATGAGTTGGAACACCAGTATTTCCTAACAATGATTTATTCAATCGGCTTGTTCCATAAAAGTATTTGATGAGTTGGAACACCAGTATTTCCTAACAATGATTTATTCAATCGGCTTGTTCCATAAAAGTATTTGATGAGTTGGAACACCAGTATTTCCTAACAATGATTTATTCAATCGGCTTGTTCCATAAAAGTATTTGATGAATTGGAACACCAGTATTTCCTAACAATGATTTATTCAATCGGCTTGTTCCATAAAAGTATTTGATGAGTTGGAACACCAGTATTTCCTAACAATGATTTATTCAATCGGCTTGTTCCATAAAAGTATTTGATGAGTTGGAACACCAGTATTTCCTAACAATGATTTATTCAATCGGCTTGTTCCATAAAAGTATTTGATGAGTTGGAACACCAGTATTTCCTAACAATGATTTATTCAATCGGCTTGTACAGAAAATCTGTATAAGTTACAGGGACTTGTTCCGTAAAAGTATTTGATGAGTTGGAACACCAGTATTTCCTAACAATGATTTTTTCAATCGGCTTGTACAGAAAATCTGTATAAGTTACAGGGACTTGTTCCGTAAAAGTATTTGATGAGTTGGAACACCAGTATTTCCTAACAATGATTTATTCAATCGGCTTGTTCCATAAAAGTATTTGATGAGTTGGAACACCAGTATTTCCTAACAATGATTTATTCAATCGGCTTGTTCCATAAAAGTATTTGATGAGTTGGAACACCAGTATTTCCTAACAATGATTTATTCAATCGGCTTGTTCCATAAAAGTATTTGATGAGTTGGAACACCAGTATTTCCTAACAATGATTTATTCAATCGGCTTGTTCCATAAAAGTATTTGATGAATTGGAACACCAGTATTTCCTAACAATGATTTATTCAATCGGCTTGTTCCATAAAAGTATTTGATGAGTTGGAACACCAGTATTTCCTAACAATGATTTATTCAATCGGCTTGTTCCATAAAAGTATTTGATGAGTTGGAACACCAGTATTTCCTAACAATGATTTATTCAATCGGCTTGTTCCATAAAAGTATTTGATGAGTTGGAACACCAGTATTTCCTAACAATGATTTATTCAATCGGCTTGTACAGAAAATCTGTATAAGTTACAGGGACTTGTTCCGTAAAAGTATTTGATGAGTTGGAACACCAGTATTTCCTAACAATGATTTTTTCAATCGGCTTGTACAGAAAATCTGTATAAGTTACAGGGACTTGTTCCGTAAAAGTATTTGATGAGTTGGAACACCAGTATTTCCTAACAATGATTTATTCAATCGGCTTGTTCCATAAAAGTATTTGATGAGTTGGAACACCAGTATTTCCTAACAATGATTTATTCAATCGGCTTGTTCCATAAAAGTATTTGATGAGTTGGAACACCAGTATTTCCTAACAATGATTTATTCAATCGGCTTGTTCCATAAAAGTATTTGATGAATTGGAACACCAGTATTTCCTAACAATGATTTATTCAATCGGCTTGTTCCATAAAAGTATTTGATGAGTTGGAACACCAGTATTTCCTAACAATGATTTATTCAATCGGCTTGTTCCATAAAAGTATTTGATGAGTTGGAACACCAGTATTTCCTAACAATGATTTATTCAATCGGCTTGTTCCATAAAAGTATTTGATGAGTTGGAACACCAGTATTTCCTAACAATGATTTATTCAATCGGCTTGTACAGAAAATCTGTATAAGTTACAGGGACTTGTTCCGTAAAAGTATTTGATGAGTTGGAACACCAGTATTTCCTAACAATGATTTTTTCAATCGGCTTGTACAGAAAATCTGTATAAGTTACAGGGGACTTGTTCCGTAAAAGTATTTGATGAGTTGGAACACCAGTATTTCCTAACAATGATTTATTCAATCGGCTTGTTCCATAAAAGTATTTGATGAGTTGGAACACCAGTATTTCCTAACAATGATTTATTCAATCGGCTTGTTCCATAAAAGTATTTGATGAGTTGGAACACCAGTATTTCCTAACAATGATTTATTCAATCGGCTTGTTCCATAAAAGTATTTGATGAGTTGGAACACCAGTATTTCCTAACAATGATTTATTCAATCGGCTTGTTCCATAAAAGTATTTGATGAATTGGAACACCAGTATTTCCTAACAATGATTTATTCAATCGGCTTGTTCCATAAAAGTATTT